>CM052705.1:85178830-85238823 GCA_028551405.1 Uromys caudimaculatus | reverse complement strand
AACAGAGGAGGAAGAAGTGGAGGGGTGGGGGTGGGGTGAGAGGAGGAGAAGGAAGGGAAGGCAGGTGGGAGAGGAATAAAGGAAACAGAGAGAAAAAAACAAGCCCACACGATGAGAAGTCATAGAACAACTATGGGGCACCGAGGGACCGAGGGTTGGGTTCATATATGATTCAAGGAAGGTTATTTACCTGAATTTCTTACATTGGTGTTGTTCAACTTGGAGTCTTTGATTACCAAGTGCTTAATCCATAAGGTGGGGGCTGTAATTTCTAGAGAAAAAAAAAAACAAGAGAGAGAGAATGGATGTGCATATGTGGGCAAAGAGACATATACAACATAGAATATAATCCAGATTTGTAATAAGCTTTTAGAAGCCTAGGCATGAAAGCTCCTGCTATCTCCTTCTTGGCATATAGACCCCATCCCAGTGCCAACACACTCTTTCTTCCTTGTGACGGAAGTGCTCCTGCCCATCGACTTTTATGAGACAACCAGGGCATCCTGTGCTGGGACCCAGAGTGGTCAGAATCCAGAGGCACCAAGCCACTCCATCAAGGAACAAAAATATTATCCCAGGAGGTGAGGAACATGGGCCAAGCCAAGTCCCTGCTTCCCTGGGAGAAGATTTAAAGGGGATAAATCAACACAGGGATGCCAAACGCACCACAGAGACCATTTTAGAGGAAACAGCTGAACCACGGCAGACTGAATCTGCAGGCCGAACTGCAGAGCCTCTGCTTCATGTGGGGAAGAAGGGACTGAGTTGTGCACATACTGTGACCCCGTGTCACAGTCAGGTGGAACACACACCAAGCACCTTCACCTAGGCCACCACAGGGTAGCTGTAGGCTCTCAGCAGGCTAAGGGTATGGAAATCCTGGGGGTCACCCAAATATACTATGCAGCAACCAGATATTCAATGACAGCACCAGGTGGTCTCCCCAGATGACATCATCTCTATCCCCTACCTAAACCCCTAGGACCCACACTTTCTAATGACAAAGGAGGGTGTTTGTGGATCATAGAGAACCCCCTTTCAGTTCTCACTGGGCTGCGCCTGCACTGGGAGCATCCCTAGCCATGGGGTCACGGCTTTGTTTAATTTCTCTGTTCCGCTGTACTGGTAAAATATTGCTATATGGTGTATTCTGAAATCTCAACTTCATTGTCAAGCTTTCTGGAAACCCTACTCTCCCTGTTCACAGGGATCTAGAGCACTCGGTAAAGTTCCCACAGAATAGAAGCCCAAGTACATTCATCTTGAGCAGAGGCTCGGCTTCTGCACCAATAGGTCCTCCAATACACTCCCCTTGCTCCTGGGACTCCCGATTTTGATTTGGTCACCATCAACTATTTCCCTTACCTAGAATGCTTCTCCCATATATCTTAACTCAGTTCCCCCAAATCCCCATGCCCTAGCCCAGCCAGCCCCACTCACCAATCCCTTTCTCCTACTTCTCAAACCTACACCTTCACCTCCTTGCTCCTGACCAGTCCTTGAGGTCAGGAATACCCTGATTTCTTCTCAAAAGTTTTAGCTCATGACCCACTCTTCCCAGAACAATGGCAACTCTTTTTTCCATAAACGTCTATCACAATGAAGACCGGGACCACAGAACTCAGTTCATGAAGCTCTCTCGTGGTTGCCATGAGAGCAAAGACCGACATTCATATACCTCCTTCTCATCCCGCAGGGACCACACAACACTCTAGGCGTAGAGTGCAGTTGTAAGTGCTGAGTCACATGCTGAAGAGACCTCCCCAGTGTCACTGCCTTTCCCACCATGACTCCCTGGTCTTGGCATCTGGGAGGGTCCGTCTAAACCATGTTTTTGTTGGACTCGGGGCTACAGGCAGGAAGCCTGAGAAGAACAGAAAGCCATTCCAGAAGTAGAATGTGTACCAATTACTCAGAGGCTTCACAGTTTTTAAAGGTTAGGACAACCCAGCTTGCACTGGGAAAATTTGAAATTAAAAACTAAAATATTAATAATAATAATAATAATAATAATAATAATAATGGAACTTAAGTGAACATGTAAAGCTAATACCTTGCCCAATTCTGAACATAGGTGCAGAGAATGAGATTAGGGACTAACATGGCGGGCTTACCATCTCCATCGAAAACAGGCTGCGTCTCCATTGTGGGCGTAGGTTTAGAGCCATCATCTGAATTGAGGGTTAAAAAGAAACGAAAGGAGACTACCATTATTGAGGTAAATACTATCTACTCTCAGAACTGTTGAATGGTTGGGGTTTGGACAAGGCCAAAGAAAAAGGGAGAGGAAGAAGGGAGAGGTGGAGAAGTGAAACAGAGCCAGACAGAGACAACAATAAAGCAAATCCAGGTGTGAGCTCATCCCAGGGACTCACAAGGAGCTAGGTCTCATGGCGATGGAGGCCCCTTTCTCATAAACTTGAAGATGCTGTAGGACTCTCCCAGCCCACCCCACCACCACCACCACCACTGCAGAATAGGGCAGGAAGCTGCTCCCCCAGAGGCCCCGAGGTTTGTCTAGGTAGGTTGAGTTGACGCTGGCAGCCCCATGGCATGAAAGCTTATCTTCACTTCCCTCCTCCTCCAGTATAAGGTAAGCACTTTAGAAACTTTCCTAATGGCCCTGGTTAGCTTAGACCAGGTGCTATTCCCTTTCAGACTCCTAGCTGTCTCTCCATCCTTGCCTTAACTAGAGAAGATGAGAGGCATCTCTCTCTCCAGCAAGCATCCTTGGGAACATTTACACTGTGAGACAGCACACTCTGAAATTCCCAGCAGCAGTTTGGTGAGCATGATGGGAAACACCTGGGAAGTTGCTGAGATCACCCAGGCCTGGCTTCCATATTTCTCTCACAGCTGATGAGAGCAGAGTGCTCCAAGTAGCAAAGTCCCAGAGCTTATCACTCAGGACCCTTGACGGCTCTTTCTGCAGAGCAAGGACCTCCTTGCATCAGGAGTTAGTACAGAGTTTGTTTATTTACCTGCTAGGACTCTGCTTTTATCAAGGCTCAAGACCCTCGGCTTAGAGCAGCATTTTGCAACAGTTTTCATTGTTGCCCATTTAAAGAGTATTTTTAGATGATTTTCTCCAGTCACCACCTTAGAAAACTTTAATATGTAGATGAAAATAAACATTCCTGTACTGTGTACACCCATTTGTACTATATATGTAAAAAGAGTATGTTTTTCTCAATTCCTAAGTAGCCATTCCACTACCACCACCACTCTTAGTAAAGGAGAAGGGAGTTATCTTTGTCCATCTGGAGAATAGTTTAGAGATTTTTCTTTGTTTTCTCCCCCCATGTGAGGAGAAAGGTCGAGAGCTATTGTCTCAGTCAGTTTGATGATTACACACCACTGCGCTCCTCCAAAGACCCCCCAGAGATCATTTGGAATGGAACACTGTATTCCCTGAGCATTAACTATTTATAGAGAAGGCTAGCTCTCAGATAATCTGTGAGATGCCAATCAGACCATCAATAGTAACAGGTCCCCCCTTCCGGGACTCTGGTACCTTCAGAGATTCCTCTGCATCTTATCAGAGAAGGAAGAGAAAACAGCTCTGATCTCTTGTTGATGTCAACCCTCAGAGACCCACATCCGCCCCAGATACCGAGGCCAGCAGGCTGACAGTGCTGTGACACCTGACCCCATATCACTGCCATGTGCTGAGACCAAGACCCAATTCTCACTGAGGCCAGAGCCTTCCTGGACTATCCAACATTCATCCCAAGAAATGAGACAGCAGAAAGAGATGCTTACATACAGTGTGCTGAATATCGTATTTGCCTCAGGCTGGACCCCTAATGGGCATCTTTTGATGTTAAACCATGTGAGCTTGATTTGGAAGTCATTGAACAGAGCCACACAATGTCAGACTTTAAAAGAGCATCACTTCCCCGACTCTTATAACATCTCTTTCCACTGAATTCAACAAGCCCCTAAGTGGAGTCTCCTGCAATGTACATTTGGTCTGGTCATTTCTGCCAGATGCAGAAGTCAGCTGCAGTGGACTTAGCCATGTCCTCATGGGGTGGCTTCACTTTAGGAGCCTTGAGAGCTAACAAAGGAGAAGCAAGAGGTCAACAGTAAGAGTCTAAACCCAACAGCTCAGGTAATATTTCATATTTGATGTAGACATTAAAATGTATGAGAGCTACCTCTCTCTCTGGAGCAAGATAACTAAAAATAGCCTGCCTCTTTCTCCTGGCATCCAGATGAAGCCTGGGCTGGCCACCCGGTCCATCCACCAGTACAGAAGATCTGTGGAGAGCAAGGAGGTCTTTCCGGGGAAGATCTGCACTTGCGGTTGGGGAGCTCCAGGGATTGCTCAGAAGCCCACAGAGCATGAGGCTGAGGCAGGGGGCTGAGTCTTCCTTCTGGGTAGGGTCACTGAGGATGAAGAGATACAGCTGCTCTGTACAGGGAGGCCTTAGATGGAAAGCTTTATGAAGTGAGAAAAGTCAAGCTACCCCACTGCCAGGAGCCACCTGTGAAATCCAGCATACCCCAAAGCCAGGAAGCCAAGCCAAATCCAACGGGCCCTCTAACCATCATCTCCGGGCACCTGGGCACCTGGCTCCTGACCCACCAAATAAGAGCTTTTTTATTTTTAATAAACATAGGTCCAAGGTCCACAGCAGTTCTGCTTCCTGGCAAACCTTGGAGAAGCACCAGGCCACACATTGGGCCCTGGATTCTACATGTACTGTTGGCTTCCTGATTCCTAGTGGGACCTCACATTGACCCTCATTTATATCCATACATTGCCTAACCTAAACTCTTCACTTTATTTCTCTGTGTATCATTATCCTCTGTAAACAAGTTGCCTGCATACTAAGCTGCAGAACACGGGCACTCCATGGGGGTGGGTAACTCTAACATACTCTTAAAGGAGCCATTTTCTCCAGGAGTCCTAACCCCATTATTCAAATTACTTACTTTTAAGACTGAATTTATGAAATTAAGTTGCTATCAATGTTTTAAAATTGGATAAACCATACAATTCAATAAGATGACAACCTTATTTTAAAACTAGGCAAAATATTTTAATAAGCATCTCACACACGCACAAGACATAGAGAGAAGTGAAAACACACAAGATGGATCAAAGTAAAAACACACTAATCACATCATTAGGAAAGACAAATTTACACACGAAGGATGAACATGGTGCTACTTGCCTGTGGTCTCAGCATTTGTAAGGCAGAGGCAGGAGGAATTCTACAAGTTCAAGGCTAGTCTGTCCTACTTAGTGAGTTTCAGACCAGTCAGGGATACACAAGTTCCTGTATTAAACAAATCAAAAGCCCCATGAGATACTACTAAGTACTCACAAGAATGGCTAAAATAGAAGACAGATAATACCAAGTGTTGGCAAGGATATGAAGAAAGTGGAACCCTCTCTTCACTGTTACTGGAATTATACAACTGGCAGCCACTTTGAAGAATAATTTGGCAATTTCATTTTTAAAAAATAAATACAAATTAAGTTTTCAACTCCCAAATTCCACTCCTAGGAATTTATGAAGAAGAAATAAAAACATATACTCAGAAAGACATATACACAGATGTAGCAGCATTGCTCAAATATAGCAGCTTCTAATTTTGACTTTTATGTGTATGTATTTATTTTTTTGGAAGAGCAAGACACATTAATGCCATGGTACCTGAGTAGAAGTCACAGGACAACTTACAGGTCTGTTCTCTCCTTTACCATGGAATTTCAGGGATTGAATTTGGATTATAGATTTTGTGGCAGGCCCCTTAACCTACTGAGCCATCTCACCGACCCAAAAAGCCTCAGAGTTTTAAGCAATCCAAATGTCTACCAACTGGTAAACAGATAAATTATATGTCCATATAAAGGAATACTAGTTAGTATTAGGAATAAATAACTGAAACACAAAAATATACACCTGACATCCTTCAAAAACACAATCCATGGAAGGCAGATGTAACTATTGCCTATAATAGCACAACATTTACACAGCACAGATCTACAAAAGTCAATGCACTGGAAGCCAGTCAATGCACTGGAAGCCAGCCTGCTCCACGGGTGCTGAGGCAGAGGTTAAGAGAGAGAGCAGAACTATAAGCAGCCTAAAAGTTCTATGCAGAAGTGATAGAATTTCTCTCTGGCAATAGTTGTATGACTCTAGAAATTTGCTAAACGCATTGGATTTTACATTTACAGTGATTGAGGCTGTTTGTTTTTCTAGTGTGTAAGTTACGTTTCAGTAAAAGTTCTTTGAACCAAAATGAGGGAGTGCCAAAGTCACTAGCAAAAAATTATCCAGCAGTGGTGGCTAGGTCATGGCAGCAGGGGTTAATTTGGAGAAAGAGAACTTGTCCATGTATTTTAAAGAAAAATATATCCGAGTCTCACTTTACTTGTGTGTGATAATTTCATGCGTGGCTTATTCTGGGTGATTTTTTTTTTTACCTCAAATAGTAAGATTTTATTTCTCCTTAACACCCAAATACTCTTCCACACTACGGGGAAAAGAACAGTGTGGGAAGGAAGGTTTCAAAGATTACAAATTTCTTATAGAAAGGAGAAAACCACATATTTGAAAATAAAAATAAACAAATAAGGCAAATGAGCGAATTTCCCAAGCGAGACACTAAGATCAGCAATTCCGATCCCATTCTCGGAGCTTGCGATGCTGGGTTTCTGGCTGGTGGCTTTCCTCCACTAGCTGAACCATGGCCAGGGAGGAGAAAGCCCTCAGGTCAATGAAAGATGTGAGTCTCAGTGCAAGTCAGGCCTCAGAGGCAGTGAGCAGCTTTGGAAACTGCCCAGTTCCTGAGCCGCTGCCTCTGGCTTTCCAAGGTTGCCCAACCCCCAGCCATGCCTTGTCCTCGCAGGTGCGGCCCCTGCATGGGCTCTGGGAGCTATAAAGACAGTGGGTGTGTGTGTGACAGCACAGAGAAGGCCTGGCCCACGCACAGACAGCTGGAAGTCACTTCGACCCCTGATGACACTGTTCAAAGCCTCCTCTGTTTGGCTATTAGATTTCTGATTGACATTCGCTGGCAAGGGAAGATAAATGCTGGGCTGAAGACAATGTTGATCCGCTCTGACTATTCTCAAGGAAAGACTTTTCAGAATAACAAACAAAACAAAACAAAACCCCCAAAACATTGGTGTGCTTAAGGAACTGAATAGAGCCCAAGAGATCCAGGGAAGCTGGCTGGCTCTTTGAAGGGACTGGCAAGTCCATTGAGGAGTTAATTGTCTGGGTGTACAATGAGTTTATTCTGACCACATACAAAGAGCTTTCTCTTCCAGGTCCTTCAAAAGCAAGTGTGTCAAAGGGGCCAGAGGAGGAATCTGTATTAATGACATCTCTTGGGGTTTTCTAAGGTGGAGTGTGAGCAATAAGAAAATAAATAAATAAATAAATAAATAACCAGTGGTCCCCACCCCCAACCTGAGATTTAGAAGATTCCTCAGCAAACCCAAGCTCCCTAAAGATTCTTGAATTCATCTCAAACCACATCAACTACTGTGGCCCTCCCTTATATTCTTTGACGACACCACTGTCTGTCCATCTTTTATAGGAATAAACCGATGCCTGATAGAACTACAAAATTCTCGCGTTTGAAGGGACCAGATTTATGTGATTCAAGGTGGAGTAAGGAAGTCTGGGAGACTTCCTTGAGCATTCTATTTGCAAAAGCCTCTTAAGAAGCTATCCTGGGTCACTCCAGCAGGATGGAATGCTTGCTAACCCCAGCATCTCCTGAGAGGCATGGCTCCTGGTTAAGGAGGCTCTTAAGTGGGCTGAGCGTGGTCCCTGTGCTGACCAGTGAAAACAACCGAAGCTCGCTCCTAAGCAAGAGGTCCATGCTTCGCAGCTGTTCCTACGCACGGCCCGCTTCCTCTTCAACGCAAGAGCAAGCGCAAAGCTGGCTTCTGCAAGCACTTTCCCCACATCCTCAAGTCATGCATGCATTCCTCTGACTAAGAACAACAACCCAAGGCTAGCCAGGAATGCAGATGAGGGACAGACAAAAAGGAAGAGAAGAACTTGAAGAGAAAAAGAGAAGGGGGGAGGAGGGAGAGAAAGATAGAGCAAGAGGCACCTGTAGCAGGTGGATCGGTGGAAGACTGGATTCACACAGAACTCAACTAACTTCTTAAAAACGTTTTCTTGTGAAAAGATGTGCCTAAGTTTACACAAATACAATGTCACATTCCACTTTATATAGGGGCTTAACCACGGGCGAGGGGCAGCACTGGTAGAGTGCTTGCCCTGAGTCACAAGCCCTGCGTTTGATCCCCAGCAAGGCATAAACCAACTCTGTATACACCCATAATCCTAGCACTTGAGAGGGAGAGGCAGGAATATCAGAAGTTCAAAGCAGGAGGGAGGTCTAGAATACACACACACACACACACACACACACACACACACACACACACACACAAGGATAGAACAAAATCAAAATTAAGAAGTTGATATGGGCACCATCCATGTTACCCAGACCCCAGCAATTTCACACACACACCTGTCTCCGTGTGCACAACTCTGAATTATTTTACCCATGCACAGATTCCCGTCACATAGTTGTCACACAGAACTACCCTGCCTGCAGAGGTTGCCATGGGTCGCCTCTGTATGGTCACACTTACCGTCTCCTCCATTCTATTCTTACCTGGCAACTTCTCGCTTGCTCTCTACCTCTCCACCATTTCTAGGATGCTGTATGATTGGGACTGTGTAGTATCTAATCTTTTGGAAGAGGCCGTGTGTGTGTGTGTGTGTGTGTGTGTGTGTGTGTGTGTGTGCATTTTGCACAATGCCCTTGAGACCTTTCCAAGTTCCAACATACACTGCTGAGTAGCATCTGTGGTACAGGTGCAGCATAGCTCATTTCAATTGCTGAAGGACATTTGGGCTGCTCCTGTTTCCACATTATAGATAAAGCCGCTATACATCACACGTGGGTGATTTGTGTGGCTGTCTTCATCCCCTTAAAATAATGTTCTGGAATATAATTGATAAATTCGAGTTAAGATATGCTTCAATTTTTTTTTTTAACAGAAACTTTCAGGCAGGCATGGTGGCTCACACCTCTAATACCAGCACTTAGAAGGCTAAAGCCATAGAGCTATGAGTTTAAGATCCAGCCTGAGTGACACAGACTGTCAAAGGAATGAAGGAAAGGAGGGGGGGAAGGGAGAGAGGGAGGGAGATGGGAGAGGAAGTGGAGGAGGGGGATTTCCAAAGCATTTCCCATCATGACTGTGCTATTTAAATCCTCCCCGCAGTGTGTGAAGGATGCAGCTTCTCTGCGCCTCACCAACGTTTAGTAGAGAGACTATTTTTAACCCCCCTAATCGTGACAGCTCACCATGGTCTTCATTTGCATTTCCTATAACGTCAAACATCTTCCATGAGCTCTCTGCCCTCTGTAGCTCTGCTTTGGTGAAGTGTGTATGTATATAGCCTGCCCACTTGTTAATTTAACGTATTGCTAACTGTTGAGTCTATGGAGCTGTTTGTATGTTCTAGACACAAGTCCTATGTCCGGTCGAGGTTTCATAAATACTCCCTCGTGTCTTGGGTGGTAAAAATGTTCACAAGGATCCTTTTAAAAGTTGTAGCAGTTTTACTTTCTTCTGTGCAGACTATGATCCGTTATGGGTTATTTTTCATAAAGCATGACATTGAGGTTGAGATTTTGAGAATTTTCTACTTATTTTTCTGTTTAATTTTATGTGATTTTTAATTAGGCATATGTGAATGTGTCTGTATCAGACAGGTGTCCACAGAGGCCAGAAGGGTTGGAATTGGAACACTGGGTGTTAGGAGCTGCTCGATGTGGATGCTGGGGACTGAACTCAGGTCCTCTGGAAGAGCAGCAAGCACTTGCAACCGCTGGACCATCTCTCCAGCCCCCCCCCCCCGTTTTTCTACTGCGTTTGGTCTGTGGATGCCAGTTACTACAGAACCCTTGACTGGGGTGGGGGTTGTCCTTCCTGCACTGAATTGCCTTTGTCTCTCTATCAGACATCTATTCCGGTATGAGTGTTTCTAGGTTCTCTCTTCTCCATTGACTTAGGTTTGTCTGTCCTTCCTCCAGCACCTCCCTGTCTTAATTGCCTTAAAACAGATAAAAATGACTCCACCCACCTTTCCCCTTTACAAAGTGTTTTAGCTACTCTGAAGTGTTGCCTTTGCACAGAAATCTGACAATAAACACTACTAAATCTCATCTCTATCTTCCTGCAGGTACAGAATCAGTGCAGTGAGACCTGGGAATGACAGGTCATCCACCTCCATGCAGGTACAGTGTGGCCCTCAGAGCTGTGGCTAAGGAATAAGAAATGGCCCTGAGACACATCCAGGTACATAGCCTCATTCTGGGCTGTCTCTAAGTTGATGTTCTCCACTTTGAACTTAACTCAGGAACAATGAGGGAGCAAGCTTATTCCCATTGGCCTGTAAGGCCTGAGTCCTCTCACCCGGACTTCAAAGGCTCTGGGACCAATCACACAAAGGGTGTGAGAATTTGCCAAAAGTCCACATTCATTCCAAGCAGCCCCTCTCAGGGTCTTTCCTCGGAGGCTCTGACAAAAGCAGCTACCAGCCAGAACTGTTTGGAGAGGCCACCCACCTCCTCTTCCATGCAGCAGAAGGGACAAGCTCTAAGCATCTAGAAACTGTTGGTCCCTGAAAGGCCCACATCTGCTTGAAGATTATCTCCATCACAAAAGGCTGAGGACCTAATAGTCCCAATGGAAGTGAGCCCCATAAGATGAGTCTGGGGTTCCCACCATTTTCACTCACGACTACGGCCTCAGTAGCTATAACAAACAGGAGTCTTGTGAGCTCTGAATAATAGAAGCATACATAGAACACCAACAGTTACTTATATCACCAGGGACTCAAATACTCATTTGATTAAGAAGCCCTCCCAGATGTGTAACTCCTCTAATCTCCACTCAAATGCACCACAGGTTAAAATCACAGACTTAAGGATGATGCTTCATGTGTAGGCTATCCTGGACAGCCAGTCTGGTACGTCTCAATCCGGCTCAGGCCACTAGCACATTCCCTTCGGGTCTGCTCCTTGCCCTTGTCCCCCACTGTGAGGCCAAGGTTAGAAGCTGCAGGGTGCATCTCTTTTACCTGGAATACCTGCTGCCTCTCACCCTGGCCCTAAGCCAGTCATCAGTACATTCTGATCCACCTTTTGAGGGGCACAGGTCCCAGGTTGGCATCCTTCTGCAGACCAGACTCCACAAGATCCTCTAAAAATAGAGACAGACAGGGACCTTGGGGAAATAAATGTGACTCACTCCTTACTCAAGGCACACACTGTGGAGCAGCCAGTAAGGGATTAAAAAGAACTCTCTACCCATTAAAGGTGAGTTGGGCTCAGAAGCTCTGATCTATTCTGAAACTGGCTTGACAAATACAGAAGTTCCTGAAGAAAACCTTAGGTTTTTTTTTTTTTTTTTTTTTTCTTTTTCACTTGCTTTAAACAGCAAATTCTCAGACCTCTTACAGGAAAGGGAGAAAATCTCAGAAAACTTCCTCTGATGACCCTTGCCTTTCACTGGCTGTTTGTCACAGCGTCAGCTGCAGGATTCTGTAACTCTGAGCCATCAGGATGGACACTAAAAACCACTCTGCACATGCTCTCTGGATCCGTCCATCCACTGTTCTTTACCACTCTCCAGTCTCCTCAGAGAAGTTGAGACTTGTCATCTTGGTACCTCACAGGGGAGGGGGTGCGGGGAAATCGCACAGCCAGGCAGCACTCCACCCCCCACCCGTTTGTTATCCTGAAAACTCACCTAGAGTTCTTTACATCTCAGCCCCAAAAGAAAGGGGTCAGGAAAGCTCACCACCCACCTTGACAGAGGCTGCTCCAGATAGATCATTCAGTAGTCTGGAAGCGCAGCCTGCTTCCCTTTGGACTACATCAGTGAAAACCCCACATCAGTCCTGATCTCAGCTCCTGCAGCCTCCAGCTGTTTTAGCAGTAGAGCCTCAGAGCTAGAGGGGCTGCCGAGTCCTCTTCCTTTCTTCAGATATGCCTCCGTGGCATCAATAAAACACATGTGAGTGCAGGTGTGCACCACCCCCATGTACACACCCCACCCCCATCTGTCTTCAAGGAGGGGGGGGCAGGACAGGATTGCCCCAGATCAATGGATATTTGAAACTTAAACACATGGCCCAGGCCCTACACTGTGCGTGTTAATTACCACACATGTGCCCATAAAGGAGTCTGTTAAACACAAGGGGCACAAAGAACAGAGAGAAGAGAGGACATTCCTGGGGATTAAGTAAATAGCTGAAGTTGTGACCCTCCTCCCCTCCTGGAGCACGTGCATCTGGGGAAGATAACAGTGGCCCCCACCTCCCCCACTTCTTCCCTCGGGCCCACACCTGTGAACCCAGGAACCCAGGCCCCCCAGCCTGGCCAGGCAGCAAGCAGCGGTGACCTGCTGCTGCCTGGCCGCCCTCCCTCATGCTATCTCTCTGGCTGTCCACCCCCAGCTCCCTGCACTCTGCCTTTCTCCTCCTCTCCTTCCAAGGCCTAATTCCTGGCTAGCGACCAGACTCTGAGCCGTCACACAATGCGTCTTTTCATTCCTTCTAGGCAGAGAGCACTGATTCTTCCCAGCCCATCAGTGGGGCTTGTTCAAGAAGGCAAGAGAGTTTGGGGAAGCGGGAAAGTAGGTCCTATCCCTGCCTTGCACCCACATCCCTCACACCCACAGACCTAGGCTCTACCTTTCTCTGAATCATACCCCTTGAGCTCCCAGGAGCCAGCCCAACATCATTGCTTTGTCCAGCCCCAGCTCCTAAGAGAGGCCTGGTAGAAGAAGCCACATGTGGGCATGAGCTCAGACAAGGCGCCTTTGTGTTTCCCACCTGCTGCCCTGCAGAGCACATTCCATCTTCAATTTAGCTGAAAGAGGAACCTCTGCAGGTCCACACAGGATATTACAAATGCCCTCTCACACCCTGTCCCCATTCAAACTCCCGCTCCCTAGGCAGGTGTGGCTTCAAGTGGCTCTTCCTACAGGTGGCCCAAACTTGCTTTCTCTGTATGCTTGCGGCAGACAAAGAAATGATCCTATACCTAAACTGATCCTGGAAGGATAATGAGCGCCCTGTGCACAGTTCAGATCCCCAGGGTAGAGTGAGACTTAGCACACACCACCACCCACTCTCCACTTGCCCTGTCCTTTGCCTCTACTGGACCCTGCAGGAAGAAGTAAGCCAGCCATCAGAACAAGGAAGCAAAGAAGTGGGAGCTGACAGTAATGGCTCCATCTAGAACAGTGGTTCTCAATCTGTGGGTCAAGACCCCTTTGGAGGGTCAGATATCAGATATCCTGCATGTCAGATATTTACACTACGATTCATAACAGCAGCAAAATTAGAGATATGAAGTAGCAATAAAAATAACTTTATGGTTGAGGGTCACCACAATGTGAGGGACTGCATTAAAGGGTCACAGCATTAGGAAGTCTGAGAACCAGTAATCCAGAGGAAGCTTCCTTATTAGTGGCACCCTAGAGGAGTCAGGCTCCTGAGCCCTCCTCCAGGTCTGCTGGCTGCTATCTACTGTAAATGCCATCTGTAGCTCACCTGCCCTTTTCCAACTGGCTTAGTAGGAGCCAGGATGACTGTACTGGCTAGTTTTCTGTGTCAACTTGACACAAGCTGGAGTTATCACAGAGAAAGGAGCTTCAGGTGAGGAAATGCCTCCATGAGATCCAGCAGTAAGGCATTTTCTCAATTAGTGATTAAGGGGAGGGGCTCCTTGTGAGTGGTACCATCCCTGGGCTGGTAGGCTTGGATTCTATAAGAAAGCAGGCTGAGCAAGCCAGGGGAAGCAAGCCAGTAAGGAACATCCCTCTATGGCCTCTGCATCAGCTCCTGCTTCCTGACCTGCTTGAGTTCCAGTCCTGACTTCCTCTGGTGATGAACAGCAGCGTGGAAGTGTAAGCTCAGTAAACCCTTTCCTCCCCAACTTGCATCTTGGTCATGATGTTTGTGCAGGAATAGAAACCCTGACTAAGACAATGACCATGAGCTATCTGTTATTGTCACCCATGGGGTACAAGGCCACAGCAGCTAGGAGAGTCCTTTGGTATCCAGTTAAGAGTGCAAATCTCTCAGCCAGCCTTTTTGGGCGCAAGCTTTATAAGCACCATGTGCCCCCATTCCTTTTGATGGGTGGTCAGTTTTATATGACTGTCAATAGTTTTTCTCTGCCATGAGGTCCTCACACCCAGAAGCAAAGGCAAGGAGGCTCCTGAAGCATAGATATGCAGCATTAAGCAAAATGAAGCAGGTCCTACTCCCAAACCCTCCAGGCACATTGCCAGGGACAGTGCTGGTGTGTCAGACCTTCACAGAGACATCCCTGCTCCCATCCCTATTCTCCTACCATGGCATTCCTGGTTGCATCCCCAGTTCTGGGAAGGACTTGGAAAGGCATCTCCTCCCTTCTTCCCACCTTCCTTCTTCAGGAAGAGAAGCTGCCTGTGGGCCCACTGCTGTAGTCCATGCTAATACCTCCTTCTGCTTCTTGGAGGACCACATCTTAGAGAAATTGCTTTTCTGAGCCTTAACTCCAACCCTCAGTGCAGCGGCAAAAGCCAGTGGCTTCCCTGGTCTCCATGTTAGCACTTAGTGAGCTTTGTGCTGCTCACAGTATACACACACACACACACACAGACACACACACACACACCAGGGACTCTTATGAGCATGCACTTTCCAAAGCCTGGGTGATGTGGGAAACCTCCCAGTCATCCTGAGTGGGAGGAAGCTCGGCAGCACCTGGATGTGTGTGACATGGGTAGGTAGCTGTTTTGCAGGTTGCTGTGTGTGCTGTCCCAGGACTGGCAATTGTGAGCCCTGAGCCTCAAACTGTCTTTCAAACCAGAAGGGATGGGCAGCGTACTGCAGGGACCAGCTCACATATCAGAGTCCACTATAGTATTCAGACAAATACCAGCTATATCAAATGGAAGAACTGAAACAAAAATGTGGGCCCTTTGTTAAAAGGAGCCGGCAAGAAAAATGTCATTAGAAGTTCAAAATGGGAAACTACTCTCCCACAGTACGTATGTATGTATGTGTGTGTGTGTGTGTGAATGAATGTATGTATGTGTGCATGCATGCATCTATCTATTTCTTGAATTGTAATGGTAGTGTGTAATTTGCTGGTTAGTGTTGTTCTAGGTTTAAACCAAAAACCAAAAACAAAACAAAAAACACCAAAACAAAACAACAAAAACAACAACAACAACAACAAAAACGTAAGCTTGCTATGGAAGCCAAGTCGAAAGCATCATACAAACTGTGTGATGCTTCGAGAATAAAATGGGCTGGCAGCAGACACTCATCTGACATGTGTTCCCTCTGCCTCTGTATACGTCATCATCCTCTTGGCGTCAAGGCAACATGGTTAGAAATTTCAAGACAACTGCACTGGCTACATACCCATGAAATCATCCTGGCCTTCAGGAAGAGACTCTGGATACATTATAGAAAATGGCAGGGGAGAGAGGACACTCAAATGAGCTTACAAACAAGAGAGTCGAGGGTAGACATGAGTGCTCTGCCTTCATCTTCTTCTTCGGTTGGTAGCTGACCAACTGAACTTCCCAGAGAGCAGAGATCCATAGGGCTCACAAAGGGGTGGTCCCTACTCAACTCTGTGTCCCACATCCTCTCTCCTTCCTCAGAAACAATAACAGCTCATTTGTTACCACTAGAGCCATCCTTACCTCTAGTGCTTCGGAGAGGAAACTGGAAATGGACTGTATGTTTAGCTTTCACCCCAGACTCCTTCCCTCTCAACTAAGAACCCTGCATACACTGGCTTTCGAAGCAAACATTTAGACAAAGCATAAAACTCCACTCACCTTTTCTTCCTGAATTACCCTGGCTCAAGGGCTTGTCGGTGACTGGACCTTGGGCGAGAGAGGAAACAGAAGCACAAGATTCAGATGGCACTGTAGGTGGTTTCTGTCAAACAATTAGCAAAGCCCGATGTTATGAGCACATGGTCACGTATAAATGTATTGTATACACACCAGGGATACTATATACAAAGTTAGTGTGCACAAGCATGTCGAGTAGGGTTTGTTTAACATCAATGTCACTGATAACCTAGACTGTTTTGAGATGAACTATGACTGCCAGGTTCCCTGGAACCAATCTTGACCCAGTTTTTACAAAACTCCACATCCATGTAATGCAAACATCTCGATACTTGTCCCCCACTTACACACCCCTGCACGCACTCTTGTCTCACCAGCTCCATGATCTGACCCACATCCAGGGCCAACTGAAAAGAAATCCCCTCTTACTGAAAACGCAATGATTGACATCCCTTGCTGGGCAGGGCAGGAAATCGGTGATTTTCCATCTGCATTAAGTAGAAAATTGCTGGCCCAATTGTACTGAATGGGCCAAACAGTCTGAGGCATGGAAACAATTTTCTAGACACAGCCTGTTCTTCAAGGAGAGGGCAGCCTGTGTTCTGGCCAAACATTTGCCCCACTTCTTCTGGGATGCCACATGTACCCGTCATCCAGGCCTGGCTCTGTGGCACCTGCCCTCTCCTTGAAGGTCAATCCCATGTGTGCAGGGAAAACCCACTCGGTAGAAAGGCCTCTCTGGAGATCCTGCCCACGAGGGAAAACTGAGAATTCCAATTTTCTTAACCCATATCACACTCCTTCTCCATACACTAGTTGTGTGAGGAGTCTATTGTCTTATCCTACAGGGGGCTTGTGTCTAATGCATTTGTTTGCTTTAAATTGAGTGTTCCAGGTCACTTGCAAGGAGGCCCAAGTCCTGCCCCTCCTCTCACTAACCCAATTAAGGTTTCCAGTTTCTGTGTAAACCACAAATAAAGTAAACTTCCCTTTTGGCCTGTAAATTTTGATCCTAGCTTGAATTCTTACATACATTAGTACCCTTCCCACTTACTTTCCTTTTTAAACCAAAGGGCTAGGGTTTTGTTTTTGTTTTTTTTTTTTTAAGAACAAATTTGATTTTAAAAATGTAAAACCCAGGGAAAAGTTGACGTAGACTGAAGGCCTTTGGAACTAGGTTTTAGCATAACATTTTGTACTTCGCTTGCACTTAACATTGGGAATAAGTAAAAATCCAATCCATAGATACAGTGGATGGGTGAGACTGGCTGTTTGGGGGGCAACCTTAAGGGAGTTACTAATGAGAGTGAAGTGTGGGGCTTTGTGAATCCATCACAAACAATCCCACAAGTCTGACCTAACAGCAAACACTGGATGTCTGCAAAGTTGGGAGTATAAAAAGCATGTTTTGCTATGGATCAACCCAATAGGCCATTATCAAACCTGTCTAATTATCAGAAGAGCTTCATAAAAGTAAGGGGTTTGGGGCTCCATTCCAGATCTAGAATCAGAATAGGCAAGGAGAAACTTTGAGTCTTTTTAATCTCCCAAGCATTACAGATGACCAGCCAGACATAAGGTTCACTGTTAGAAAAGATTTTCATTGTCGTTCATTACTATATTCAAGGAAGGCAAAGAAGTGGCAGAGAAGTCAATACCCTCCTTTCCTGTGTCCATGACAGACATCACTAATCAATCACTGAAGCCTTAGTGTTATACTCTCACATGGCTTCAACATCAATACCAATAATGCATTTCAATGTTCAATACAGACAGCAAGTGACAGCAAAATCCTAGATATGTGGCATCTCTGCTCTAATGAGCTGTAATCAATGCTTAGGAAAAGAGCACTGGACCAGAAACATAAACTCCAACTAAAGCGTGCACGCATAAGACACAAACAGATGCTCTTCATCTAGCCAACTACAGAGCAAGTGTAGAGTAGAACCCTTCTGGCCTGGAAAGGGACTCATTTACCATAGCAGCCCTTTAAAGGTTTGCCTGAAAGATGCAGATGCAGAGGCCAACCAACAAGTCTGTCTCCAACCTTTCTCATTCCTCCCGCACCTTCCTACAGTACCTGAACATACAGGAGTTTTATTCTGCACGGAAGAGCCACTAATAGGCTTCCCATCTGGGGTGACACACCAGCAGTACCCTGTGTACGTATGGCACTGCACCTGTTCAGGGAAGTGAAAAAGGAAGAGAATTGTAAGTCTTGGATCACAATCAATCATCTGTACTTCAGAAAATCTCCTTCTTCTCCCACATCTGTTTCAGGACGTCTATCACAGGTAGAACAGTGAGGTGGACCCAGCATCAATGTCATGTTGGCTTCATGACCCCTATGTACCTGCTTCTTTCTTATGACTCCAAAGGCTTAACATCTGCTACCCTATGGGAACATGTCCCCTGTGATTACCCTAATGCCTATACTTTCCCCCAGAGCTGGCATATGCTCCCATCCAACTGTAAAACAGTCTAAACGGAGAACTAATTTGGCAAGTATCTATGGGAATGTCCAGGCCCTTCTTGGACAAGTACAGACAAATGCTAAGTTTTTCTCATGAGCTCTCCTGAGGCGCGGACAGAGCACCCTTGTGCATGCAGGATCTTCTACGAGAAGCCCAGCTGTACCACTGGGTAATCTTCGAGCCTGCAGAGTCAGACCTAGCTGTCTGGGAATGGCCAACTCAAGTGAGGCTTTCTTTTTTTTTTTTTTTTTTGGTTTTTCAAGACAGGGTTTCTCTGTGTAGCCCTGGCTGTCCTGGAACTCACTCTGTAGACCAGGCTGGCCTCGCACTCAGAAATCCGCCTGCCTCTGCCTCCCAAGTGCTGGGATTAAAGGCGTGCGCCACCACTGCCCGGCAGGCTTTCTTTGAATCTTCCAGGGGAGCTCTTCTTTCTCCTCCAGTAGCTGTTGCCTTACTCGCCTTCTCCGGTCCCACCTTCCCTCTCCCCATTTGTTTTCTCTGAAGAATTAGTAAACACCTATCAAAACAGACACCCTAGTGTACACCCCCCAGTGGGTCACTTTTGGACTCAAGATAAAATTTAAACTAATTTCCACGATACTTTAGGTCTCCAACAATCTGTCCCTGCCCACCCTTCTGGTGTCATTTTTACACCCCAGGCTCCACACGCACCCTCCACTTTGGCCACAATGACCCCTTTCATGTTCCCAAACTCAGCCTCATTTCCCACGAGCAGACTGCCTTGGCTCCCATCATTTGATTTATCCACAGCACTGTATCAGACCAACCTTCTTCTAACCCATCTGCTTCCCTTCATGGCATACCTTCCCCTCGAAACCAGTCTCGGCGTCCTCCAACCCAAACTCAGAAGCCTTCCCACGAATGACAAGCTTGGGCTCTTCATCTGCCAGCCCCATCTTGCCACTCTAGATTATAACTTCAAGGACTGCAAACTAATTGTATCAGAGTCTCCAGAATCTAGTGTAATGCAGACATTCATTGCAGGTGACTGATGGGTTGAAGAGAGGCATGATTTCCCACATTTCCTCCATTCTTGGTCTCCCATCAACTCTAAAGTGCAACATCAATTTAAAAAGCCATACCACATTAAGTGTGCATCACGATGACAGGACTTGTGGTGCCAACTGCAAAGATATTAAATTGTGAAAAAAGAAATGTGCCTCCTGGGATCAAGGACATATTGGAATTGAGGCCAGCCAGTAATTGCATACAAATTGAGCAGAGAGGTGCAGAAAGAGACAGTGAAAACAGTCTTCTGACAGCCTGGGTAGGAGCCAGCAGTTATTGCTAAGGCAAAAAAGAACTATGGAAAGCATTGTACTCTTGTGTGGGTATCAAACACTCTGACTTCCCCCAAGGCAGGTTGTTTCACCATGAGGCTATCCACAGATATCAGAGAATAAAATAGTCGCTTATTCCTACCAGTAGCATGGTTGCTGTCCAACAGAACACTCACTGCTGTCTGTCATCTCTGCAGGGACACTTCCTAGGACACAGACCCCAGAGACATACCCTGCTCCTTCACCTTCAGCCATGGTGACACCCCAGATGCTCACTCGCCATCAGCATCCCAGATTTAATAGCACTACTTCCTAATGAGGCTAATAGTGGAATAGGAAGACATCAAGACAGGCCAGCGTTTGCACGCTAGTCTACTCACTTACGGATAAGGCACATTACTGCGTTCTTTTAGCCTCCTTATAACACCATGAGTAATAACTGTCTGAGCTGCAAGGCCCTGGTAAGGCAGACTCACATCTGGCATGTGGTGAAGACTGGTACAGAGCGACCGTGGCAGTGATTGTTCTCAGTCATATCAACAACACCTGCCAGGTGTCTCCCCACAAGCCAGACCTCCTCTAGTAACCTCCACAGGTGTGGATGGAAAGCGTCTCTGGAAACTTGGCTTCGCCTGCAGATCACATAAGCCCTGCAGGGGATGCTTCCCAGGGCTCATTCCTATCCAGGAGCAGCATTTTAATGGGACTAATGAGACCTGACTGGCTGCTTTCTCCACTCTGGCCGGTAGTTACCCGGGGGCTGAGGTGCCAAGCTGACTCACTCCTGAGCCCTGGAAGTCCACTGCTGAGACTGTCACATAAGGACTGAGCACCAGACAACATCCAAGGCTATGCCTCAGGCCAGATGCTGCATGTTGTACCAGGGACATTATGGCCAAGCCGGCTGCATAGAACTAAACTGCTTGAACGCCCCTTTCTTAGGGTATGCTGAAGAGTTCTGCCGAAGGTCACTAGGGCAGAACAGGACACAAGAATAAAAGGCAAAGCCCAGAGCTTTATTTCAGGAATACAATCTGCAGGGCTCAGTGGTCCAACGGCCACATTCTCACTCAGTATGCCCATTGTCTCCCTGTGGGCACATGGCACAGCCCACCAGCCCCCTAGCCAGGTCCACAAAACCAGACACAGCTTCTTTCTCCCCAATGTTCTCAACTTTTTCTTCCAAACACACTACAAGGAAAAGACACTAAATAACAAAATCTTCAGGCTGAGAGCTCCTTCCAAATTTCATAAAACTCAAATGGAATGAGAAATTGTTGCCCCATCCTCTGAGGCCTTGGGCATAACTGATGCAGCTATGTTTAAAGGAGAGGCAGGAGGGAGGAAAAGAGGGCACAGGGACCCCAGCAGGGTCTCAGATTGGGAGGAATTGTTGGGGTAGCTAAGAAGACCTCTGCTGAAGGAGCCCTAAGGAGACCACCCGTGACTCAAACTGAAAGATTGGAAGTTGCCCTGGAGTGTTTTTAACAATGTTTACAGAAAAGAAGCTACACGGAGGCAGGCTACAGTTGTTTCATTAGTCTACACCTCAGATATGTACGCTCATTTTAAAAGGGGAGTTGACAAGAATTCCCAGCTTTGTCATTGGGAAAGTGAATGAGACAATGCAAATAGAGCGCTAACTTCAGCAGGTAAGGGCCGGCTGAACTCTGCTGTTTCAGCCTGAGAAGGCTCAGCGGTTAAAGTGTTTGCCGTGTATGAAGACCAGAGTTCTGAGTCCAAGAACTCATATACATAGGTAGAGGGCTGAGGGGCAGCCCACCATTAATTCAAGCACTCTGAAAGCAGAGACAGAGAATTCCAGCACAAACTGGCTAATTAGGCTAGTTGTATCAGTGAGCTCTGAGTTCATCTGAGAGACTCTGCCTCAATGAACAAGGTGGAGAGTGACCAAATAAGACTCCCAACACCAACATCGAACACACACACACACACACACACACACACACACTACACAACTAAGTGTTTTTTTTTCTTTAGTGTGTATGTGTGAGGCATGTATGCCTGTTTGCATAGATATGTGTGCCTCTGTGTGTGTGTGTGTGTGTGTGTGTGTGTATGTGTGCAAACCATTTGCTTATTTTAAAAGGCCAGAACCAAACTGGTGAGAATCAGAAGAACACGTTCTCCGACCAGCTTGTGAAAAATGAATGGTCCAGTATCAGCAATGTTTGAGAAAGTTTAGGTGGAGAAAGGAGGTTTATTTTATATAGAAAGAGTTGTAAGACATTGAGTTACTCTCTTGGCAAGTCCTTTATAGAAGAATTATTTGTGTAAAATTTTCAGCTATTAGTAACAGCCCAGAAAGTTAGAATCCTGGTCCAGAGAAACACAGCCCCTTGCAGGAAAACAGTCAGATATAAATTCTATGGAACCCATGTCTTACCTATACCCAAAACACAGAGTGTGCCTAGTTTAGCTCCCCTTGCAAACTTATGATTTAACTTCATAATTAATACCATCTGTTTCTGGAGAATCCAATTGATAAAGTCCTGGCCTTTAGCCAATAGAGAATGCCAGGCCAAGAGGAATTGATAAGGCAAGGGGCCATTTCTGATATCTTGACTTACTGTTGTCAAAACTCAGAGTTGTCCCAGTCCCAGAAGTAGACACAGGTCAGGAAAATGACTCCTCCCCCACTCTAGAGCATCCTACAGAGACTGGAATGTCAACTGGAGGACCCTCTTTGGGAGACAAAGAGCTTTCCATCCAAAATAAGGCTATTTTCTGCTACTACTGTCGTGGTCTTGTTGGGCATAACTGGTGTCCCTCCAGACACTTTAAAACATTGTGTTCCTAGATAAATAAGTTCCATCTCTGACTCATGTGCTTTAATATCATTGGCAAAAAGTCTTTTACATAAACAGGCCAGGGGTATATTGCAGTTCAATCTCCATCCAAATTAAGACAAATTTGAAATTATTTTAAGCCTCCTAATCATCAACATTACTCCGTCTCCTGACCACCCAGTGAGTATGTGGGAGGCCAGCACTTCCAACAAAGGCAAATGAGTGACCAGTGGGTAGAGAAAACACCAGCTCATGGGGACAAGTGAGAGGAGGGAGTGGAGGAAAACAGAGAGGCAGATGGCAACCATCACCCACGGGTGCCAAGCCCCAAATGGAAAATACCACCTTCTACTTTGACAACAGCTTTTCAGTCCCCAGTGGTCTCTGCATTGCCTCATTTGGGCTTCAAAGTTAGTCTGTTGGAAAGTCCCTCATGGGAGAATTATTTATGTAAAATTCGCAACTAGTTAGTAACTGCCCAGGAAATTCGAATCCTGATATCCCAATCTTCATAACATTTCAGAAAACACAGGACTGAGAAAAAACAAAAACAAAACAAACAAAAACAAACCTCAGAGCTTACCATTCTAAGCCAAACATTTTACAAGTGAGGAAACTGAGGGCAAAAGACAAAGGAAGTGTGTGGTCCCCATCCCTATACCAATCTAGGGGCAAAGAGAAAGGAGGGTTTATAGATACCGATGTCTGAAGGACCCGGGTCCCCCCCTCTTTAGTCTTTTGGTGGGAGGCAGATGGAAACAATTATTCCCATGGAGAGGACACCCAGAGAAGAGCCTTTCCCTTTGTGGAGGTTTAGTATTATCTTGGGGCTTTCATGATGTTAGAGTTACTATTGCTTTGATAAAACACCATGACCAAAAGCAACTTGGGGAGGAAAGAGTTTATTTAGCTCACATATCCCAAGCCACAGTCCACTGAGAGAAGCCAAGGTGGAGACTCAAACAGGGCAGGAACCTGGAGGCAGGAGCTGATGGAGAGGTCATGGAGAACCAGAGCTTACTGGCTTGTTCCTCATGACTTGCTCAGCTGGCTTTCTTCTAGAACCCAAAACACCAACCCAGTGTTGACACCACCCACAATGCACTCTGCCCTCCCCTGTCAATCACTAACTAAGAAAATGCCCTGTAGACTTGCCTACAGCCTAATCTTACCATGATAATTTCTCAGTTGAGGTTTCTTCCTCTCAGATGACTAAAGTTTGTCAAGTTGGCATAAAACTAGCCAGCGCACATACTCACTGGCCACCAGCTCTTTCCTTGGAAGCTTCTCAGAAGGGCGGGGCCTCACCTTCCAGAAGATCCTTTGCTGTTGGTCTTTCTGCCCTGATTCTTAACACATCCCTGGGGATCCTGCATCTGCTCCCTCTGGAGCATGCCCACTTTCTTCTGCCTCCACCAGAAACAGGAAACTGCTGCCAGTACCTTTCCTCCTGCCTTGCAGGTATAATGATGAACATGGTTATGACCAGGTGTGGAATTGCCAGAGACAGAGGTATTCTCTGACCTAGTGACTTTGGACACATTGCGATAAACCGAGTCAGGAGACTTTATGCCTAGTCTAACTCAGTGGATAATTCATCTGTAAAGAGGAAGATCATGTTTGTAGCAACTATTGAGCTTCTTAAATCAGGGGCTTGCCCTCTGACCTTTCTGTGAGAAGGTCTGTGGGCACTCACCTTCTCAGCACTCTGCTCTGTATCACTGGTAGCCAGAGCATGTAATGAACCGTGGGCCCTGGCTGTAGTGTACTTTGTTTTGCCCACATCCTACCTTCCTACACTCTGGATATCAGATCCTCAATGGGTTCTCTAATTGGAATAGTTTGCCTCCTCTGTCAAAGCCCCCCTCCCTTCTTTGATAAAGCTTTCTCAAATTGTATCTCTTAAAATCCACCTTGATTTGCCTTGCTCGTTCAAGGACAGGTTACTGGGACCTCTTGAAACACACAGACCCTCTCACTCTCAATCCCTCCCCCTCGCCCCAACTACTTCCTGTTCCTCTTGTGTAAAATAGAAAACAAGGACCATATACAAGGAGATGAGCTGGATTCATCCGTCTCAAACTTATGACAGTGTGATTGCACTGGTGGACACAAGCATCCTCCACTAGGAAAGAGTTGAACTGAATGCAGAAAGTGTGTGGAAATTTCCCAACTCACTTCTGACCGTGGAGATGTAACTGCTTTTTCTTTTAGTCAGCCTGCTGATCCAAATCACTTAGCACTTTACTCTCTGAATCCATCTATCAAGCAAGGCACCACCTAGGAGGTCACCAAGAAGACAAAATGAAGCAAGGCATATAAAGCACCTAGTTGGCATTGGGGATGTGCTTGGTCCATGTGGATCTTGTTCTTTTCCCTTTCCTTTGACAGGGAAGATGCAGACTACAGCCTCAAAGCACTGCTGTTCCTTGGCTGTAGACATGTTTCTGACTCTATGCCAAGTCTAGGGAGAATTATCTGTTGGGGAATGAGGAATCTCCCTTTTAGAGTATTTACCTCATCCACTAGGACTTAAGAGAAGAATTTACCTCATCCACTAGGATTTAAGAGAATAAGAAGAAGGGGGTGATTCTTAATTTCCATTCCTTCCAAATATGGGAGTCGTCAAGGCTGTTCACATGACGTTAGTTAGAACAAGAGACAACCCCACTCATCCCCAGGTTTCTAAGCATATCTAAAACCTTGTGTCTAGTTTGGAGGAGGGTGCTTTATCAGAAGGACCATGGCAGATGGGATCCAGAAGAAAGAGGACATGAGGAAAGAGACATAAATCCCTCCAGCATGGAAATAGATGATACTAAGGACTTGTTCCAGGGCCAACAGGAATATTTTTGGCTAGTGTCACAAGATATAACGGTGCCCATCTTCAACCAGCTAGGTAGAAAGTGGAATTTCTTTGGATTCTGTAAGTTCCATAGACAAAAATGGAGTTGTGTCCCGGAAATCATAGACAGAGAGCTCCCAGATCAATACAAAGGGCTTTCCTGTGAAAGCAAATCCACTTGAGAGCAGTTCAACATACATTATGAATTTTGTCATTGAAGGAATAAAAATTTCTGCAGCAGGTGACAACCAGGCGAAGGTAGATGACTGCCTGGCAAATATAAACAGAATGGAGTAACGGATAGAGGCCAGTGGGAGAGAAAGAAGGCAGCAAAAACCCTTCTGCAGTCTCCTGAAAAGAACCAGAACTCTACAAACTGCTGTACACTGGGCCCCTGCTGCTGAGAAAAGGGTCTGGATTTATAACAAATACTTGAGTGAAACTGGAGAACACTCTTCCTGCTCCACAAATGAAGAATATTTTTAGGTACATTTTCCAAATAGTTTGAACACATCTTTCCAGCACACATTATTCTAAAAATGCATACTACTTTTTGGTCTTGCTTCTCCAGGAGGTACCCAGAATGGTCTATATTTTGTAAATGGCCAACATAAAACTTTTTACTCACTTAAATTCTGTTGCATTTTAGCAGGGAAATATAAAAAATGTTTGTACATTTCCAAAATAACAAAAAGAAAGGAAGGAAGGAAAGAAGGAAGGAAGGAAGGAAAGAAGGAAGGAAGGAAGGAAGGAAGGAAGGAAGGAAGGAAGGAAGGAAGGAAGGAAGGAAGGAAGGAAGAAAGTCTTGTGTGTGTATGGGGGGGTCTTTGTTCAGGTCAGAACTGAAGGATCTGGCTGGTGAGAGGTCAAAGGTGAACTGAAAAAGCAAGTGCTCTTTCATTATTCTCATGGCTGCCTTGACTTTTAATTAAACTTTCCTGCATTCCCACCTTATACCTACATTTCTGACCTTTCTCTTCTTTAAAAGGGAAAAATTTTCCAATTCCATGCATTTTGCAAGAGAGTTCACCAATCTATAGCATCACCTGTCCTAGTATATTACATGAACTCAGAGTAAAGCAAAAAGAGCCCTGATTGCATGTGAGTATGAGAGACAATGGCTCTACCTAGAACTATCTTGGACAATGCTGACTGTTAGCCTACTCTGTGTGTATCTATCCACCTAGCTGAACGTTAGCTAGTATCTCATAAAGCCCTAAGACTTGGCATACAATTCCTCTGAGGTCATCAGTTTAACACCTTTTCTCAGCGTCTGATGGTAGCTGGTGGTATCCCTGTGGGGTGTTCATGGAGTCTCTATTTGTTCAGATCCCAGGATAAGACGGTAAGAACGTATGAGTCTGACTCCCCTTCTGTGCATTTCTCAGCCTACAAAGAGTTTTCCCCTATTTTGAGTCAGAATATTCAGATGATAGATAGATAGATAGATAGATAGATAGATAGATAGATAGATAGATAGATAGATAGATAGATGCATACATACATACATACTTATGTATGCAAATGCATACGTACATTCATACATAGATATCTCCCTCCACCTCTGGGTCACCTCTGGGGCTATACTAAAGTCTACTCTCATTTACAAATGTGTGACTGTCTCTCATATATCCCTTTGTCCATCTCTTTTCTGTTTATTCTTGGTTCTTCTCACCTCTATAGTAAATGTCTCTGGTCTCCCTGAGTATCCCTCATATGACATGATTTTGTAGCCTTACTTACTTACCTGAGCTGTGCTCCAGTGCCCTAGTTTGACAATCTTGTGCAAGCAGTGTAGAGTCATGTTTGGAGCCAGGCTGCTTGGGTTGGAATACTGACTCGATCACTTGCAGGTTGTAAGACCGTAAGCTACATGGCTTCTCTGAGTGTCAGGTTCCATGTCTATAAAACAGGACTCTAAGAGTGCCAGCCTCATAGGTTGTCGTGAGGATGGAATAAGTTAATACTGTAGTCATATAAAATAGTCTGGCACAGTGTAAATTCAATATGAGCAAGAAAATGGTACTGTCACTGATGATGGTTTCTGCAGTCTGAAAAAAGCAAGAAGAGCAGAGAGCGACTGCAGATTACCATGCAGAGCCTTGGCTCCCATTCAAGCAGCTTTCATTTTTTTCCTTGCTCCCAAGGCGAGACCCCTACAGAAGAGCAGCTGAAGACTGCCCAGAGCTCCCTGATTTTGTAGACAAGGGATAGAAAAGAATCCCCCAATAACTCTGGGGAGCTCTGATGTCAGGCAGAGAACACCTAAACCCTGCTTGCTTGTTAATCTGAAAGCGGATGCGTAATAGCCATTTGGTGGGAGATCAGCAAGGTTTGAGGAAAGGGGCAAAGCTGGAGCAGGAAGATCCCACAGGGGAAAAGTGTACACAGTTCTCCATAACACATTCCCCATCTCCCTGGTCTCTGTGCACAGCCCCCCTCTGACAGATGACCAGAGATGCCAGTTCTCCAATGAAAAGTTGAGAGTGGAAGACTGGGCAAACCCCTGGTGTTTCTGTCACCACTTATAAATGTTAACAGTTCGCCCCTGTAAGTAGTAACTTAGATGGTTTACTCACTACAAGGTACAAGCCACCTAGACCTTATACACCAAGATGAAAGGTAGACTGCCTTCAGAAGGCTGGCTGCTGCCTGCTTCTCACCAAACCTCCAACTTTGGCATCTTCCCACATCTCCATGTGCTGAGAACCTTAATGAGCAGAATATACGCCAGCAAAGGGAGAAGAGCCTCCACAAGACCCATGCTCTACCTGGACAGGCTGCAACATGTCTCTCTTAGTTAGCTTCTATTGCTGTGATGAAATCCATGACTAAAATCAACTGATAACTCTCAGGTCCCACTCCATTACTGAGGAAAGTCAGGGTAGAAACTCAAGGCAGGAAACTAAAGATAGGAACTGAGGCAAAAGTCATAGAGGAGTGCTGTTTGCTGGACTGCACTCATGACTTGCTCAACCTGCTTTCTTAGAGCACACAGGACTAGCAGCTCAAGGGGAACATGGCCTCATAGGGAGCTGGGCCCTCCCACATCAATAATCAATCAAGAAAATAAACCACAGACTTGTCCTTGTCAAAGGCTAATGTGAAAGGGACATTTTATCATTAACATTCTCTCTTCCCAAATGACACTAGCTTGTGTTGGGTTAACATTAAACTAACCAGCACAATGCCCCTTGAAGGCACCAAGGCTTGCTGCAACCAACACTTACTAATTTAAATAGAAATCTCCTCTCAGTTAGTAGCTTCAAAGAAGAAATAATTAGCCAAACAAGAGTGAGAACTCTCTTTTTTAAAAAATTTTTTTGATACTTTATTTACATTTCAAATGGTTTCCCCTTTCCAGGTCTCCCCTTTGGAAACCTCCTATCTTATCCCTCCTCCCCCTGCCTCTATGAGGGTGCTCCCCCACCCACCCACCCACTCCCGTCTTCCCTCCCTGGCATTCCCCTATACTGGGGCATCTAACACCCTCAGGCCCAAGGGCCTCTCCTCCCACTGATGGCCAACAAGGCCCTCTTCTGCCACATATGTGGCCAGAACCATGGGTCCCTCCATGTGTATTCTTTGGTTGGTGGTCCAGTCTCTGGGAGGACCGGGAGTCTGGCCAGTTGACACTGCTGCTCCCTCCATGGGGCTGCAAACTCCCTCAGCTCCTTTGGTCCCTTCTCCAACTCCTCCATCTGGGACCTCACACTCAAGATACACAAGTTGTATGGAGGTCCATGTCTCCTGCTCTAATTTGTCCCCCCTCCTTCCCTTGGAACACTGGTATTGCCCCAGGATCTTGTACCACAGTTTCAGAGCATTCTCCACCCTAGATGCACAGCCCTGGGGTGAGGAGCTGGCATCAAACCTACATGTGGTGTAGAACTCTCATCTCACACTCACTCACAAAGGAAGGAGAATGCTCCAAAGGTCACCACAGGAGACACAACACTAAACATGAAGATCAATGAAACAGAAGCCTGAAATAAGGCCGAGCATCTATGGTCAGCTGACTTTTGACAAGGACACCAAGATAACTGAAGGGAGAATAACAATCTTCTCATTCAGCAATCCTGAGGCTACCGAACATGCACACGCAGAGGAGTGAAGCTTGATCCCACCTCCCACACACAAACTACCTTATAAGATCTCAGAGACCTAAATGTAAGACCTGACGTCATAAAATGCATAGAGGAAAATGGGATAAGAAATCTTTGTTACCTTGGATTAGGAAATGGTTTCAAAGGTAGGACAACAAAAGCATGAGCAGAAAAGAAAGAAGGGAGGGAGGGAAGGAGGGAGGGAGAGAGGGAGGAGGGAGGGGATATGGGGAGGGGGCAGGAAGAATGGAGGGAGAAGGAAGGGAAGAAGGGAGGGAAAGGGAAAGGAAGAAGGGAGGGAGGGATGGAAGGAGAGATTAGGGAGGGGGTATGGGGGAGGGCAGGAAGAATGGAGGGAGAGGGAAGGGAAAGAGGGAGGGATGGAGAGAGGGAGGAGGGAGGGGGTATGGGGGAGGGCAGGAAGAATGGAGGGAGAGGGAAGGGAAGGAGGGAGGGCAATCAATTAAACTTATGTTTTATCCATAGAATGTATAAATAACTCTTTCAATTCAATACTAAAAAGACAACTGGACTGACAAATGGGGAAAGGAACTGAACAGACATGATATATAACTGAAGAGGCTCATTACTAGTTACTAGGGGGAAACCAACACCAAGCCATAAGGAAGGGTGAGGGTATCAAGTATAGGTAAAGAAGTGGAAAAGTTGAAATCTTCATGTGTTGTTGGTGAGAATGTGGGATGGTGTGACCACCATAGAAAACTGCCTGGTGATTCCTCAACAGCATAAACATGAGGGAGTGAATAACCCAATGATTCTATTTTTATATGCTCAGATTACTAAGAGCACACGTCACATAAACACGCATGCCAATGTACACAATAATGTTTATAACCCCCAAAAGCCAAAACTACTCAATGTTTATGCACTGATGAATGAATAAAGAAAATAGGGTACAGCCACATGACTATTACCAGACAGTAAAAAGAACAGAGACTCAACTCATGCTTGAACATGGATGAACCATTGAAAAATGTGCTGATTAAAAGAACCCAGTCACAAAAGACCATACAAAATATGAATTGTCCAAAATATACAAATCATAGCAATCTAAGGTAAATTAGTGCTGTCAAGGGCTGAGGGGAGCTCTCTTACAGGGAGTGGCTGTTAATAGGCATTGGATTTTCTCCTTGGATAATGAAGTGAAATGCCCTGACATTAGTCAGTAGTAATGGCTGTGCACCCCTGTGAGTGCACTAAAAATAGCTCAATTGTGTGTCTTAAAGAGATAAAATTTATAGTGTGCAAAGCATTTCTCAGTAGATCTTTTTAAAAAGAACAATAATAGGAAAAGAAACCACAGACAAAGTTGCCTACCTCTAGACTGGTCCAACTCTTTTAAATTACAGTTCATCAATTTGAGCACTAAAACTGGGAGACAACTAACATTTGTTTAGCAGCATCTACAATGTACATATGTATACATTATCCATGTGTAATATTGGGTTTCTTGAAACAAAAGCAATACCAAAAAAAGAACCACACTTAAAACAAGGTAAGAGGCCTTAATCATAAATGTTCAAACTATAACCGTTACAATTTGCTACTTGGACATTTAGCCAAAAAGGAAAGCAACAACTTATCTAAAACTGGGTCCACTTACCTTTTATACCCTTTAAAAATAAAGGATAGATCTGAGTTTTTAACAGTGTGATGAGGGGAATCGGGGTGATAGGAAAGGAAGGACAGAGAGGTGGAGGGTAGGCAAGAAAGACAGACAGACAGAGACAGAGACAGAGAGAAAGACAGACAGAAACAGACACAGACAGACAGAGAAAGTTGGCATTGCCCATGTGCAGAAGGCTCGGGTTTAATTCAGAGTACCACATCTTTTTAAGAACTGGTTTTGTCTGGGCCACCCAAAGATCCACATGTGGCTAGAGAGAATTCCGTACAGACACCCCATCCTCATTACTGTAGCTACAGCATTGCTATTCATGGCCTAAGGAGAAATCCTCAAGGTTACTTTTTGCAAGACCTCTCCACATCGAGACTAAAGGTCTTGCTCCTAGACCCCTAAGACTTCTAAACTCATCAACGCTTAGATAATCAGGACTGGAGAGATGGTTCAGCCATTAAGAGTGTGAAAGAGAGCAAAAGAGCTCTCTTTCAGAGAGCCCAGATTTAGTTCCCAGCACCCAAATGGCTTCTCTCATCCAGCTATAACCTTGGTTCTAAAGTATCTAACATCCTCTTCTGAACTTCAAGGGCACCAGGCATATACACAATGCATAAACATACATGTGAACAAATATTCATACACAACTTTTTAAAATTAAGATTAGACAAATCCTTTCCACAAGAGACCTAATCATTCCAGACCCCCAGTGTTTAATCAACCCAAGTGAATAAAGGCTCATAGGGTGTGTGTGTGATGGATTGATACCTCCAATAGTTGCTAAGAGTCTGGCAGATGAAAGGCCGCATGGCAAAGCAAAGCACTCCTGGAATGAGCCAGTCCTGCAACAGACCTCTAGGAAGAAGACTCTGTATAGTGTGAGTGGCTGAAGGGTGCTAACAGGGAAGAAAACCTCCAGGTCCTCAAGTGTTGCATCTTATGTGTTTTAAGAAATCACAAGGAAACCTGCTGTCTTTGTCAAAAAGCCACACGATTTTCCCTTCTGAGATTCCAACTACAGAATAAAGTAATCAGCAAGAAGAAACTATAATTCAAAGATCTCTGTTTGCAAAAAAGTCAATATATACACTTAAAATTGAAAAATGGGGAAAGTAGTCTCCAGAGCTTATAAAAAAAAAAAAAATAGCTCCTGGAATAGTGAGCTCAAAGATGGGAAATATAACACATCATTTCACCTAGAAGCAGAATAATGAAAGGTTTTTATGTTTAACGATAGAATCAACACAAAAATTTTAATGTCTTGCAACTGTAGCTGATAATTGCCACTAACAGCCACATCTCTGATGAATATTTATGAAAAGCAATTTGGGAGGCTCTTGTTAAATGGTTTGAAGAGCACATGTTCTGGACTGGGGGTGTGTACCTCAGCTGGTGGGGTTCTTGCCTAGCATGCATACAAACTGGGGTCTGATCCCCAGCACCCCATAAAGTGGATGGAATGGCAAATGTCTGTAGTCCCAGCACTCTAGTCCTAATGTGGATGCAAGAGGTTCAGTAGTCTAAGGTCATCCATCCAATGCCATCCCAGGTACACAGTCAGTGCTCCAGGCCCAGCCTAACACTTAATCTCTACTCTCACACATATTACTTCCATTGCAATGCTAATCTTATTAACTAAAATCTGAAAAACCTCCTTGCTATACTTGGTAATTTTCCTCCAGTGGGATAAACAAATGTTGGCTACTACAACATTTGCAGAAAGATAATATCTAGCTACTGTGGTTGTTCTCAGTTTCTATTCTGTTCAAAGAATAATATAGAGTTCACAGCAGGCATCTTGAGTCCTTGGATTCAAAAACTTATTTTCTGAACTACGATTCTACCAAATTTTATTTTCTGAATTTATTCTGAAATTCTTGTTTTCTGAACTTCAATTCTACCAAATCCAAGTCCCAATTGAGCAATGCAAAAATTTCAACTGAAAGAATATAACTAATTTTAAAAATCCAAGCAATGAAATAATCCCAAATATATAAATCCCAACACAGTTACACAAGAAACATAAAAAGCACAAAGCTTTTCAAAAATTACTAATTCTGTAGCAACTGCAAATAATAAGAGTGAGCTAAATAAAGCCTCAGATAGAGAACTCGAAATAATGGTTGTCAGTAAAGAAACCAAAGGAGGAAAATAAGATCCTAATCAAGAACACAGCCAAACAGCTAAATAAAAATGAAGGCCATGTAAGACCTAAAGAGGAATTAAACAAGAGGAACCATGAAGGAAAAAAAGTATCTAAAACACCAAAAGAAAAGTGAAAGTCAAACCTTCCTGTGAAGCCTCAGCAACAGAATGCATCAAGGGGAAGACAGACTACCTGATCTGAAAGGCAAGATTGAAGACTGGGACAGTAGAACAACACAAAAGATAAGACAATGAGAAAACACCAGTGGGAAACACTCTGAAAAGACCAAGACTATGAGCAATAAGCATAGAAGAGGAAGAATCTCATTCTAAACGAAGAGAAAACATCTTTAAAAGAATCTCAGCAAAATTTCCCAGAAAAAAGAAAAGAAAGCTCCATCTAGATATAGGAGGCAAGACCAGAAAAAAACCTCCCTTCATTATATATAATTAAGCCTCTTAAGATACAGAACAAAGGAAGCAGTGAAAGAGAAGCATTGATCTGCACAGAAGGAGGCCCATGGGAATAGCTCCAGACTACTCAACTGAAACTTGAAAAGACAGAAGGGCTTGGAGTGATGTATTTCAAATTCTGAAAGACACCATCTGACTCAGCCTATTATACCCAGCAAAGCTATCATAGCTGAAGAAAAATTAAGAACTTTCCATTATTAGAAAAAATAGATTAAAGGAATTAATGATATTCATTCAGCTCTACATATAAGATTCCTGATTGACTCTCAGAGTGAAGTGATAAACCAATTAGTCCATGAGGCTATATGAAAGAATAAGTCACACTAGAATAATAGCTAAGCAAGAGACAAGGAGATAGAAAAACAAACACTACAAAATCAACACAACAAGAGAAATCAATGCACACTGTTAAATAATAATACTGAATATTAATAGTCTGAATTCCCAGTCAAAAGACACAGACTAATAGATATGATTAAAAAACAAGAACCGTGTATTTGCTGCCTCCAAGAAATGGATTCTACCACAAAAGACAGAAGCACATTACAGTAAAAGGATAAATATTTCAAGCAAGAGGGCCTAGAAAACAGATAAGTGTCACTGAAAAAAATAGGCTTTTAAAAATTAAAAAGAAACAATCATGTTGCACTTAAGGGAATAGCCATCAAGAGGACATTAGAATTCTAAACAGATGTGTCCAGAACACAGGTACACCCAATTTCATAAGGCAAATACTATTATATGTAGTCACAAATTAATGCCAGTGCAATATAGTAGGTACTACAATACCCCAATTCTTTCCACTTAACAGGTCTTCAAATAATAACAAAAGATAAATATATGAATTAAATGACCTCATAGATCACATGGACTTAACAAACATCTATAGAACATTCCATCCCAACACTGAAGATTACACACTTTTCTTAGCAGACCAAGGAACTTTCTCTAAAATAGATCATAAAGCAAGTCTTAATAACAAGCAAAACCCTAGAGCATACAAAAGCTCATGGAAACCTAATAACACTATTGAATGAGGAATGGGTCCTTGAAGAAATCAAGCAGAAACTATTTAAATTCCTAGAATAAATGAAAATGAAACCACAACATACCAAATTCTAAGGGACACAATAAAACAGCCCATGAAGAAAGCTCGCAGCTCTGAGAGCCTACATTAAGAAATCAGGGGTTCAATACGGTCATTCCGTCATTAGCCATACATGAAGACCCTCTTAACACCTAGAACAGTGGCTCTCAACTTGTAGGTCTTGACTCCCACAGGGTTGCTAAGCAGATATTTACATTATCATTTATAACTAGTAAAATTATGGTTATGAAGTAGCAACAAATTAATGTTATAGTTGGTGGTCACCACATCATGAGAAACTGTATTAAAGGATCATAGCATTAGAAAGATTGAGAATCACTGGATAAGGGGAAGAAAGATCTTAAGGGAATAGAGATAGTATAACACAAGTGATTCTAAGGGGGAAAGGGAAGAAAAGGAGATGGGGTTTAAATATGAACCTTAAGGATGCTTGAGAAAGCCATACAGGAACCTACTGTTTCTGTTGTATTCTGTTGTATAAGATGATTATAGTGTATTATATACTATTGTATAAGTTTCATACATATACATATAATTATGTATATTTAATATATTAATCAATATATTTTAATTGTAATTGCCCCATACGAAGTATTATTATGTTCATTGCAAAAGCCATAGGTTGACAAATAGAAACCTCAGTGCCAGATGTGGAATACCTTCCCTACAGTTGTGGGTCAGAGGTGTCCCAAATTCCAAAATCAATAGGTAGAAAGAAATCATTAAGATCAGAGCAGAATTCAATGAAATGGAAACAACCAAAGCAAAGAAAAACCCAAAGAATCAGTGAGATAACATTTATTCTCTGAAAATATAAACAATATTGACAAACTCTTAGCCAAAGTAGAAGAGATAAAAAAAACTCAAAATAATAAAATTAAAGATGAGATGGGAACCATTACAACAGATAACATTGAAACTCAGAAAATCATTAGACTTTGCCTTAAAAACATATTCCATGAAAATGGAAAAATCTATTTAAAAAATAGATTAATTTCTAGATGCCCTTTAAATAACAAAATAAAACCAAGCTGATATGAACAGTTTTAACAGAGCTATAATATTAAATGAGATTGAAGCAACTAAAGAAGCCCAGGCCCAGATGGACTCACTGATGAATAGTCCCAGACCTTCACAGAATTAATGCCAATACAAGTCACACTATTATGTAACATTGGAAAGAAGGAAAAACTACTACACTCTTTTTACAAAGATAGTATTTCCCTAGTAGAAAGAGCGTATAAAGATGAAGTAAAAAAAGAAAATTAAAATTTTCCTGATGGACATAGATGCAAAAATTCTCAACAAAAGGCCTGAAACTAAGATTATTCATCATGATCAATTGGTTTACTCTAGAGATGCAAACATGATTTGGATAGATATAATGCCAATAAATGTTATAAATTACATAAATAAACTCAAGGATGGATAGCATATGATCATTTCAATAAACGTGGAAGAGACTTCTGACAAAATCCAACATCCTGAAGAAACTCAGAATAGAAGAAATATATCTCAACATAATAAAAGCTATATACGGCAAACCTGTAGCCAACTTTATATTAAATAGAAAAAAACCTCAAAGCACATTCACTAAAGTCAGAAACAAGACTATCTCTGATCTTATTCAATACAGTACTGGAGTCTTAGCTAGAACAATAGGACAAGAGAAGCAAATATAGAGATACAAGAAAGGAAGAAGTCCAAGCAGATGATGAAGATGTGATCCTATACTTAAGAGATCCTAGAGATTGACCCAAAAAAACACGTAGAACTGATAAACAGTTTAACAAAATATCAGAAGGCAAAATTAACACACAAAATTCAGTAGCTTTCCAATATACCAATTAAAAAAAAATAGTAAGAAAGACATAAGGAAATAATTCCACTTGTAACAATATCCCAAAAAAGCTATGAATAAAATCTAACCAAAGGTGTAAAAGATCTCTACAATAAAACCTTTAAAATGCTGAAGAAATTGAGGCGGATACTAGAAGCTAAGAAGACCTCTCATGCTCGTGTACTAGAAGCATCAATATAATGAAAACAGCCATTCTATGAAAAGCAAGCAACCAAATGAAATAAAACCAATCAAAATCCAAGTGCTTTTCTTCACTTTCTGAAAGTTCTTAACCTAATACTAACCCTAACCCTAACCCTAACCCTAACCCTAACCCTAACCCTAACCCTAACCCTAACCCTAACCCTAACACTATCCCTAACCCTCACCCTAACCCTCACCCTCACCCTCACCCTACCCCTACCCCTACCCCTACCCCTACCCCTACCCCTACCCCTACCCCTACCCCTAACCCTAATCCTAACCCTAATCCTATCCCTAACCCTAACCCTGAACACGCAAAAGACCCCAGACAGTCAATGCAATGCTGTTCAAAAATAATACTGCAGGAGGACTCACCATACCTGATTTCAAGTTATACTACAGAGCCAGGGTAATAAAAACAACATGGTACTGGCACAAAAACCACATAGCTAAATAAAATAGAAAGAGGACCCACGCACAGGACCATGTGATGTAGCCATTTGATTTTCAGAATAGATTTCAAAAATGTACATCAGAGAAAAGACAGTGTCTTCCAACAAATGGTTCTAAGAAAACTGGATATAGACCTGTAAAAGAATTAAACTAGATTCTTACCTCTCACTCTGCACAAAAACTTCTAGAAGAAAAAGTAGGGAATACATTTCAAGATATAGGCCTAGGTGGGGACTTTTCAAATAGAACTCCAATAACCCAGAATAGTATTCATAATCAGCAAATGGGATCTCATGAAAATAAAACACTTCTGTATAGCAAAGAAAATAATCAATTGCATGAAGAGGCCGCCTACAGAATGGGGGAATATTTCTGTCAGCTTTTCATCCAACAGAGGCTTAGTAACTACCCTATACAAAGAACTCACGAAATTAAGCATCCATAAAACAAACAACTCAGTCAGAAAATGATCTGTGGGACTGAACAGAGTGTCCCCAAAGAAGAAATGCAACTGATAGCCAACACTTCAGAACGTATTTAATATCATTAGCCATCAGGAAAATGCACATTGAAACTACATTAAGATTCCATCTTGCCCATTCAGAATGACTATCATTAAGAATGCTGCTGACAAGGATGTGGGGATTGAAGAGTACCATCATCCACTGATGGTAGGTAGGAGTGTACACTGGTACAGCCACTATAGAAGGTAGTGTAGATGTTTCTTTAAAGCTAAACATTCAACTACCACATGGCCCATATATGCCACCCTGCATATACCCAAAGAGCTTTAAGCCCCACTACAGAGATACTTGTGCAAGCGTGTCTGCTCCCTCTCCATTGACCATTGTCAGCAGGTAGTACACATACACAATGGGTATACAAAATGGAATTTCATTCTGCCATTAAGAAGAGTTGAATCTACAGGAAAATGGGTGGAAATAGAAAGTGTGTGCTGCCTCCCTGGGCTGGTGTCCCTGGTAAGAAAGTAGGCTGAGCAAGCCAGTGCCCTTCCAAGGCTTCTGCACCAACTACTGCCTCCAGGTTCCTGCCCTGATTGAATTCCCTGACTTCCTTCAATGACGAGTCGTGATATGGAAGTGTAAGCCAAATAAACCTTTTTCCTCCCCAAGTTGCTTTGGTCATGGTGTTTCATCACAGCAATAGAAACCTTAAGGCCCCTGTTTTTTGAGACAGAGTCCTTCATTAGCCAGAATCTTGCTGAGTAGGTTGGGCTGCCCAGCCAGGGAGTCTTAAGGATCTCTCCAGCTCCCCTCCTCAGGGCCGAGATACCAAGTATGCTAACACACCCAGATTTTTATGGGTTCTGGGAACAAACTCAGGTGCTCATACTTTCAAGGCAAGAGCTACACTCACTGAGCTGTCTCCACAAGCTCTTCACCGTCATTTTTATTTATACGATTTAAGGAGTAGAGAAGATTACATCATTCATATTGATTTATTGGCTATTGTCATTCTTTTTACTCTGGTGGTACCAGGACCTGAACCCAGGGCCTGGCACATGATGCTGTCACTGTGCTACATTCCCCAGGCTCGCTCACAAGCCAATGTCTTATTACTTATGCCCTCCTTGTTGGTATCTTTCACCACATTTTACTGGGTTTTTTTTTCCTTTCCAAATTGTAAGCAATACCTATATATAAGGTCAGTACTTTGTCATTAAAGCTAATGTGTATCCTTTGCTTTCCCCTTAAGGTATTCATGATAAAATTTTTGAATTTGAGTTTGTTTTCTTGCTGAAAAAAATGCATCCTGAGCTCTAGTCAATTGACTGGTAAGTGGGCTTTTGAAATATGAATTCCCAGTTACATGTATGCCATTGCTTTGTTTTGTGTCTTGCTATCTTTTTTGCATAAGACAGGGTTAACATTTTTCAGTCCCTCATAGCAACCACCAGTGCATAGCCCAGAATACAGTGGAGTTCAAAATGCCTGTCTGCCTGGGATAAAAAGATGTTGTGTCTGGGCGTTTGCTTTGAAGAAACTCAGTTTGGGATGGGAGGCGAAAATGGGGCAAAGATGAAACAGAACTGGCCACGCGTCAGTCACTGTTGAAAGTGGTGATGGGTACATGGAGTTCATTAGACGATTATGCCTACTCTTTTGTACTTTTTTTTAAATTTCCATAATCAAAGGGTTTTTTTTCTTAATGTGTGTGTTTGATTGATTGGGCAACAACAGAAGGAATTCTGGGATAACAATGGTGGTGAAAATGAAATACATATGCACCAAGGCCACTTCTGCACAAAAACATCATGAGCCCCAAAGTCAATCAGCTTGAGTCAAAATCCCTTCTAGCTCAGTGACCTCAAACTGCTCTGAGATTCCACTTTTCTTTATAGAAAGGCATTAAAAACTACCTACAAAAAGGTGAGAGTGAGGACCAGTGAGTCTAAGACTCTGGCTGCCTCCAGCACGCTTAACAGTGACCATCAATGTCATCCAGTGATACACACGTTTGACAAGCTCCTGCTGGCACTTCATGACTCAACTCATGCACACATGTAGCTGCACATACACAAGCACATAATTCAACTTCCAGTCAACACAGTTGAGACCTCAGCTAAACAGCTCGGGCAACTGACAAACCCTTGACAGAGACCTTGGTAGAACAGATATTGGGAATTATGCCTCTGGTATCCTGAGAAGAAATAGAACACACCATAGCAAAGGACAAGGCCTGGAGCACCTGACTTCACTCCAGGTCCCCAAAGAGTTGAACCTCATATATCAATGATGCCTTCAAGAAACCAGAGAGACGAAGCCCTTACAAAATAGGTTTGAGTTTTTAACACATACTGACATCATCCCTTGGGAATGAGAAGAGTTAAAAATCACTAATCCCTGTGTCTGAGATGGCTCAATAAAGTGCTTCAACCATGCAAGCGTGAGGTCCTAAATTTAATCCCAGAACCCAGGCAAAAAGGCTAGACACAGTAACATAGTGTTGTGATCCCAGTGCTGGAAGGGCAGAGAGACAAGCAGAGCCCAGGGCTCCCTGATCAGTCAACCTAACCTAACTGGTGAGTTCCAAGCCAGTAATAGACTGCCTCAAAAAACAAGGAGGATGTTTCCAAAAGAACAACACCCAAGGTTTCCTCTAGCCTGCACACACATCCGCATACAAACAAATGTATAACCATACATACATGTACCTGCACACACACACGTGCACACAAACACACATACAACCACACACATTTGTACCTGTATATATACACACATGAACACAAACATATGTACAACCATACACACATTTGTACCTGCATATGCACACAAACACATCTACAACCACACACACATTTGTACTTGCACACACAAATAAACCAATACACACAGAAATACCTGTGCCTGGATCAGAGCCTTGTAGCTGGATTTAATAGTCTGGGACCATCCTAAGTACTGACAGTTCAAACAGCGACATATGTACAGCATCACTGCTGTAATGGAAGCTGAGCCACCCGCCCACCCGCCAGACTGCCCGCCCGGCCATGTGTGAGGCTGAGTCGAGGTTGGGTACAGAGAGGAAGGAGGACAGGGGAAACAACGAAAGAAGCCACATGAGCCTCCTTAAAGCCAACTCAGCCATGTGGCCTCCAGCTGTGCCTCACACCAGATAAAGCAGGTCCCAACAGAGTCCCATCATTCTCTCCTTGTTCTTCAGGAGAATGACATCTGTAGTAATTCCCAGGAATAAGGCATGCTACTAACTCCAGGATGCATCCATGCCAATGTTCTAAGGAATATTAGAGCAATGTAGCTTCTCTCTGGGCTTTGGTCTTAGGGGGAGAAAAAGAACTGGCTGAGTGACAACGGGCCATGGGGACGGGGACAGGCATGTCTCCCAGCACTCCAGCTGTTCCTTAGAGTGACTGAATCACACTCAGCAGCAGCCTCATTTTGTGAAGTTGCTGCAGCATCTTTGGTGGGGAGGTAGGGAGGGTGCTTTCATTTAACCACTTGAGCTGGGATGGTCTGCTGAATGGCTGCCTAGCTGCTCCCTGGGCTGAGCCAGCCTGCACTGTGGACACATGGCAGTGCTTAGCCTGTCACACAAGCAAGGGATACCTGACAGCCTGCACTCCAGGGCACTCTCATTTAGCAAGTCAGCCTGGACTAATCTGGAAGTTCCTTTCCTTTAGCAAACACCACCTGGTTGGGCCTGGCCTTGCCAGAACAAAAGCTGGCCAGAGACAGCATGAGACAGCTGTCATGAGACAGCAAACACTTCAGAGTCAGGAGGGCAGAGGTCAACCACTCTCATAAGCAACACACTCAGGACTACACAAGCCTGCAGAAGAGAGAGAACAGCTGCCTTGGGCTCTGTCCTCCTCCCTATCACCTTTCTCCTACAGGTCTCAGCCCAAAACAAAACTCAGGAAGGTCTGACTTCCCCTCCGAGGATGTGGGTGCTCAAACGCACAGATGAAGGTCACTGCATTCTTTTTACTAGAATAAATAGCGAACTTAAAAACTGATAGGACGGAGGGCTGGTGAATCTCCATGTTTGGAAAGTTTCAACCAAAGGCTTTGGGTACTCAAAGGTTTCAAACAAAGGTTTGGAGGAGAGTACCCCCAACTCTTAAGTAGTACCATCTGTAAGGTCTTGGGAAAATCCAACATGGAGACCCACAGTGGAGGTGGGAAGCACATTAATGATGTAAAGCTCACATGACACGAGCATGTCCCAAGCACTTCACATCTGTTAGCCCATTTAATCCTCATCACGGCCTTACAAGGGAAGTGACATAATAACACTAATAAGAGTAATATGTCATGCATAACGTAAGAGCCATATACAACGCTGATGACATCATAGTAATTTATCACCTGTGTACAACATAACAATCATGAAGGTAATCGTCTCTATTTTTTTTTTTTTGCTGAGAAGCTAGGTGAGCTGCTTGTGTGAGCTGGCCTTAAGCCCAGGCCGTGGGCCCCAATCAGGTACGGTGCACCACGCACAGCTCTGGACTGCATCTTCCTAGTGCACACCTCAGAACTCCCTTCGAGTCTGCCAGTTCAGAGAGCAGCTGAGAAATAGGGATCTTCGGAATGCCCTGGCCTTGAACCAGCTCTTCACTCCAAGTCATGATGGCACATGCATTCTCCAAAAATAGGGTTATTTGGCTGTGCAAAGCTTTAAATGGGAAGTCAAAACAAGCACTTCACCCAGGGCTGATAGCCAAGGTCACTTTATCCCTGCGCTCCCCAGCCTGGTTTCATGTTTGAGAAACACTTAAAATATTGAAGTCAAACCCACGCCCAACCACCCCTCTGTGTTACTGCCCAAGATAGTATTGGTCTGAGATCCAACCCCCTCAACCTCACCAGAAGTGAAATCCAAAAACCCTCTGACCGACAGCCACCCTGCACCCCCTGATGCGGAATTACAGGAGCTTTTAAAACCCCTGAAAGTGTAGATTCCCCCTAAATGCTGTGTGTACTACTTGATAGAAGGGTCCTAGGGGAAGTGGCCAGGCACAGGGACAATCCCAGCCAAGCTAAGCTTACCATGTCCTGTGACTGTCCTTACTCTCCTCACATCTTCATGTATCTTTCACATGTTCTGACTCACAGAAATCTCTCATCTCCTCGGCCCCTGGAGAGCCGTCTAGAAGTTTCCTGAAGAGGCCCCTTACGGCCCCACCACTGCTATGCTTCAGGAAGGCCGCCGATGCCAATGTATCCTGCCCTGCTTTTACACAAAGCAATAGCCGAAACACTGAGCAGAAGAGGTGAGACCACTGACAGAGTATTTAAAATCTTAGTCCATCCCCATGTGCGTGTGCACACACAGTCTGAAAGCCAGGGTGCGCTTTGTGCTCAAAGAGAGTGCCTCTACATTCAAGGAGGTACATGGCAGCCGGGCAGTGGTGGCGCACGCCTTTAATCCCAGCACTTGGAAGGAAGAGGCAGGTGGATTTCTGAGTTCGAGGCCAGCCTGGTCTAGAGAGTGAGTTCCAGGACAGCCAGGGCTACACAGAGAAACCCTGTCTCAAAAAAAAAAAAAAAAAAAAAAAAAAAAAAGGAGGTACATGGCCAGGGGTTGCAGAGGTTTTAGCAATAAACAGAGAAGAGAATGCTGAGGTTGCCTGTGGAAACTGGCAGGGGTGAGAGAAATAATCAGCCCACATTTGACAGAAGAGACAGCCAGCAGGGAGGACAGGGACCCGGCCATGCCAGTTTCCAGCTCAGGATCCCATGCATCTTGTCAGGGCCCACTGCCAGTTGGCAGGGAGTGGCATAGAGGGCCCAGAAGGGGAAAGGCAGTGCAGAGGGGATAAAGAGCCACTCACCCAGTCATTTCCCAGAAAGTGAAGGTGCCAAATGACCCTGGTGCTCTCTGGACACCTCCCTTCTGCCTCAGCCCAGCAAGTGCCCTGAGAAGCCCGTGTGAAGCCTCACCTGTGTGAAGGAACCATCCTCGTCACATTCTGGGACAAACACAGCCTCCTGAGGCTTCTTGGCCTGTTCCAAGGCCTGAGCCCTCTCCAGGCGACACTTGCTCTGGCCAGCATCTAAACAGGGAGAGGAGTACATTGTGTGTTTCCCTTGCATTCCACACAGAAGCCAGAGACCAAAATGACTGCCCCATGGCAGGAGCACTGAGAAAAATCCTGTACCTGGCACAAGGCAGCATGCTACCAGCATGTCCGGCAGTAAGCCCATGGACACCTGCTCGAACTACCTTCCTCTTATTGCTACACTTAGAAAAGTAGAGGAGAAGCATCTTAGCCCGGGCTCTGCTTTTTTTTTTTTTTTTTTTTCCTCCTAAATGTCCCTTTACTCATGGGATGGGGGAGGGAGCTCCATTTCCATTAATTTCCCCAAGCTTTACTAAAACTAATAAATCCAGGAACTGCAAGAGGAATGTGATGGTGTGTGTCTTTAATGTCAGTACTAAGGAAGGCCTGTAGTCAGCCTGGGCTACATAATGAGTGCCAGGCCAGCCAGGGCTACATAGCAATGCTAGCGCTTTCTTGAGAAAATCAAATGTCTGGGGTAGCCTGCTAGCTTCCTGTACTTCTTATGATGGCTCCAGGCCACAAGGTCAAAACTCTACAGGACTCAGGAAAGCAGCACAGACAGTGTCTGAGGAGATGCACACTCAGTGCTCAGAAGCCAGGAAGAGGATCGGAGCAAAGCAGAGAGCAAGCTCTGCTTTAGGGGCTGGGGTTCCTCAGCTCTGACTATGTGCTGTTTTGCACCGACAAACCTGATAGTACCAGATCTGCCAATTTTGGAAGAGAGAAACAAAAGACCAGATTTGTTATTGTTGAATCTCCCAGTTTTTAAATGTTATCCCAAATACTTTTCGTGTTTTAAAGCAGATCAAACAGAACACTTCTGTGAACCAACAATTTAGAACCCCTTTTCCGGGGCCAGCAGTAATGTACTGTGTCTCTATTTTGAAACAAAACCACAAACAAACAAGACCCTGACTGGCCAGAGAGGCCCCTCAGCTCCTCGCTCCTCACTCGCAGCAGTGTCTGAAGATCAGGGAAGTGCTCCTCACCACTCTTCCTTCCCTCACACCCTAATGGAAGAGCACAGCGAAGGCATTCAAGCTTCAGGATGATTTCACAGTGTGGACACTGTAGTCCCAACAGCCTCTGCCAGCCTGAGGGCAGACACTCACCTTTGCATCTACCTCGATGGACCACAGCCAGGGCTGAGTCTCGGCACTTGGCTCTCTGGTACTCACACATGGACTCATAGGACCTGCCGTCAGAGGCGCAGATGGGCTTGGGTTGAGTCCTGGGGCAGTGTGGGTTGCACGGAGGGTCACGGTCACTTATTAGAAACTACATTGGGAAGGAAAAAAAGTGAAATAGCACAGAGGTTATTTTTGCAAGAAAAATAGGGAGAAACTCATGGCTTACAGTCTTGGCTTGCCCTTAGTAAGTAAATCTCAAATAAATCTTAAGTTATAAAGCCCTAGAGATGAAGGAGCCTGATAGCATGTCTAACCAAGGAAGCCTTCCTATACATATCCTAAGGACAGTAAGGTCCTATTTACTGACCATAGGATGCACCAGGTGATCCAAATGTACGATCTCGTCAGTCTCCACAATTACCCTGTGAAACAGAACCCCTGACTGGACCAGTGTCACACAGCTGTGAGGAGTGGGGATCTCCTCACAGCCTAAATCTGTAGAAAGAAAATCAAAGTTTTAACCTGCAAACCAGGCATCCTCTCCATGCACATGGATGGCTACCACAACTGATATTTGCAAATGCTCAACTCCAGAACACAGTCTCTAAGATCTGTGGGGGGTAGCTTTGAACCCCAAATCTATCCATTCTGCCCACTGCTCTCTAGTGGAAGACCAGCAAGAAAACTATTTCCTGTTTTCAAAACTTTCAGTGGTAATAATCGGCTTGGGAAACACTGAGTCAAACGGAATTCTCTAGGCCTGGAGTTCTCAGACACTTTCCATAAACCCTCATGCACTTCGACCCTCCAAGTCAATCTCAGCGTACCAGCGTCAGCCCTGGATTCCCGATTACAACCTTTGAGTGGTGTCCAGCTGCCATTAGGACAAGGGGAGGGTGTTCCAGGCTGGCAGTATGTGACCCCTTCCCTGGCCTCAGTGATGGCATTTCTGTGCCCCTTGCTTACCACTGGTTGCAAGGCCTCCCTGCCCATCTAGCCAGCTGCATTTGAGGGGCTTCTCCTCCATCTGCTCCCAGCCTGCTCTGGGTTTAGGCTGCCGCCATCTTTTTCAAGAGGTTTTCCCAACTCTCACAGGTAAGGACAGTGCCCACCACAATCTCCCAACTCGGGATTCCTCTCCAGCTCTTAACAGTCTGAGATGATGAATTTATTTATGTGACTTGGTTGACAATAGGATCCCCAACTTGGAGCATCAAGACAAGAAGGATTTAACGTGCTCTGCATGTAAACACATCTGAGCATTGAGCACAGTGCTGGACTGTTTGACTGTCTGTGGAACCAGTGTAGCCATGAGTGGTGCTTCTCACATGGAATTGACTCAGAACAGAGATGTCTAGCAAAAGGTCTAACCTTCCCTCCCAGATTCACATCACCCTAGAAGGTTCCTGGGATGCTCTCTCCTCGATGCTCTGAGCCTGGACTTCCTCTAGCCATGTCCTTCCCTCTATCCTTCCTGTGTCAATACAGTGCACAGAGGTGACCCAGAGCTCCCTCCCTGTCCTGATGTCACTTCAGAACAGAAGGGTCTTAGGAGTAGGGCTATCTCATCTGAGGCTCTTAGCTTCTGACTTGTAGCTGAGTTTTGGGGTTTGGCTTTGTTTTTGTTGTTTGTTTGTTTCAGTCATGGATCCCAGCACCCACATAGATACTGTTGGGCCTTGGGGAAGTCGCCTGTGTTTTCAGGCTCTAAGGTTTTCCCATCCTCAACAGTTGAGGACATTGACATGCCCTTCCTTGTGTTATTGTGAAGATCACATTTGCCAATACCACCTCAGCCAGATGTAAGCTTTTGCTCATCTTTGAAATTTAAACAGTGTGGTTTTCTTTTTAAGAGAACTCACCAAAGGAGAGACAAAGTGTCTTTTTAAAACAGCAGAGGTTGCCTTGTCTGCTCTGCTTCTCACAGAGGACAGCCTCAGACGTCATCATGGCATTGAACTACCAGCAATAAATTCAGTTTGGAAAGGGCTTGTTCTGAGCCAAAAGAGACTCGGTGTGACTGTGCCAGAGACAGTCTGACAAGGGGCGCACTCTGTCCACAGACAGACAAGTTACAGAACCTCAGAACCCCACCTTCTGGAGACCATGGAGTGATCTCCGTGTCAATGGGGTTCCCACAAGAGGCCTGTCTCTAATTTATTTGCCCCTAAGGTGCTATAAAAACTTCAGAAACAACACAGGGCAGTTGCTAAAGACCATCTTCAATCAACTATAGACCTTGTTTTTTGTGTGTTTGGGGAACTATGTGTATTTGTGATTGCTCTCAAAACACAGACTGAGTTCTATAAAATGGGGCTTGAATAGTGTGACTCTGCCCTCACAGAAGAGATCATCCTACAGCCACGAACATTCAGAATGAGCTTATCCTCCCATCTGCCCATCTACGCTGTAGCCAGGAAGCCAGTGGGGGACACTCAACAGAAACCCTGCCCACAGTGGGTTTCCACTCTAGAATAAGATGCCAGGCAAGCAGTTACTACACAACATTCGAGCAGAGAAACCAAGAGAGGGTATGATCCTGGAAGTTTGCAATACTACAGAACCACACAGTTCCAAATAACTTTTCCTGACAATGGAATGTTCTGTGCCCGTGCTAGCCACATGATCTACAGAAAACGTAACTAAGAGAACTAAGAGAAATACTGAGTTGTGTTTGATTTCAGATGACTATGTGTGGATAGTGGCTGCCATATGGGATAGCCCAGCCAGGAAGTAAACAAGCCAGGAGAAAGAGGATTGTCCTTAACTGAGTTTCTGTTTGTTTTTTCTGAGACAGTGTCTCACTATGTCACCTAGTCTGGCCTTGACCCTGCATTCTTCCTGCTATGGCTTCCTAAGCACGCACTGCCATACCTGACCTCAACTGAGGTTTTCCTAGAGCCAGGCTAAGGCTCACTGAAGTCTTAAATGACTTTCTTAAGCAAAAAGTGATATTGAGAACAATGTCCACATTCTAAAAATGAACAGTGGATTGATTGATCGGTCCAGTACTTATGGGTCAATAGCCAGAATATCCCTGAGTTTGTCATAGTCCAAATGAAGTCACAAAGGTAGGGTTTTTTCTTCCCATTTTACAGGTCATGGTAGGTATGAGGTGGAAATCATCGAGCCATGATTATGATCAGTTCTCATAGCACACAGACAAAACTCAAAAGAATTGAAGTAACTATGATTGGCAGGAAATTTGGGTGATGGCAACAGGGTTGATTATTTCCCCCTCCCCCAATGATTCAAACACTTAGCCATTGCCCTTAAGAATGAGAAGCTACATAAAAAAAAAAAAAAAAAAAAAAGCCTTCCTAACCAAGAGACAAGAAAAGCAAAATAATAATGATGTTAAATATGATTGCATAATATAGAAACCAAACAAAGGGGGCCAGGACAATGGTGCGGCTGGAACTGTTTCTCCCGCCCCTTCTCCCTGAGGACTAGATAATTCCAAACACTTTGTGTCGTGCTCACATTTGCAGAGTGGGACAGACACTTGACATACATATGAACAACTCACCCTCCCTGCTGGAAAAGGTGCTCACCAGGGACCGGCTCTGCCATGGGGAGGATGAGGGCAGACAAACAGCAAGGCTCAGCCAATAATCCCTTCCAGCTGAAACACACATACTCTGCTCACTGAATTTGGCTCCAGCAGAGCAGAGCAAAGACCCTGCTGCAGCTTCTGCCCAGAGAGAGCACTCCAATGCCACAAGCCATGTCAGCTTTGACTGGCTGCCAAGGTTCCATGATAATGTAGGGTACAAGAAAGCCAGCCTAAGGCTCAACCTGGGAGGAGATGATCAACTCTTCCCTTTACAAACAGTTCTCCAGCCTTAACTTCCCCTGCTATTTTATTATTTTACCACCATTGTGGTATGTATGCATGTATGTATGTATGTATGTATGTATGTATGTATGTATGTATATATGCGCATGCAGGTACCCTTGCAGGTCAGAAGAGGGCATCAGTTTATCTGGCACTGGGGTTACAGGCAGTTGTAAGTTTCCCAGTGTGGGTTCTGGGAACCCAGCTTGGATCCTATGGAAAAGCAGCAAGTCCTGCTGCTGCTGAGCTCATTCCAGCCTCACACCCAACTAAACTTCTAAACAGGTGTTTATCTGATAACAGAGATGGTTTTCTATTTTTCTCAGGTGTTAGAGAGGTAGCAAAAGCCACCCTCAATCTCGTCAGAGGGTTTGATATAATGGAGTTTGGTATTATGGGTTACGAGTGACATTTCTCTTTACAATAGCATACTCAAAAATCATTGACTAAATCGAAATTAATTTGATGCTTTTTTTTTCTTTTTAGTTCACATGTGGCACCGCTCGAAGCATTCACTAGCAACATTTCTGTTTCATTTCTCTATTGTTACAAAACAAAACACCCTCAGCTTAATAGCTTTGAACAATTTGTTTCTCATAACTCTGCAGGCCGGCATGGCTCAGCTGGGAGGTTCTGCTCCACGTAGTAGCTGCAGAGGTAGTGAACGTGACTGAGTCAGACTGGGAGCTTGGCTGATGCTGGTCTATCCACTGTGGTCTCACTCACTGGTTATCTGGGACGTCTGGAATAGCTGAGGACTGGCTAGGACTCTCTTACCCACCGTGACTCATCTAGTCCTTTGCCTCCCTCCTGTTTGACTGACAGCAGTGTCCCCTTCCAATCGAGTTCTACTTCCACACTCACTGACGTTCTCATCTGAGCAGCAAATGCAGAGCTAGGAAGAGAGCTAAGCAGATGCCTGCTGCCAAACCTGATGATCTGTGTCCATCTCTGGAACCCACGTGATGGAAGGAGAGAACATACTCCACAAGTCGTTCTCTGGCCTCCCTCCTGCATATATAAATACATATATTAATAAAATAACATTTTAAATAGTAAACGCCTTCATATTTTAAACATTAGTCCCCTTGGAGTTTTTAACTGTACTGTGTTCATCATCTATCAAAAGCCATCAATAAGTTGCAGTATCATTTATCAGCTTATAGATCTATTAAAGACTGTGGACTATTTCTCTTTATATATGTAAGGCATAACACAACATCTAACCCAAAGCAGTTGCTCAATACAAACCTGAGGAATAAACAGACAAGCACCAAGCCTTACTTAAAATATGTCATAGATAAAAAGATCTTTTCATGTGTGGTCTCGCTGGAAGAGTTGTGTCACGAGAGAGGGCTTTGTGGCTTCAAAAGACTTGTGTCATGCCAAGTGCCCCCCCATGTGTCTGTCTGTCTGTCTGTCTCTTTCTCTCTCTCTCTCTCTCTCTCTCTCTCTCTCTCTCTGTGTGTCTGTCTGTCTCTCTCTGTCTCTCACTGTCTCTCTCTCTCTCTCTCTCTCTCTCTCTCTGTATGTGTGTGTGTGTGTGTGTGTGTGTGTGTGTGTGTGTGTCTTGCTTGTGATCAGGTGTAAGCTCTCAGCTATTGTTCCAGTGCCAGGCCTGTCTGTAGCCATGTTCCCCATCATGATGGTTGCGGACTCTAGTCCTCTGGAACTGTAAGCCTCAAATAAATAATTTCTAGAAGAAGTGGGAGAGGAGGAGGAGGGGAGGAAGAGGAAGGGGAGGAGGGTGAAGGAGGAGGGAAGCAGTTACCACTACCTTTCTATCACTTACTGTGAAAAAAGGTGCTTCTTGTCTAACCTAAAGTTTAAAGCTTTCAAACATACAGACATTTCTTTCCTTTCTCTTACAGAACATGTGCCAGGTAAGGAAGTTCATACCGAAATGGTGGTTTTCCCCAAAATTAAGGAAAGGGAAAATTCCCGAGTCACTGAAAAGAAGGTGCCAGTGTGGCTGAGACCGCGTGCCTGTACCAAAGGCAGTGGTCACTAGATGGTCATGAAATTCAGGCTCTGTGAGTGTGGCCTCACCCTCTTCACATAGACCTGAGGGAAGTCTTTGTACCATCCCAGACATGAGTCATCTCACCCTCAAGTCAGACTGCAGCTGAGATACCTCTGGTTGCTGGGCCTGAGCTGAGAACATGTCAAGGTGGAAAGCTGACAATTGCTTGGTCGACACCATTAGCACTCTGGCTTCTCTGACAGCTGCTGTACATGTGCATTTGGCTGAGAACAATGACCAGATGATAAAAGAAATTCCTATTTAAGTCAGTTTTTTGATGCACTAAATGCCTTTTTCCACAGATGTTGTGTTGTCAAAACTGAATTTTCTGCATCTGCAAATGATCCAATTTACCTTCCTGGGAAGAAGGGAAGGTGAACAACCCTGCCATTTGCCTGCTGGGTAGATGAGGAGCCCGTCACACGGACAGCACAGCTGGACTGCTCCTTCCTGCCTCAGGACTCTGCACAAGCTGAGCATCCTCCCTAAAATGTGCCTTCCCCTCACAGACTCCCACGTTCCCCTCCTCTGCCAGTACAAATGCTGCCGCCTTGGGCATCTAATGACCTTCTCTGATGAGTCTCCATATCGCCCTTTACTTTTCACACCGTGATTAAATGACCAACATAATTACACATTTCTTCCACATTAGGTTGAAAGCTCCCCACAAGCACAACCTAAGATCTGGCCTCGCACCACAGAATGCCTGAATGGGGATTTGACAACACACAAGAGAACTAAGCCAATCAGTGGTGCGCTCTTCCAGGCCTGATGTCAGTGGCCCAGCTTCTCTCACCACACAGTGCCACTCTCATCGTAGGGGTATCAGAGGCAGGTCAAAGGGCAAGAGCATTGCTGAGCTCTTGATTGACAGAGAGGAGAGGGAGGCTCTAAGAAGGGAAAAGAGCTTCCCTAAGAGGCCAATGTTTTTCTCAAAGTTCACCTCAAGATTTTAGCATTTCTTGTTGGTATATTTGCTATCAAAAGGGAAATGGTCCTCTTGGAGTGAATGCTGGAGACAAAAAAGGGAAAGGGAAACACATACACATGCACACACATGAGCAACAGACAGATGGATAGATAGGTAGAGCACATCAAAATGAAGTCACCTATAAAAGGGCAACAATACCCCTCTATCTGCTATAGGCTAACAACTAGAAGCCCAACTCCATGAATGAGCTGCCTCTTTTAGACACCCAAACATTATAGGCCTACTGCCATTGCCCCTCTCCCAGAACTTGACAGCAAGATCCTAGTGCTGAAGATACTGCAGAGAGTCACAGAACATGGCCAACTCAAACTGGTACTCACCTGGGAGCTTTATCACTAAGAAAGGGCTGGGGGGAGGGGAGGGGAGGGGTTATGTACACTCCCGGAGGAGAGAGGGGCTCATCAGTCAGGAACACTGCAAACTACAATAACAGCTATTATTTAATAATACATGTTATTTAATACTAATAATAATGCATAATAAGACATGCCCACTGGTGTGACGGTGGCATGAACATTATGGGAGTGACCAAACACTTTCTATTTGGATTTAAGTCCTATTGTACAAGATAAAAGCCATACCTGGCCACATTATCAGAACCTGAGTCTAGATAGGTCATAGGCCCTAGAGAATCTACTACTAAATTCTGCTAAACAGACACAGTATTAAACTGGCTGTAATGACACGGAAGTTGTACCCACAGATTAATGCATCTTTCAGTCCTCATCAGAGAAGCTTCTGTTTGTAGTGGATGGTAATTAACGTGAAGACTCATGATTCGTCAAGCTGCAGAGAATGTTCAACCCTAACGGGAACATCTAAATCGCACTCCCTCCTTCCAAGGCTCCAGGGTCATTACAGAAGAGGGGCTGGAAAGAATCTAACCCCAGAAGTGGCAGATGACTCCCAGGAAACTGTTCTCTGGACACAGCAGGGGAGCCACACATGTTAACTCCCTACGGTTGTAACAACATGTACAAGATTTGTGCAAACTCAAGCCAGACCAAACCTCAGCATGGAGAGATCAGGTGGGCATGAAGTTACACCTCTAGTTGACATGTTATTGGTAATTAATAGCTACTAGAAAAGGAAGTCAGGTTTTTTGTTTTGGTTTAGGTTTTAGTCTTTTTTTTTTTTTTTTTCTAAGTAGAGTCTGTGGTAGGTGGACCATACTCCACAAGAAAGCCACACATCCAAGAGTGTATATGCACTTATATCTACAAATTGGACTGATGGCTTTAAAAACAATAAGAATAGAAAGTTGGGTGGGTAGAGAAGGGAATATGGTATGAGTCTGGGGAAAGTTGAGGGGGGATGAATAGGATCAAATACACATGGCACAAAATTCTCAAAGTAGGGTCCAGCTGCAAGCCCTTCCTCTCCAACCAAAAGATAGATTGCCTGTTGCCACTCGCTTTACCATCTAGGACAACAGAACGTGGCCTTTCCATCCCAGGCCGCGTCATCGAGACAAAGAGCAGTTTCCCATTAAAGCATCACTCACCCACCACTATCAGATCCATCACCCACATTAAACTCCACATCCCCGCTGCAGCGGCCCTCCATCACCCTTCCCTGACCCCAGGACCACGGCATTTACACAGGTGCAAAGGAGGGCCCTGGCCACAGCTTCAGAGCAGGAAGGGTGGAGATGGGGGAGCGGAGATAAGGGAGGTCAAAGGGGAAGGGATGCAGGCAGCATGCCGGCCTGCTTTTCCTCGGCACACCTCCACCACAAGCCTGACAACAGCACACCCCCATTAAAGGGCTTTTCGCAGTACTGAGGGAAAGCAGACACACACACCCCTCCAGCTGTGGGGCAGCTAGAACCACTTCTGTTGTTTTAGCCAGAAGAGGCCTGACCTTTGTCACCCCACCACCACCCCCTCCCCAAGAGAGGAATGTAACGGTCACCTCACCCACCCAGCTAACTTCCCTACTCCAACTGTGACCATCCAAGAGGTGTGACCAAGAGGTGACTGGTGAAAGCCAGAGAAGAAGGCACTTCCGCCAAGTGCCACCTCGGAGGAAGATTCAGGGCTCAGCATATTTCTGTATCTAAAATGACTCTGTGTATCAACTCTTATCTACTACATAGGTACCCAAAAACCCACACCCCGTGCCAGCTACAAAGGCAATATACATATAGTGTGGGTCAGGGCCTAGATCATCAAATTTCCAATAAATTATTATTCTAAGTGAAAGAAGCCAGACTCAAAATCTACATAGTAAATGATTAATGATTCTATTTCTGTGACATTCTGGAAAAGGCCAAACTAAACAGGCAGAAATCGGATCACTGATACCAGGGGGTTAGGGTAGAAATGCTCTCTCTCTTGATGATGGAGGTTGTTATACAGCTAAAGCTTATTAAAATTCACAGAAGGGCATGCCTAAAGAGGAAGACTGTACTGCAGGTAACTTATATGTCGGTAAACAAAAAGAAGGAAAATATAAAACACAAAACTAAATAAAAATAATTCCAAAGAATGTTGGCTTTGAAAGGCCCATCAGAGCCCCGCCACACTATTGTCACTCAGAGAAGATTCTAGAAACCTCTCCATCCACATCCTTTAGTCACAAGGCATCGCACTAGGCACATTGGGGTTTATGAAAATAAACAAGAACACAGGCACTGTGCCCAAAAGCAAATCTATTTGCAAAGACCGACAAGAGTACAGCCAACTCCATGGGAACTGCACTTTTGAAACCCGCATCCAGGAGACAGAGCCCAGGTCTCTAACAGACAAAAGGACACAATGTGTGAAATGGGATGCTGAAGATTCACAAGCCCAGCTAACTCTCTCAAAGGAGAAAAGACGAGAGAGAGAGAAGAGGAGATGAGAAATGCAAGAGGGCATTCTGTCAGCACAGAATCCCTAGGCATCTTTGACATCCCAGGGCTATGCTGAGCACTAGGGACAAAGCAGTCACCTGGGTTCCAGAGAATCTGCAATCAGAGATGAATTCAATCTGGAATGATCTGGAAGAATTTCTCAGAGAGGAGATTGCAATCTGGGTCACAAAGGGGTTCTACCTGTAGACAGGGTTGCCCAAAACCTACAGTCATGGATACAAGAAAGTGGAGAGCAAACTGATTTCAACCTACAGTTCATAAATGACCTTGTAGGGAAGTAAGACTCTAGGACCATGTTGAGTATGACTCTGCGCGGGGTCCTAAAACCACAACACTGCCTTTGTATTCACCTTTAAACAATTGAAAGTCGCAAGAGGGAAGTAAAGGACAAGATCAGACCTGAGTTCTAGAAATATCCAGCAGGGACAGGAAAAAATGAGGTTGCTTATGGCAAAGGGAGAAATGAAGAGTAGGGAGTGCGATTAGACTAAGGAAGTGGCTAGGTGTCACAGACCTGAAGCCACAGCAACCTCCAAGAACTGCAGCCTCACCACAGCGGGATGACTGGGGCTCAGTCTGAATTCCAGAATCCAATTGCTGCCTTCTCCCTAGGAGCCAGTTACCTCGGGCTGAAAAGCAAATGTACCAGGAGGAGTCTGAAGCTACCAGTGGTCCTACAAGCTCTAGGGATAAAACAGGTATCTACAGGGACAGGGACTGCTGCCTCATAGGCAGTACTTCCACCGTTCCCTGTGGGGTTTCCATGAGGCCAGGAAGGGAACGTGGGGATGCTATTAGCCTGCCTTTTATTGGGTGAGCAGACTCACAGCTTCAGCTCCCTCTGGGTTTCCGTCTTCTCTGTGCACCGAAAGGGCATCAGACCTTTTAATCACAGAAGAAAGCATTTATTTTTCTCACACACTCCAGTCAACAACTACCCAGCTAAAATCCCCAGTCACTAAATACCAGCCAACAGAACTCAAGAAACAAGAGCTTCAGAAACACAGGCCCCCACCCCCTCCTTGTCCTTCAGATTCGTCCACCAGTATAAATAAAAAGTCTTCTCATTTCATATCAAATAAACAGAGCACTCTCCAGAACCCAGGACCCAGGTTTTTCTAATCCCATCAGACCACTAGCACTAGGGGAAAATAAGGATTAAGTTGACGGTATGAGCAGGGAGCCATGAGGAGGTCATGTACTTGGGGTACATCCAAGAGATTGTGAATTATATAAGGGAAGACTTGGCCTTGGGAGGTGCAGAGTCAAAGAGGACAAGGAAGATGTTCCCCTGGGTCTGCTTGGCTCTAAGAGCTCTGCCCTTCGTCCCTATGACACACACCTGGCAATAAGGAATTGCTAAATGGCAGGAACAGCTTATTCAGCCATGGCTAGGGCTCCTTACAAGGTTATCCCAAGAACCTCTGCAAGCGCCACCCAGTGATGACTTCCAAGACTCCCCCAGAGCATTATTAAAAAATAGCTATTGTACCACTGGCAACACTGGCAGCATCGCTTGTTCCTGGCACCAAGCTGTATCCTACAATCATTGCGTTTTACTCCCAGTGATATGCAGTGTGTGTGTCACACCTTACGAGTTTAGTCAGGACTGGTGACCATGACTGGGGTTGTTCGAAATCCAGCCGGGTCTTAAACAGTGACTAAGCCCTGCAGTCTGGAGAATTCGGAAACAGACAGCATTGTTTACATGGGTAATAGACACACTGATGAGATCCTGGGCTAAGTGGGAGCTGTGATGAAAAGATTAAAGACCCATTGAAAGACTCTGGGCACCTACAGAGCTGTCTCAGCCTACATGACAAGACACACAGAAATGATGTAGAGCCCTGTCCCCACCTCTGCATGAAGTCCAGGCTGCTCTGGCACCTGAGTCAACAGCTTTAGTGCAGCTGGAGGTAGTTCCCCCGGCATATCCCTATGCATTTTCAGAATGTTACAGTCAGCTTCAAGTGTCCCTTGAGCAAAAGGAAAAGGTGTGACCTGTTTGTGGAAGTGTCTAAGTCACCTTAAAGTAAGGAACCAGAGGAGTTACTATGTGAGCAGCTGAGGACTTTGAAATCATTGTGATTTGGAACAGATGTCAATATGGCACCATGTTGTAGCCATAAGTTGAAGAGAATAGAAATGTCAGCAAGGAGAATAGTTGCCAAGGGAGCACAGGTCTGCTTAGTAGGCTGTGGGATTCGGACAGGCAGCCTTGGGCCCAGGAAGAACTTGCCAGAGGCCTGTGGAGAAAATCCTCAAGCCATCCACAAAGGCAGAGCCAGTATTAGTTCATCCTTCACTGAACACAGAGAGCAACTCTCCAAAATGACTACACGGGCAATGGTCATTACACTCTTAGGAAAGTTAGAAGTGGAGCCTTCCGGAACACCTCCGTAACCCACAATGCAGCTGAAAGAAAGCTCCGAAGGGTTGGTCCGGAGTGGGAAGGGGAGGACTACAGGGTGTAGGAGTTGAATGTTTCTCACTCTAAAGGGATGATCAACTGAACCCGTCCATGAGCTGGAGCAGATGGATATCCACTCTACAAACACACGACCACACGTGTGCACATACTCACATGACCACACGTGTGCACATACTCACATGACCACACGTGTGCACATACTCACATGACCACACGTGTGCACATGCTCACATACTCACGTATGCACACGCAAGAGGATGCTTGGGGAAAATGTGTTGGGACTGCATTGGAAATTTGTTTTCCTGACCTTGTTGACCTGTACCCTTGGATACGTGCCCTTTAGAGTTGCAGTTTCGTCCCCAAAGGCTGTGAAAAGAGATCATATTTAATGAACCCTCATGACACTCGCAGAAGTGACAGGTCCCTTCTTCACTGGGCCAGTGATGCCAGGTGGGTTCCCACACCGTCATCTTCCTACTGCCACCCTAGCAGAGCGACAGCCCAGCCGCATCCTGTGGGCTGGACCATTTACCCTGAAATACATTCCTTTCTCATCCCGCCTCTAGCCTCCACTTGGCGCTCTTAGGATTGCTGCTGTTCATCTGGGAAAATGTGTGTGTGTGTGTGTGTGTGTGTGTGTGTGTGTGTGTGTGTGTGTGTGTGTGTGTGTGTGTTCACAAACTGAAGGACAAGTCCTTCTCCTGCCACCCACTGTTCTCACTGACACGGGGATCTCAAGCAGCTTCGATCTAGCCCACCATAGTAAACAACCTGCACAAATCCTAACAGGATGGCAATAAAAGAAAAAAACAAAAACAAAAACAAAGCCTCTGGGAATAGTTTCATGACACATCATGACTAGATGAAGAAACTGGTGAGCATCTAATGTCGTGGGGTTTTCATTTTGCGAAGGTGTGGTCCTGAGGCATACAGAGAGGTTCTTCACACCTACTGCACAGTGCAGTATTTTCACTGGTAAGGAGGGTGACGGGGGTGGGGGGACGCTTTATCCACAGGACTTGAAGAACTCCTCTCGTTTCCAACCCTGAGCCCTGGCAATGATTCTGAGCAGGAACAAAAAGCAAGCAAGCAAAAGAGGAAGTCCCAGGCTCTGCTCCCCTTAATGAGGCACTTGTTGTGTGTGTAAAACTTGCTTCCTTCTCTTGCAATTCCCACTATCATCTTAGACCCCTGCTGTACCCAGCTTCAGGTCATTAAACACAGGATTACACGTGTGCATACACACATTGCATGTATCCACATAGACACACCCAAAGGGCCTTTTAAGTCATTTAGAGGCAAAAAGAGAAAGAATAGTTTAACCAGTGTGAAACTGCAACTGCCACACACCACAGAAAACCTGGGACTGTGAGACCATCTCCAACTGAAAAGCCCTACTGCGCCCTCAGACAAGGATTGATTACAGCTCTCCAGGGCCCTGGCTACTCTTACTTCACACAACTGTGAGGCTGTTCTGAGCAGGAGAGAAATCCTGTTGACTCAAACTGGTCCAAGGAAAAGTAAATAAAACCATGACCAATTCTATGGTTGGGGTGTGGGTTACCTGTGGAAATCAAAGCAAATCCACTCCTGAAGAGAAGGCAGTAGTGTCTCACGTCCTAACCCTTTGAGTTCCTGGGCAGAGTGGGAATCTTTCCTTGAAGAATGGAATCCTGGGTGTGATTGTTGAAGACCTCTTATTTTTCTGTTGGTCTAGGTATTTTAACTCTAAGGTTTCAGTTGCCAGCAAACAAGGGATTAGATGTTGTGATGGAAATTAGCTTTGCACTTAGCAGGTCCCATCTGCCAAGCCTTCCTGGGAGGGTGAGAGGGTAAGGGTGAGCTGAAGCTGTGAGGGGGGGCCTGCAGAGGCACCAAGCAAGAATGCCCACTTCCAAGGATCTGAGCTCTGCTGCTTTCAGATACCAGACATGGTGCCCATAAAGACTTTGTACTAAAGATTCTCAAGCTTCCAAAAGGATTCTCAAGACTTTATTAAACAGGGAAAGCTCACATTACAAAGTTAGAAGTCGGAGCAGAAGATCCAACAAACACGGTCTCTGGAATTTCCTTACACTTCTCTGTAGTCTCCAAGTTCTGTACAACATGCCTTTTGTATAAACATGAGGGTAAGAGAGACCTACACAAAACCCCAAGCAGACTGACCCAGGTCTGCCCTTAATATAGGTTGCTTCCAAAGTCCTGTCTTCCCTTAATTCTGGTGCATGTCAGGATCATCCAATGCCAACAACCAATGGTCTGGTCAAGGCCAGGAACTGGAAGATACTTTTCCAAACTTGAGGTAGGGGGAGAAGGAGGACTTGGTTTGTCTCTAGGAATCTGATTGGGCTTCTTCTCCTGGAGCATCACACTCAATAGCTCTCAGGAGGTTGGTGCAGAGCCACACGACATCTGTGAGCTCAGGTGATGTCTCAGGCACCATTAAGTCACTCTGCAGTGCTCCTGGAATGGCTTTCTCTATAGAAGCAACACTGAGCACCTGCCTCAATCAGGATGGCCTCTGACCTCTCAATCCAAAGGAGTGCTGTGAATTCCTGCCAGGAGCGTACAGCAGTTCCTCAAAGATACATTATACCCTCATCAGCCAGCACACTAGAGATAAACAGTGAATACACTGTTGCTAACCAGGGAGATGGGAAGGGCATGAAAATCGCATAGTTAAAATACAACCTCAGGGGACAAGCATGGGAGAGAAGCAAAGGACTATCTGCCCCAAAGATGCTCTTGGAGTGAAAAGTCCTTTGTATATATCCTTGTAAAATAATTCAAGCTCGCGGAAACCTCAGCTTGGGCCACAGGGCCCCACAGCTAATCGGCGC
>CM052705.1:85160664-85178330 GCA_028551405.1 Uromys caudimaculatus | reverse complement strand
AAGGAGCTGAGGGAGTCTGCAGCCCCATGGAGAGAGCAACAGTGTCAACTGGCCTGATCCCCCACCCCCGTCCTCCTGGAGGCTGGACCACCAACCAAAGAATACACATCGAGGGATCCATGGTTCGGACCACATATGTGGCAGAGGAGGGCCTTGTTGGCCATCAGGGGGAGGAGAGGCCCCAGTAAAGGGGAATGTCAAGTTGGGAATATGGGAGTGGGTGGACGGGTGGGTGGGAGGTGGAATTCCCTCATAGAGGTGGGGGGGGATGGGATAGGGGGTTTCCAAAGAGGAGACCTGGAAAGGGGGAAACATTGGAAATGTAAATAAAGTATCAAAAAATAATAATGAATTTAAAAAATAAAAACAATTTTAAAAAATTTAAAAAACAAACGTCTGGTCACCCACAATGAGGCGAAGACTTGGGTATAGATGTGGGTAGGTTCAGAAATACCGTAATGGCAGCTTACATAAGTTCTCTTCTGTCTTCTGTGAAAGAGAAAGCAATGCCACCCACTGGGAGAGAAGAAGGTTGAGGAGAAAATGTGTGAATGCGTCCTTCTGGAACAGCAGAAGTATAAAACTAGAGAAGTGGGGCACGGGGTACACAGAAGCAGATTCCTAGTGAGTGCGTGAGTGGGCCAAGCTGCTCCCAGGAAACATGGATTATTAAAATGTGTCAAGGTCAAGAAGGCCCCAGAAGCCTCCCGAACAACACAGGCGATAACCATTGCTCTTGGTTTCCTATGAGAACTTGAGGTAAAATCCTATTGTTGAAGATACACTATACTTTGATTGCAGGACATAGGCAAATCAAACTGGAAATGACTTGGAAATGTTCTCCCTAAGGCCGGCTTTCCTAGTGCCAAAGGGGCAGCACTATTCAGTACAGTGAGGAAGAAAGCTCATCCAAGTTCTTACCTAGCAATGGACCCTGCACGTGACAAGACCAGCCGACCAGGCAGCACCCACTGGGGCAGTAGTGCCATGAAGGTGATGTAGTAACTCACTGCTTGTGGATTTGAGATTCTAAACCTGAACAAAATCCCATGGCTGAAGAGATCCTGGGGATTCATGGAGCTTATCACTGGTGTTTGCTAAATAAAAAATGTTCTCAAACCGCCGTGTGTGTGTGTGTGTGTGTGTGTGTGTGTGTGTGTGGTGTGTGTATCCAAAAGTTAGCGCTGCTGTTAACCTTTGTCAGAGAGGGTTTTTGGTTGGTTGGTTGGTTGAGTTGGTTTGGCTTGGCTTGGCTTGGCTTGGCTTGGCTTGGCTTGGTTTGGTTTGGTTTGGTTTGCAGTGAACAGTTAATGCAGAGACTCATACCTAGTTAAAGTGCTGAGAATAAGTGACTGCTGACTGTTTATCTCTAAAAGGGGCATCTATATCAACCTTGAGACTCAGGGACCATCATAGAAGGGGGTGGGGTATGAACCAGAGGATGGGGAAGACTGTGGTGAAACACTGGACATGACAGCCACTGCACTCAGGAACTCACAGCAGCTGTGCTTATCATCTGCACAAGATCAATCCAAGCAACATTTCAGCATGGATGGAGAAGGGACTCATAAGGTCTCATCTATAGCTGAGACGCTATTGGCACTTAATGGCTGCTCAGGAGAGGATGCCATTTTCTTTGGGGGTAAATGGCTCCAACCTATGCACAGGTAGGCAACACTTATTGGACTCAGTGAGATTTTTTAAAGAAATGAAGTTGGGAGGGTGGCGTGTTGTGGAGATCTTGGAAGAGTGGGGATGGATACGATCAAGATACATTGTATGCATGTATTAATCATGTTGTCAGAATGTTTTTAAATATTTAATGAAAGCAATTATTAAAACAAAAAATTCCAATGAGAACAGCCAGAGTCATCTCATTAATGAGCATCAGAGCTGGATTCATGACAAGAATTACAGATGGAAAGACCCTTCTGATGACTGGGAGCCTCTTGGAGGATAGGAGCTACTTCACCAAGCTGAGGCAGCTCTACTCAGATTTCATTCATTGTTTTTAGGGTGTGTGTGTGTGTGTGTGTGTGTGTGTTTGTGTGTCTGTCTGTCTGTGAGTGTATGTTTGTGAGTGCATTGTATATTTATATGTGTATGAGTGTGTATGTGTCTGTGTGTGTGTGTATGTATGTGTGAGTGTGTGTTTATATGTGTGTGTATGTGTGTGAGTGTATGTGTTTGTGTGAGTGCATTATGTGTTTGTGTATGTCTGTATATGTGTGCATATATGTGTATGATTGTGTGTGTCTGTGTTTGTGTGTGAGTGTGTGTTTGTATGTGAGTGTGTGTTTGTATGTGTGTGTATGTGTTTTTGTGTGCACTCTTCCTTGTAATGCCTCCCCTCTTGTGATTAAATGACTGTTAAGGGAAATTTCACAGTTATCAGTGAATGGAAGAGACAAACAAAAAGCCAGTTTAAGGACTCTTAGGGTATCTCTAAGAAGCCAAAGGGTCAGGAAACTCTTCAGGAGGGGCAAATCTAGTCCTACTCCCAGTCTTTGTAGATCTAACACTATTTGCCCTATTAATATACCCATACCATTCTTTCACTTTTTGCCTGTGGCTTCTTTTCCACTAGAGTGGCAGAGGCTAGTCACTCAGCAAAGACTCTAACCCACAAAGCCTACATTATTTACAATCTGTTCCTTTACAATAGTAGTTCTCAACTTGTGGATAGTAACTCCTTTCAGGGTCATATATCAGATATCCTGCATATCAGATATCTACATTAAAATTTATAACAGTAGCAAGATAACAGTTATGAAGTAGTAACAAAATAATTTTATGGTTGAGGATCACCACAACATGAAGAACTGTATTAAAAGGTCTCAGCATTAAGAAGGTTAAGAATCACTGCTTTACAAGGTAAGTCTACAGACTGTCCACTTAAGCATCTCCAATCTTTGGATGCATCTGAATTGCACACACCCAAGGACTTGTTGAAGACAGACCTCTGAGCTCCACTACCAGACTTTCTTACTCAAGGAGTCTAAGTTTACAGGTGATGATAATGCTACTGACTGGGTGACCACATTCTGAGAACCACTGACTGAGGAAAATAACAGATAAGTGAGTGATGACTTAGTATGTTCATAGCATCACCAGAGCATTTCATTCATGACTCCGGTGAACGTGAACTTGCACATCCTAACTCCAGGATTAAAGGCAAACACAGACATGAGATATGTATATTTAGATATAATCTAAAAGCAGATTGTGCGGGCAAGGGATGTGCCAAGAAGATTGGGGAACATACAATCCACGGGGTCCTTCAGTCCCCAAGAAAAAGAGTCGCTGAGTTTGCTTAACAACAGTTGTGAAGGGGGGAGTTTTCTTTGCTTCAGAAGAATATTAGGGGTCACACATTTAGGTGTGTCTAACCATTGTCCCAAGCAAGACTGGTTCATTTAAAAAGATTCTACCCTAGCATCTTGACAGGACCTTCTCAGGACACTCATCCTCCAAGGTTGGCCAGTTTAGCAAATGAACATACACAGTGGCTAGTCAATCTAAATTTCAGATAAGCAATTGATATTTTTGATCATAAGTATGTTCCATATACAATCTAGGATATGTTAAACTTTAAAAAATTATCCATCTGAAATTCTAATTTAACGAGGTGCACTATATTTTATCTAACAACCCTAATACAAGGATCAGAATGCATTCACATTTTGCTTAGTTTGATCCTTCAAGGAGGCTGTCAAGAGTACACAACACACAGAGCAGGGGTATGGCTGGGAAACTCCACCATGTTTCTGAGATAGACAACAAGCCAAACCTACATAATCAAGATGCCAGGAGCTTCGGAATAGCACAGAGCTGCATGCCTCCACACAACTCTTAGGCTTCCGTTCAGTTTGGTCGTGACTCTTCCTTGTCAAGCTGTTCCCAATCAGTGTCCCCACTTGCCAGCTTGCCACCATCCCTCTCCAACTTTCTAAGTTGATGCTCCCAATTTTCATGTAAAATAGCAGACTTTTTCCAACTGGGTTTTCACTGGAAGCAAATGGGTCTAGATATTTCCTAGTAAAATGAGCAAAACCCTAGATATTCCCCCTAAGTAGAATGTAGTCTGATGTACTGAATAATGACTATAAACCACAGCCTGCACAGGAACACAGTGAAGAGGTGAAAAGATGAAAGGCTCGGAACTCAGTAAGGTGTTCACCTTGCAAAAACAAGGACCCAAGCCGAATTCCTGTAACTCACACATGAAAGATTAAAAATAAAAAAAAAAAAGTTAAAGACAAAAACAACAACAACAAAAAAAATTAGCAATGGTGGTGCCTGTTTATAATTTCAATGCTGGGAAGGTGGAGACAGGCAGATCCCTGAGGTTCCCTAGCTAGCCAGATTGGCCTGATTGGTGAGTTTCAGACCACAGAAATATCCTGTCTCCAAAATATGACACCCCAAGAATGACCCTTCCACATGCACACAACATGTGCACCTGCATAGAGAAAAAAAGGGGGAGGGAGAGGGAGGGAGAGAGAGGGAGAGGAAGGGAGAGGGAGGGAGATGGAGGGAGAGGGCTTGCACCTGCACATAGGAGGGAAGTAAATCTCTCCCTCTAAGAAAAAAGATGGGAAGAGCCTCTTTCCTGTCTGGAAAGTAACTAGAGAGAGAGAGAAGAAACTGGGTCCCTGAAGATTGTGTGGAACCACCTTGCCAGCCCTGAGCTGTCCACATCTGGAATTCTTTATGTGAATTATGTATAATTATGCCTCCTCCACGGTTGGGATCTGTTAATGGCAGCCAGACACTACTCCTAAATGCCACAGGCTCAGGGTATATTAAAATATTAAGAAACATCACAACAAGGAAACCAAAATTGTGATAAATTTTAAATACACAGACTTGACAGATAAATGTTCTTTCCATATACAAAAATACAATTCAATATAATCTGGTCAGTTGTTTCTTTCAGTACTGAAAATGATGACTGTGTACGTGGACCTCACTTAGAAACAACATCAAAAACATTTAAATAGAAATTCAAGTTAAAACCATAGTGAGATGCCAATATATCTATTCTGAACACTGAAAGTTAGTATAAATAAAAATATTAATCAATGATATCAAATATATCTCAAGGTTTCTATTTCTTTTCATTCTTACCCTTCTCCCTACATTTGATATTGTCACTTAAAATTTTAGATAGATAGATAGATAGATAGATAGATAGATAGATAGATAGCAACCAAAAATGGTACATCTTCTCCAGAAAAGTTTGGCAGTTTCCCATAAAGTTAGACAAGCACTAGCCATGTGGTCCAGCAATCTCACTCACTCGAGATGTTGACTCAAGAGAAATGAAACTTATCTTCATACGAAAACCTGTACATTGGGGCCTGGGGAGACAGCTTACTCAGAAAAGTGTTTGCCACCCAAGCATGAAGACCTAAATTCAGATCCCTGGCACTCTTGTGAAAAGCCAGGTACTTGGATTTCCAGTGTCGGGAGACAAAAGGTCTCTGGGACTTGCTGGCCAGCCACTCTAGTTGAACTGGTAAGTTTCTGGTTCAGTGAGAGACCTTGTCTCCAAAAATGGGATGGGAGAACTAGAAAGAGGGCTCGAGGGCACCAGAACTCATACCCCCGGGATCCACGTAAGCACCAGCAGCTCACCTGGACTTCCAGCTTTAGAAGGTAGAGACAAGTGGTCCTCGGAGTAAGCTAGCTAACAAGACTAGCCATATGGGTGAGCTCTGGTTCTGATTGAGAGGCCCTGCTTCAATGAATAAGGTAGAAGAGGGTTTCTGATGTCAACCATGGCCTTCACACACACTCCTGCACACATGTGAACCCCAAACATTTATTGGGAACAATGGGAGAGGGTTGAGGGGAGGGAAGGATTGAAAGCCTTGAATAGGATAGGAACTCTCCTGGAATAGTAACAGGTCAACTAACCTGCACTCTTGGAGGCTCTTAGAGACTGACCCACCAACCAAAGAGCACACACAGGCTGGACAGAGGCCCCAGACACATGTGTAGCAGATGAGATGTACAGATCAGTCTACATGTGGGAACATACACAAGCACACACAAGTGCACATGCATACACAAAGAAAGCAAGAAAGCAAGAGAGACAGAGACAGAAACTGAGACCTATGCATGGATGTTGCTCATAGATTTATTCAGAATCATTAAAAACTGGAAATTAACCAAATGACCTTCAACTGATAAAATAGGTAAGACAAGCCATAGCATATTACACCACAGACTACTACCCAGTGATAGAAAGAAGTGAACTAATGGTCTGGGGATGAGGCTCAGTGGAGAAGCACACACTTTCTACCATATACAAGGTCCCAGGTTCAAGCTCTCATGAGAGAAAGGGGTGGGGGCAAATCTGACATACGTAATGACATGGACAGCCCACAAATGCACTTTGATACACTAAAGAAGCCAGACCCCAAAGACAGCCTAATCCTACTTATGGGACATTCTCGTAGGACAGGCCAGACTATAGAGGCAGGAGACAGACTGCTGGTCATCAGGTGTTAGGTAAGGAGGCAGCACCAGGACAACTGAAGTAGGGACCAGCCACGGAAGGATTTTGAATCTGGGCCATGGAGATTATCATGATCCTATGCATTTGTTTAAAGTCATGGATTATAGCTCAGTGGTAAAACACTTTCCAGGCATGCACAAGGCTCTGAGTTTAACTAACGCACAGCACCACAGAGGCAAACAAGAACAAAACTCTCCACAGTCCTTTCCACCAGAAAGTTTGCCTCATTTAGTATATGTAAATTTTGTATTTTAAGAGTGGTCCTTTGAAAAATATAGACTTGGGCCATATGGCTCTTCTAGGCAATCCGCCTTGAGCCTGCTCTCAGCATCTGTTCCATTTGCTCCATCCCCACCCTCTACCTCCAGCCATCGTCAATGGCCCTCCAAAACTGAATACAGTAGTAGGCAGAGAGGAGTCCCCATGCAAATCCTGGACACATTTTAACACCAGCCACTCTTGGCACTCCTGAGACACAGAACAATAACTATATTGTACGCTGCTCCATACCGGTCACTGCATAAACATTAGCAACAAGTTCCATGGTGACTGCTTACAGGCTTTGCAGCTGCTCAGCTCCCGGGACTTGAGGATCTGCCTGGGGTAAAATGGAGTCTGGACACTGTTCAATGTGTCAGTCTTAAATCTATAGCTCATAACCCGTCTCCGTCCTTGGAAACTCCCTGGCGATAAAATAATCAACAGACCCATGCCTACGATGTCCCCAGTTTCTGGCTTCCTAACAGCTTTCCTTGAGGTCCTCCAGGGAACAATGTACCTTAGGGTTTTCAGTGGCCAAGGCTGATTCCTGCAAGTCAGGCCATGAGAAAATCATCCGCTCAGGAGAGACTCACATTTGCCCTGACAACCTTCTACATAAACACAGCCCGTGTCCCTTTACCTTATACAACAGCTAGGTCTAGTTTATTAAAAGTCCAAGACTTATTGCAATAGGAGCATTTTGATATGTGTGTGTGTGTGTGTGTGTGAGAGAGAGAGAGAGAGAGAGAGAGAGAGAGAGAGAGAGAGAGAGAGATCTCAAACATAAATTATTTCAACCACCTTCCGTATTACCTGGCATGAAATGAACAGAGTTCATCTTGTAGGCAGAAAGTGCAAGAGCGGCTCTGCCAGCTTCAAGCCCTCCTTCCTGGTTCTCAAAAAACTCCACCCTCGATGCTCAAAGAATCATTAAAATAAAATTTAAAAATTTTAAAAAAAATATGTACAGAAAGCCATCTTCCTGGCTGCAGGTTTCCACCCACCCATCCAGTAACTCCAGACCAGCCTTGCGGTCAGGAGTAAGTAAAGCCACCTGCCATCAGGAAGGCATAGTGAATTTGTAACTAGACAACCTTGGATTTGACTCCAGACTCTTCCAAAGGGCCCAAGCACATTTTCAAGTGTCTCTAAACTTTGGTTTGCTTACTCATCAGTGAGAGTGACTATTGGCCACTTTTACCAGCTTGGTGATGGAAATGAGAGTCTGTGGAACATCTAACCCGGGCCTTGCTTCCTGAGACAGCCATGTCATGTTTAAATCCTCCTTTTCCCTAATTCTTCTATCTGAAGCATTCTGTGCAAGGCTGAAATCCTAAGTTAACACAGGAGTAAGGTGGGTAACATAACATCACAGGAACTACCCGTTCCGGATCAGGAGGTGGGTTCAAAGGTGTGAGTGCTAACTGAGAAAAACTCAACTCGTTCTCCACTTGCTCCCTTGAGTAGTAACTAAGGCAAGCCAGTCCTAGAGGTTGGTACCCGTAAACCTCTGCTGTCTCATCCCCCACCCTCACTGATGCCCACACTGATGGGTAACTAAAGAGCTGGCCAATGAGAAGAGGTATCCTGTGACTGTATTAGTTGTTCCTACCTTCCAGAGTGACCTTAGAAAGGGCCTGAAAACTTTTTAGACAACATGACTTAAAATCCAAGATTGTTTTCCAGTGAACACTAGCTCTTCACAAAAAAGGAAGGAAGGAAGCAAGGAAGGCAGGCAGGCAGGCAGGCAGACAGACAGACAGACAGACAGACAGAAAGTTCTGAAAAGCCTTTACATAGTTCCTGTCAGAAACCCCACTTCCTGGTGCTACACTCTGAGCTGCAGGTGCCTTCCTCCTCAGCCAGACTTCCCACCACAAACACCACAGCGGACCTCTTAAGAAGCACTGGATACAGAAGCCTGTACAATCACAGCAAAGGCCATTGGAAGAAATGTATGTGCTTGGAAAAGTCAGCACACAGGGAGGGCTCAACCAACTCCTGATGCCAGATGCCACAGGCTCAGGTCATAAGGTAATCTCACACACACCAGAGTAACAGAGCCCACAGAGACTGCAAGTGCATGCAGTGATTCAGGACCACACAGGACACCTTACAGTGAAGACTGCTTGATATTGTTGACAACAGATAATATATTCACGCACACTACAACCTTGGAGGCAAACACTAAGATAGCTCAGTAGCTTCTGAGTTCTTTTGGTGCAGTTAGAAGCTCGGGCCCCTACACTCAGGGAATCTACCTGTAGCCTAAAGGGGCAATGAGACAAATACACCATGAACACCGTCACCACAGAGGCTTCAACAGAGGTGAAAATGAAGCTCTTGCCTAACGTAGTGAGGTTCTGAGTTAAATCTCACTAGCAAAAATGGAAGGAAATGAGGGAAGAAGGGAGGGGGGAAGACAGGGAGGGAGGGAGGAAGGGAAGAGAAAGGAAGGGAGAAGAAAGGAGAAAAGAGACTGAAGAACAGAAAGGAACATTTCAAAGAAACATATAGGAGAAGAGTTCTTCCAAATAAGTTTCCCAAGCACACACACCAACAAATATACACACATACACACATACACACATACACACACACAAATATACACACCTACATACAAATATGCATACATACACACACATATGTACAAACTATATACATATACATACATATACACACAAATACACACACCCACAAATATACATACATGTACATACACCACACATACACACACAAATATATGTACATATACGCACACATAAAGATACATACATACACACATTCACATACAAATATACATGCATACATACACAAATATACATACATGCATATATACATACATACATAAGCACACACATATATACCCCAATACTTAAGTTTAAAAGAAAAGAGAAAAAGGAAATTTAAATAAAACAATAACAGGAAAACTCTCCTGTCCACTTCTGACCTCAGTGGACCCTAAGTTCTAATCGTCACTGCAGAGGTTACCCCAGTAAGCAAGAATGTCCCCCTCCTCCAGCCTCCAACACTAACAGGAAGAGCTATCAAAGGCACCTACAAGCCAGCTCTGTACCCACACAAACCACAGCTCTGTCAGAATGAGAGACTCATCCAAGATGGATGCAGTTTTCAAAGAAGCAGAAGAACTAGAGAGAGAAAGAGAATGCTGAGGCCTAGGCTCTGGAAGCCCGGCTGTGGGGTCCACCCAGGCCCTTCAGCCTCTCTGCCTGCACATATAGATGAGCCTGGAGCAAGGACACGGGCTCAGTGATAGCTTTATTTTATTGCTTGTGCTCATTCCCGACACAAATAAATGTTCCTTTTAAACATGCAAAATTAAATTTCCCATCATGCTACCTTCCACCCTCAGTGTTCCCGTGTGGCTTCTTGGTATTTGTCTGTGTACATTAAGTCTCTACAATATGTTTTGTAACTTAGATTTTTCCTCCCACACAGTGCCTGTTATGAACTTGCCCAGGTCATAAAGCCTACCCGGGAACTGTAGAGATAGTTCAGTGGTTAAGAACATTTGTTGTTCTTCCAGAGGAAGCAGGTTCAATTCTCAGTACCCATAGCATCTCACACCTGTCTGTCACACCAGTTTTAGGGGATCCACCACCATCTTCTGATACCAGTGCACCAGGCACACACATATGGTACAGAGACATACATATAAGCAAAACACATATATACATAAAATAAAAATATTTTTTTAAAAAACTCACAACCTATTTTTAGAGATTTTTGTGCCATAACCCACTCACCTACTGAGTGACGTATGTCTTTGTTCCTCCAGAACTGACACATTGGAATCCCCATGCCCAAGGTGACAATATTAGGAAGTAGGGCCACTGGGACATGTTTAGATCACAAGAGCAGAGCCTTTGTGAATAGGATTAGTGTCCTTGTTAAAGAGAACTGAGAGAGATCCCCATATTATTTCCATCACCTGACATCAGTGTAAAAAGGCAAGGAAGGACCTTGCTGGGCACCAGAGTTACCTGCTCTTTCAGCTTGGATTTCTCAGCCTCCAAAACTGTGAGAACAAACTTCTGTTGTTGAAAAACTACCAGGCTGCAGCATTTTGTCATAGCAGCTCCACAGGTCTAAGACACTTAGTCTACTTAAGACTCGCCCTTAATTCCTTTGTAATTTCTATTTCGCTGAGTACCAATAACTGAGAGGAAAGCTGCTCTTCGCATCAAAAATTAGCAGAGTACTCATAAATCCTATGCCCCATCTCTGTTCTCCCACCTCGCATTCATCATAAGATAAAATGGAATGTGATATTCTACTCCTCTGCACGGTTCCAAAGAAAGAGCCAGGACAAATGAGAGGAGACTCAGAAGCATGGGACTTCCTTTAACAGAGAGACTACTCACTCTGTGGTTAAGCAAGACAACAATCTGTAAGAATGTCGTGGAAAGAATTTTATACAGCAAAAAGGCGATTACCTTGTAGTAAATTTTATAGAGTGAAGTTAGCTAACTTTTGTTATCAAAACACTAATACAAGTCCTCGATGACTGCCATTAATTGGACTAGAGAGAAGATCAAGGAGGAGATAAAAAGCATTTACAGAAGCCAGATGATTTGAGTTCAATTCCCAGGACCTACATGGTGGAAAGAACCAACTACCACAAGTTGTCCTCTGACCTGCACATGCACTGTGGCATGCACACACACACACACACGTGCATGCACACACACACACAAGCACACATGCAGTGGTGCTTTTTCCTGTTGTTGTCAACACCACCACCACCACCACCATATTGTAAGGGGATTCTACTTGCTCCTCATGGAAGCCAGCAGAAGGAAATACAGACATGGCTACCAACCTCAGAAACGATCGCCTCTGTCACCCCGGGACTTTCCGTCCCTCTTCACCACAGCTGATCAACACCGAAGTGTGATTGGTTTCATGCAAGTTCTCCTATGCGTCAGGACGCTCCTGCGCTGCACAGCCTTCCTTTCTGTGTCCCCACTCTCATTAGCCCATCATCTCTGCCTGTCATCCCTTAAAAACATTCTGTAACCTTCACACCCCTTGGATCTCATCATGCCTGTCTCAGATTCCATGGCCAAACTTGGAAGAAGTACGCTATCCTGTTTCCTCCTTTCTCCTTCACGGCAATCTGACTTCAGACCTCACAATGCCCAGCGAGGTTTCCTAATACCGAACCTGGTAGATGCCTCTTAGGGAATTGGTTGTCTAGACATTCTCGAGGCTTCCCTCCCCCTCTGATATCTTCCCATGTCTTTGAATACTTCCTATTCTTTGGTCCCTCTTACCTAGTTCTGTAACAAATTGCCTCAAAACTTAGTAATTTAAAGCAACAATTTTATAATGCTCACAGAGTCTGTAGAGCAGGAATTCATAGCCTCCAGGAGGGATGGCTGATCCCTGTCCACAGACACTCCCAGGTTGCGGTGAGTTCACAGCTGGGGACAGGGTTCTCTGCTGATGCCCTTATGTGGCTGCTAATGCCCGCATGACTATTGACCAGAACACCTACACAGAGCTTCTCCCTGTCCCCTGCGTTCTTCAAATCATGGAAGCCACAAGTTTTTCCTCCTCTCAAGGCTCCAAAAGCCAATATCCTAGAACAAGAAGAAGCTATATCTTCTTGTATTGCCTAATTCTCAAGACTTACAGCATCACCACCACTGGAGTGATGAGCTCTCCCGGGTCATGAAAAACGGACATAAGACCCTCTCTTCCTAGACAGAAGAGTCAACCCTACACTATGAGAAGAACACATGGGGAGCATGATATTGGTGTGACACCACTGAATGGAGCTTGCTATAATCTTCCATGATTCTTCTTACACTCAAGGGTAGCATGCTTCAAACTGATCACTGCATGACCTGCCGCACACAGTTTCTGAGCAACTTTATCCATGCATGTGACTTCAATTCCCATTTATGAATTTGCGGTGGTACATCTGACCTAGAATATATGCTAATGTATTAATTTCTTAATCAATTTAACATATCCAGATTCAATACATCCAAAACAACCCTTCCTTGTGCCTCATCTAATCCACTTCTCATCTTTGATGTGATTCATGACTCCATTTTATTTCTGAAGTCACCTAAGTCAAAAGAGAAGGGGCATCACATTTTCTCTCTGTATTTCACTGTCACCCTTCCATACCTGACTGGTCCCCACCTGTCAACATTACATTGTCACTGTTGGTCTTTGTTTTTCCTCTGATGCTGTGATTATCTCTGCTACCGGAACTTCTGTCTTCATCTCTTCTAGGTGGACTTCTGTAGTTGATCCACAACTCACCCACAAGCATCTAGTCTTGTGACTCTCAAACACCCTTACAGCCTGGTCTAACTCACACCCATGTCATTCTCTGCCTCAAGTCCTTCAGTAGTGCCCACTGCCCACAGGATCCAGTGTAGATTCCTTGGTAAACAGATATGTTGCCACTAAAGCTGGTCAGTTTCCACTTCCGTTTCTGTCCTTCTATCATGTCACAGTAACCATCCAGAGCAGTATATTGAACTTTGTACAGTTTCTAGAATAGGTTCTCAGCCTTCCTAGTGCTGTGACCCTTTAATACAGTTCCTCATGTTGTACTGACCCGCAACCATAAATTATTTTCATTGCTCCCTCATAACTATAATTTTGCTCTTGTTATGAGTCATAATGTAAGTATGTATGTATGTATATATGTATGTATGAATGTAAATATATTTTTGGAGATAGAGGTTTGTCTAAAGGGCCATGACCCACAGGTTGAGAACCACTGCTCTAGCACATAGTACACAGCTCTTTTATTCTTCCACTGTGTCTTCTGCTTGAAAATTTCTCTCCAACCTCTGCCATAGAAACACTACTCCATGTCAAAAATTTACACCATGTGAGACTGCTTTGACTATGTTGTCAAAATAGCCTTAGCCATTCTTGGGTGTTGCTTGGAAAGGGTAAGGGAGCCCACATGCTGGCCAGTGTCTCCGGCTGCACCTATGACAAGCACCATGCTGTCACACACATGATCACATGACATTATAACTTGGTTATAGCCTATCACCATTACAATCACTGTGACAACACGTGCCTATCTGAAAGGACCTGCTACCAGCAAAGGCCCTCTTCATCACAGCCAGTCCTTTGCTAATCTGAAAGCAAACCAAGACATGATTCTTTGTAGTGCTAAAAGGGAAATGGGGACCAACAAGTTGGTTCAGAGGCTAAAGGTGCCTATCACCAAAACTAATGACCTGAATTCAATTCCCAGGACCCATGTTATAGAAGGAGAGAACCAATTCCTGCAAGTTGTCCTCTGACTGCCACATGTTTGGTACCACTTGTGTGCACATGTACACGTGTACACACACACACACACACACACACACACACACACACACACACACACACACACCACAGAAGAAGAAGAGGAGAAGGAGGAGAAGGAAGAAGAAAAAATACACACAAATAAAAGAATTCAATACAAACGTTAAAATAGAAAGATGAGATTGGGGTTTCCATGCCATCCTCCTGCCTCAAGAGGAACAGCATTGAAAGGACACAGTTAAATCTGGGCCACCAACATTGCCTGTCAGGCCTTCCCTCTACCTTCTCTAAGAGTTGTTCGCCACAACCCCACCAAGAAATACCACCATTTTTCCTAGGAAGAAACAAAGGCTTATCCAGTTAAATGGTTTCAGCTAGCAGGTAGCAGAGTTAGTCTTTAAGCTCATTAAACTCTAAAGCCTGTGTAATTTCATTGTCTCTGTTCGTGGGAAGTGATGCTCCACCTCTCTGAGGTAGTGTAGGACAGATCAGGCAACTCAGAAGTGAACTCAGTGAGATGGAAGCCTACAAAAAGAACTTACCAAGGAAGCAGAGGAAGGCCGTGTAGTAAATCCCACAAGTGACCAATGAAGAAAGAGCTATTGGATGGTCTCCATCGGGAATATGTATTAGAGAAGTCCACACTCCCAGACTGTGGCATTGGCAACAAGATGAGTTATACACTCATAAGCAAGAAATGGATTCTATCAACCCCATCTCCAACACACACACACACACACACACACACACACACACACACACACACACAGATACTCGATACAGCTGGTTTCATTTAGAGGGCAGAGTAAGTCCACAAAAGCACATTTTGGGGTTCAACAGTCAGAACACTGTTGCAAAAGACCAAATAGAAAATCAAAGTGACTACACCAAAAAGGAAGTACACCAGTGACTCACTGATATATAATGAACTGCCTCACGATCATTGGCTTAAAATAGCAACTCTGATTTCCAGGGTTGGCTGGGCGGTACATGCACTCGCCCACTGGTGTGCACCAACGCAGCTGCATTTAGCCAGAGAGTCAGTGAGGCCAGAAGTCCAAGACATCTTCCCTAACACTTAGGGCAGCTGATGCTAATAGTTGGCTGGGAGCTACAGCTCTCCTCCATGGGACCTTCCCACCTTCGACCTTCCCTCCTCCAGCTTCGTTGGCTTTCTTGACTGGCACTTTTTGGACAAGAACAAAGAGAATGAAGGCAGAATCAGGAAGGCCTTTGAGGACTGGCCTCCATAAGTGGAATCCACAAGTTATGAAAACAGCCAAGATTGAAAGGTGGAGAAATAATCCTCTCCCTGGTGGTCCAGTAGCCAGGAACCAGCGATGAAGAAATAGATGTCACCTCTTGACAAAAGAGCCCTAAAGGAATTGTGACCATATTTAACTTACACAGGAAGTCATTGCTTCATAATGGGAGACTCAAAGGAATTTAAGGCATAGATGAATCCAGGTGCTAACAATGTGTGATTAGAAAACCTCTCTCTTCTCTTTCAGTTTTGTTTTGCTGTGTTGGCTTTATGCTAGGGAAGGATTTTGCTTTCTAGTGACAAAAGGACCATCAACCTTAAGGTCTCTTTCTCTCAATGATTACAACGCAAAGTCGCAGGATTAAATCCACAGGCCAACATTGTACCACATTGTACCACATTGACTTAGACACTAGTGGACCCAGTCTGGATCATACTTCACTGGAACAGGAAGATGGGATATATCCACTGAAGCTCCAGGGACTAAAAGTGCAGGAAGATGGGTGTTCCCTGAAGTAAAGAGACAAGAAATGCTCAGGGCCCAATCAACAGATGCTTCCTACAATAGGCCTCTCAGATAGTGACAGGGCAAAAAGCCACCACAGAAGGCCTTCAATTTCTCTCTCCTAATGCGTCATGCAACTCTGCCAGCTGACAAGTCCCAGTTACCCAGCAGGGTGGCATGTGTACCACTGAATAACTCATTATGTGTCTGAAAAACAAAGGCATAGAACAAAGCCTTTTGCAACACCCACTTGCACAATGCTTCAGCCTAGCAAAAGATGTCTTTCCTCAGACATTTGTCAAATTGCTTCCGCAGACACCCCACCCCAGATGGGATCATTTGAATGCTTTGCCTTTTAATTAGTGGTTTTCCTGGAGGAGAGCAAACACCACTTCCCCCTTGCCTACCATGGCCTCACCATAGGACAGCTCATACAGTTTAGTGGAGGTGCCTATGCCAACAGCGAGGGGACTACAGGAAGATCTGGGCATGCAGTAAATTGGGTGATTTCCTCGCTGCCACCTCAGATGTCTACATCCCCAAAAATATTACGGTATAACCCGCAGGAATTTGGCCCTCCACATGACAACAACAAGCCTGAAAGTCTGAGAGAATGAATCCCAAGCCCCTCCTAATTAAAGCTGTACTTTTGAGTCCAAAGCACTCAGATCCTGAAACAAAGGCTGTCAGCAGAGCAAAGGAACCTAAGCAATCCAACCCATCCATTTCTCTGCTGCCTCCCGGGCTATTACTGCTTCATACTACAGCTTGTCTTCAGATCTGGACATGCTGTATTTTGGTGTGGGGTGTCCCAGCACGGTATTAGGAAGGAGTGGAACATTTAGGAAGTAGGACCTACTAGAATGTTCTTAGGTTGTTGGAGGGGTGGCCTTGAAGGAGATTGGGAAGCCCCAGCTCTTTTCTTTTTCTCTTTTGCTTCCATGAGGCAAGCCCTCTGCTGTCCTACACAACCCCCCACTGCCAGCCAATGCTCCCTTCAGATGCCCAAAGCAATGGATCTGCCGGTCAAGACCGGAACCTCTACAACCATGAACCAAACTAACCCCTTTTCTCTTTGAAAATTAATTAGCTCAAATATTTTGCAATAGTGGCAGAGATATTGGGGTCATAATCACAAAAGCCATGGGGAAATCATCAAAGGCCAAAATCCCTAGAACATAAAACTCTGTAAGATCAATATTTCGAAAATGTAGCTCAGAGTAAAGTCATTTGAAAGTTCTTTCTTTTCTTTTCTTTTCTTTTCTTTTCTTTTCTTTTCTTTTCTTTTCTTTTTTTGAAACAAGTTCTCTTTATGTAGCCTCAGTGGGCTAATGAGCCCAACTTCATAAAATACCATGTAGATAACGTGAGATTGATCAAAAAATCACAATCTGCCACTACTGTATGCACAGTCACCAAAAAAATCCAACATCTTACAGAATTGTTTTCTTCCACAAATATACACAATACAAAAAGGATGTCATTTGTTGAGGGAGATCCTAGAACTAGACAAGCCTGTGGTCCCCAAGGGCATTGGTTCAAGACCTGCAGGGCCATAGCTGGATCCTGGTGATAGCCATGAGACAGAAGAAAGCTGCCCCAGCTCCCAGAGACCAGTTCCCCTGCTCTATTTGTCTCCTGCCTTGGTCAAGTGGATGGTACCAGGATTATTCTCACTCATGTTGACACACCAGTCTCTTCTGGGAAAATCGCCATAGGCATGCATACCCATCATCCACACCAGCGGACTCGAATTCACTCCACCTAACTTGATGTAGCCAGCTAGCCTGCACAGG
>CM052705.1:85146742-85160564 GCA_028551405.1 Uromys caudimaculatus | reverse complement strand
CTCTCTCTCTCTCTCTCTCTCTCTCTCTCTCTCTCTCTCTCTCTCTCTCTTTCTCTCTCTCCCCTTTTTTTCCCCAACAGAAAATGTGGTTTATCAAGATGAGGGCTTCTGGGACTGTTGCATTCAGGATTTCAAACTTGTTCAAGTTGGTGATTCTCTAGATTTTTCATCTTTCAGATTTCACCATTTGGGATTATGGCATTTGGGGATGTGCCCTCCGGGACTATGATCGGACTACGCCTCTTCATGCACCAGCACACATCCTGAGTATGGGACAAAGCTAAAAAAAGAAATTCTCACTTTAAATTTCACTGCAGTGTTAAAAGATGCATGTGTTGGTCTTCCACAGAACCAAACATCACTGTGTGGACCTGTGGCTACCTAACTGCTGACTTCATGTCAGTGAAGGGGTAGTTCCAGCCCCAAACAAGGTGTTTGTCTTGCCTCAGACATAAGCATAAGATCTGGGGATAAAGGACAGACGCCATCAGAGGTTCTTCTCCTAGGAGCTTGTCTGGGTGTGTTCAAGCACCTATTAGCAAGAACAAATAAAATTTTGTTTTGTTTTGTTCTGTTTTCAAAATGGGGTTTCTCTGTGTAATCCTGGCTGTCCTGGAACTTTCTATATACATCAGGCTGGTCTTGAACTCAGAGATCTGACTGCCTCTGCCTCCTAAGTGCTGGGATTAAAGGTGTGCACCACCATGCCCAGCTAAGAACAAATGAAATTTGTAGTTTTTGTGTTCTTTCAGATCACATCTGCACAGGCTGTAGGCTGCAGGTCTTACCCAGTAGGTTTTATCCCCTTCTGCAATTTTAGCCTGAAGTATGTAATATAGTGCTACTTGCCTAAGAATCACCTGTGGGACATTTGAGACATGCCCTTTTCTCACCTTGCAGAGTTAAACTGCTCTTCAGCAGATCTCTGTGCAAGATATTCTAAGACCCTTAAGTTCTATTTCAGCTCTGTGGAGAAGAGACCAAGAGTTTGCTAATGATGTCCAGCTACAGACAGACATGGCTACAGAGTCTATGACTGAGCCACTGAGACTGTGGTCCTACATCTAATCAGTAACAGTGAGCACAAGGGTGTGGACACACTCTTCTCTGTGGTTCACTGGTTTGTATAACACAAGGGGAGATTCTGTGGGCATAGAAGATGGCATAAAACATGCTCTCTTGACACTTTCCTCATATTGTTAACTTAAACACCATGACACCCAAAATGAATGGCTCAGAACAATGAAGCTTTCTCTGTCTCAGTTTCCTCTTCCATAAAATGAGGATAATAACAGTGTCTTCCTCATAAGGCTGTCACCTGAAAGCACAGCCCTGAGCAGCAACGGGAAAAGACCTCTCTGAGGTTCACTGCTAATCTCTCTCTCCACTGGATCAATAAAGTGGGCATGGTGACCATGAAAGGAGCTTTAAGGTCTCCACTCATCCCTAGCAATAAGGAAGAGTCTGAATGAACTGCAATCCAGCAACCCTTCTTAGATCTTCCAGAGAAGGGAGGTCTTAGGGTGAACCACTGGCCCCAAAACTGGAGAGACAGAGAGGCAAATGAAGGGAATCTCAGTTCAGAGAGAGAGAGAGAGAGAGAGAGAGAGAGAGAGAGAGAGAGAGAGAGAGAGACCTCCACAGCAGCCATTGTGGTAGGAAAATTTAAACTGTAATGGACCAATTGTGTGGACAAGACCAGAACTTAAAACTCCAGAGACACAGGCTTAAGGGGATATCTGCACTTTGGTGGGTTGCTTTGGTTTGGTTTGATTTTTGCCTCCAGGAGCCATACCAGGCTCTCATAGTGATTCCAGATAAAAATCCCTTTGCATTTTCAACAGAAAGAGAAGTGACCCTTTGAGACATCTCAAAGCATTAACAAATCCTTCCCTGAGGAGAAACTATGAGTGTGTGCATTGCCCTGGGTTCCAGGGCCAAAGAGAAAGGGGAGGGAAGGAGGAGGAAGGGGAGAGAGCTGGAGAGATGGCTCGGTTGGTAAAATGTTTTCTTGGCAACCATGAGGCACCACGTTCGAATTTCAATAAAAAGTTAGGGTAAGGGTGTAGCCCTATAATCCAGCACTGAGGGGCCAGAGACTAAAAGATCTCCAGAGATTGCTGCCTAGACTGTTTAGCCATTCGGTAAGCCTCTGTTTCAGTGAGAGAGTCTCTCAAAAAAACAATTGAAGAAGATCCTGGGACAGTGATCTGTGAGTTCCACATACACATGCACCATCATACACAAGCACATGTGTGCGTGTACACACACACACACATACACACACACACACACACACACACACACACACACACAAGGTGAATTTGTTTTAAGCAAAAGATAATAGAACCACAGATGCTCTATCTCTGAGAGACAGGGGCCAAAAGAAAACAAAATGTTAAAAGGAATTTTCATGAAAATCACTCATGGTTTGGCTTCATCCATCATTTTTATGAATCGTTAACACTTCCTGAGCACCCAGCCATGACTCCATTTGAGTTCACAATGACCCAGTGCAGTGATATCTTCCACTTACAGATAAGGAAGGGGGAGCTTAGAGTTCCATTGCTTTACCCAAAAGCAAACCACTGAAAAACAGCATAGCTGCGACCTAATGAATCTCAGGTCACTTTGGCCTCAACACACTGTTCCACTGCCTTCTGAGGGGCTGGAAAGCAGGCAGCCAAGCCAAGAGCCGAGGCTCAGGCTGCCCTGACACACAGCCATGAGAGAAGAGGTACATTTCCTTCTCTGTGCCAATGCAGATTTAAGGAAAGAAGAGCCACCTGGAATCAGCCACAGATGGGTGGGACTATAAGTCTGTCTTTTTCTAAGTGTCAACCTTGATAGTGGAGAAAATGTAATCTCACACCACTGAGAAGGTATGTGTGGTCTTCAGAAGCAGAGAGCAGGCAAGAAGCATGACAGTGATGAATGTTGTCTGTTCAGTCCCTGACTTTAGGGTTTTCTGAAGCCATTGTCTGAGAGGCAGGAAGAGCCCCCAGGAGGGAGCCCAGACACTTCCAGACCCTTCACAAGAAAGCAAGGGTTCCCACTCCCAGACTCAACAAGGACGAGGCTTTTTTAAAGGCCTCTCATGAAGCCACAATGCCAAGCCCCAAGCACAGCCCCTGCAGTGTTGCCGTCCCAGATCAGGCTAGACTGTGTCTGTACCTACCTCCTGGCTATAAACAAGCTCTATGAGACCGACACCAAGATCCACTTTTACTTTATTCAAATTGCATTGCTGGCCTCTTGCCCTAGCTGCTCCAGTGTTTGCAGAGAAACCAGCAACTCTGAGGGAGGAGAGAGAGTTGAAACCGCTGCAGAGCCAGGTGGCAGAAATGGTGAAGATTCCATGTGTCCTGAGGTTTGGGCCACATGTCCCCCCACCACTGGAAACTGCTGAACTTGCCAAAGGCAACCCAGAAACACAATCGCCCATAAAAATTCAAGCTATTTCCTCCCCTTAGCTGGAATGCATCCACTTTCTGAGTGTTCCAGGACATCTTGGAAAGGAAGAGTTGTGGACAGAGCAATGGGGTATAGGGTGAGGGTATCAGTCCTGAGTTCTGCCCCTAAGTAGCCATGAGTGTTCAGGGTGGTCCTTAGCCTCGTGCCAACAAGGGAGACCATTGGTGAGGCTCTTCCAATTATGGACTTCCGTGATCTTGATTTCATTGCAGGACTTCTGGGGTGATCTTCACATGGCCCACCTATTACACTCTGAAAGTGTTCAAAGTCTTTGTGCATTTCTTTTTTCCTATTAGCTCTTGAAATGTCTACACTGGGACTAACCTTGGAGGTCATTTAAATGGTGAAGGAACTGGCTGCCCTTTGAGAATAGCCCTTTTGCTGGCTCTTACCACCAATGTCCGATACATTTCTCCCCACCCTCCCCGCTCACAGAGCCCGACATTTTATATGTAGAGACCCAACTACACACTGTGTTTGTGGTACCAGCATCCCTTTCCACCCTCTCACCATGACTAGCAGCCATGAGAAATGCTGGGCTTGGGATTAAACAGGCTCCACAGAAGGCAAGGAAGGGGGAGAGGAAGGCTCCAGAGTATTCAGTGTCACTCTGGAACCAGTGGAGTAAACAAACCTTAAGGCTCTGTGCTAGTCAGCTAGGGCTGCCAGAACAAAAGGCCAGGGGGCGGCTTTAACAACAGAAAACTATTTCCCCTCAGCACCAGATGCCGGAAGTCCAAAATCAAGGTTGGCTTTCAGACACTTCTCTCCTTTGCTTACAGATAGCTGCTCACTGGCTGCCCCTTTATAGGGTTTTTGTGGCCCTGGTGTCCGTGTGACATCTTCTCTTTCTCCTCTTCCTCCTCCTCTTCCTTGTCCTTCTCTTCTTCCTCCTCCTCTTCCTCCTCCTTCTCTTCTTCCTCCTCCTCTTCCTCCTCCTTCTCTTCTTCCTCCTCCTCTTCCTCCTCCTTCTCTCCTTCTTCCTCTTCTTCTTCTTTATCCCCCTCCTCTTCCTCCTCCTTCTCTTCTTCCTCTTCCTCCTCATCTTCCTCCTCTTCCTCCTCCTTCCCCTCTTCTTCTTCCTCTTCCTCTTCCTCCTCTTCCTTGTATATCCCAGGCTGGCCTTGAACTTGATGCTGCCAAGGTATCTCAGATCTTCCTTGTGAGTACTAGGATTACAGGCATGGGACCACACTCCTAAGGATCCAATTGCAGCTAGGCAAACACTACTCCATCAACTGAGTTAAATCCCCAGCCACTAACCCCTTCATATTAGAACTCTAGTCAGATTAGAGGAGGGTCTGGTTAAACAGCCTCTGTTTACCTTAAGTGCCTTTTAAAAGGTCTTATTTTATTATAATTAACTTGGCTAAGTTCCTCTGTCATTTCTTAAAATTTTATTTTACTTAGATTCATTTTCACTGATACATAAAAATATTATTATAAAAATATTCTTCACATTATTATGGTAATATTTCAGGTTTCTTAATATAGCATAATATCAAACTATGCAAATTTAAAATTAAATTAAATTAAAAGGCCCTATTTCCAAATATACACATTCTGATACTGGGGGATTAGATGCCAGTGAATGACTTTTCAGAAGACACAGTTTAGCCCATCACACCTCAGTGCCTTCTGTCAGCTCAGCTGTGAATCGTCTTTACTAAGCCAGCTCAAAAAACTGTGGCCTGTTCCTTGGAGCATAAATTCCCACAAACCAACCCAAGGTCTCCCAAGCTGGTCTAGTCATACCTTGGAGTCCTCCCGGTTCACAACAGAGAACACAACAACTCACTTCCTCACGCTCCCTCAGTTTCCAACAGAAATCGGGAGGCTTCCTTTTCATAGCCAACCTTGGGACACAGCTTGCAGTTTTGTGGTCACATATGCCCCACCCATCTAAAGCACTAAGAAGGGAGCAAAGGCACCAAGCCCCTCTGCCCCTCCACAACCATGCCAAAGTGATATCAGCAATACACAAAACCAGAAACCCATTTCTGTACAGCCTGTTCCAATATCTTTAAAAGACACTAAATTCAGGTCTATCAGTGATGGTGGATAGCGTAGGGGTGGCACAGGCGAGACACAGGCGGGACGCAGGAATTACATGCCTCCTGATGGAAGTGCACACCAACTCCCCAAACACATAGCCAACCTGTCTGTGTCTGGTTAAACCTATAGATCTGCCATTTTACAAGTAACAAGATAAAGGGGCATACTTAAAACACGACAGGAAGCTGGGTGCAGTGGCTCACATCTGTAATCCCAGCACTGTGGATGCAGAGGCAGGAGGATCACAGCCAGCGAAGCGCAGCCTCCTGTACACAGCAGGGCCAGGGCTACATAGCAAGACTCTGACTCAAAAGATCAAAAATAATAAAACAAACAAATACAGAACACAGTGAGAATGCAAGCAGTAAACCTGAGGTGGAAAACCCTGCTATTCAACAAACATGTTACAAAGGAAGGAAGGAGCCACACAGGAACCCGTGGATTAAAGACGATTTAAAAGATGGAGCCCACTGGTCACATGCAGCTCTAATTCAGATCCTGATTCAAACAGACAGAAACTAATGTTTTGAAATAATTGTGGTGACCTGAATGCTGATTGTTTAGATTACACTAAAGAACTGTTGATAAGAACTGCGATATGCTCTGTGATTAGATTTTGTTAATGGATCCTAATCTTTCAAAGGTATGCAAGTGGGCTGACATCCCGACAAGCTCATTGCAAACAGACAATATTGTGACTTGGATGGGAGTTCATCCCACCCAGCCTCGTAACAGAGCATTGTAGAGCTGATCGTTGCTTGGGTGATCAAGTCGGTCAAAATATTTACTGAGGATAAAATGCAATGTCAAATTTACTTCAAAATAATCTGAACAGAAGACTAGGAACACGATGGTGGGAGGGAGACTGGCCCTGAGCTGTTCATATTGCTGCTGGGTGGGATTCCATGGGAATCCATTACACAACCCTCCTTACGGGTACTTAGAAGTTTTCTTGATTGAAAATAAAAGTTTCTCTCATGAATGAAAAGGACCCAAAACCAAGTCAGACTCTAAATTCTTTGCCAAAGTCCTAATGTTATTACCAGGACCAACCAGCTTACCAAGTCACACTTTTTACATAAATTTTCCCAAATATGAACCTTCCCAGAGTGCTTACAGCTGACATGACATACTTTCTTCTCAAATGCTACTGAGAAATTCTGAAACACAGGCCAGGCACACTCCACGGGGTTGCAATATGGAATTTAGTACACAGAAAAATACCAGTTGCGTGTAAACATCGATAGATGGACCATGAATAACATAGTGTTTGGTGGTGGTGTAATCCAAGTCTTTAAAAACGTATTCATCCTAATCTCTCTGATCTTAATAAAGAACACCAGAGCCTCACAACGATAGACTAGTTACGTTACATAAGAATGTGAAGTTTTCATAGAGCAAACCACTGTTTGCTATAAAATGTCCTAACACAGATATTCAGCAGATCTTATAGGAAAACGAATTAATCTCTTTAATATTAAAATATACTGGATTGGGGATATGACTCAGTGGTAAAGTGCCCATCCAGAATGTATAAGATGCTAAGTTCAATCACCAGTACTGCACTAATAATAATAATAACTATACTTACGGTAAGAATCAAGAAAAAAGTGGGCAGAGAAATCACAAAAGAAAACAAACTAATGTAGAAATTATTTTTTGTTACTGTAGACATCCAATTAAATTTGAATTCAGATAAATAATGAATAATTTTTATTTTGGTCATACTTTACTGTCCTGGTTTGAATAAGTACCCCCCCCCCATATGCTCACATATTGAATGCCTAATTACAAGGGAGTGGCACCATTTGGAAGGATTAAAAGGATTAGAAGGTGTGGCCTTGTTGGAGGGAGTATGTCACTGGAGGTGAGCTCTGAGGTTTCAAAAGCCCGTGCCAGGCCAGCCACCTACCCGCATCTCTCCTGGGGATCGGGATAGGAACTTCTCCAGCACCCCACCTGCCTGCTTGCTGCCATGTCCCCTGCCATGATGATATGGGACTAAATCTTCGAAGCTTTAAGCCAACCCCCAATTAAATGCTTTCTTTTATAGGAGTTGCCATGGTCATGATGTCTCTTCACAGCAATAGAACACTTTCATTAAAATGTTATCTGTTGATTTTTTCTGAAATTTAAATTTCACTGGACATTTTGAATTCTTACTTGCTAACTTTGAAGTTCCTAAACTAATTGAAAAATTGACTCCCTCATAATCATTCAGATTATGAAGTTAACAGAAGAGCAGATGCCTGGAGCAATCAGGGAGAGACACCAATTCAGTAAGGCAGCTGCCCAGAGCTCTGGGGAGGAGCTGTGGTCTTGCTGTGGTCTTGGGGTCTCAGGCAGGCACGAGGGAGGGGGCCAGCAGATGTAGTGAGAAAGGGTTTTACATTTAGATGTGCATTCCTTCTGAAAAGAAAAGAGGCGTGCTCCCCACCACTTGGCTGCCAGTCCCTCAAAAAAGCATTCCTTTCATTTGTTCTTGAACCTATTGTGGAGTTGGCTCCCTTGCTGTGTATGTGTGAGGACCTGGGTTTGGATTCTCAGGACCCATGTAAAAGGCAGCCAAAGTAGAGTTGCTGAATCTGGAATCCCAGTGCTCCTACAAGATGTTGTACACAGTGGTGATCAATAAGAGACCCTGTCTCAAAGAGAAAAGGAAAAACCAGCACCCAAAGATGTCTTCTGACTTCCACATGTGTACACACATGCACACGCCCACACACACAAATGCACACATGCAAGCACTCCTCACATGCACACACACATACACACACACACACACACACATGCACGCACGCACCCATGCACATGCACCGACAAAAAAAATATTTCTAAGCTATTTTTTAAAGATCAAAACAAACTTTCTTGTAATTGATCTAATGCACTGTAACTTTTATGAACTTTCTTATGTATTATTGAACATATGCAAAGGGAACTTTAAAACCCATGTGCTTTTCACAAACAAACAAAAAAATATTGCCAACTCCTTGCAAGTCTATGTCCTGCCAATGTATCCCTCTCCTGCCTTACCCTCTCATCCTAGGGAACCATTAAAATCACCTTTGAGCATAAGTACCCTTAATTTTCTCGTACATTTTCACATCTATGTAGACCCCTAAACAATGTGTGGCTTTTCACCTTTAACCTTAACAGTCTTCATATAACTAGTAGCCTGGACTCTGTATGCTTCTTCAACGTAGCTTTGTTCACTCTCTTTTTTAATAATGAAATTAATTAATTTAGTCATTAAACAGTCATGTTTGGTGCTATGTAATAGTCCATTATTTGGATATACCATAAATTATTTTTCTAATCTTTTGTTGATAGTCATTTAGCTACTTTCCAATGTTATGCCCTCACCAAAGCTATTATGAACATCCTTGAACTCTCTTCATACAATTTCAGGGCATTTTTCTAGGGCATGTAACAGGGAAGAACTGCAAAGTCGAGACGTGTGTGCAACTTCGATGGTAATTCTACAAAGTGATTGTACTAATTTATATTCCCACCAGTGGCAATAATTTTTATAGTTATGTCCTGCTGAGGTTAATTGAAAACGCTCCCTTAAAGCAGAGTGGGTTCAAAGCCTACTCAAAAGGAGCAGGAGGCCTGGTACTAATAGTTCCTCCCCTTAGAAAGCAGGCCTGACTGGCATGGCCAACCATGATGTAGACTGAATCTGCAGGCTATCCATGAATCAGTCTTGCCTAGGACTTGCCACAAGGCATACAAGGGACACAGAAGCTGCTGCTGCACCTGCCATGAACTCAGGGGGCCTCTGTTGGGCAGGAGGGATGGAGCCAGCAGCTGTGGTGGGAAGAGAGACAACAGGTTAGGACTTTCCTGAGGAGAGCCTTCTAAGAAAACAAATACACACTCTGCATCATTAGAGGAGGCTCCAGAGAAGTGGCCCTGTTTTAATTTGTATTGTTTTACTGTAGGATTGAAAGATGTTATTGTTCATAAAACTGTTTTAATGGATGCTAAAATTCATGGCACATATTGAACATACCCATGATAACACCACTTCTAGCAAAACACAGCCCACCAACACATCTTACATGAACCAACTTTCTTCTTTTTGCTCAGAGAGAGTTGTATATTCTGGTTTTTGTTTTACTTTTTTATTGTCCAATATATCTTTATGAAAAAAAAAGAAACCATCCACATTTATTGAAAATTCCATTATTTAATAAACATTCACAAAGCACCTGCTCTTGGGCAAAGTGGAGTCCATAAAAAAAAAAAATTAAGCAACTTTACCATAAGAGACTCCTACTTGAAAAGAGACTGCAGGCTTATTAATCACATGCTTTCCACAGGCCAGGAGCCGTACTAGACCCTTAATGAGTGTAGCAGGCAGGACAAGTTTGTCTTAGTCAGGATTTGTCTTCCTACACAAAACATCATGGCCAAAAAGCAAGTTGGGAAGGAAAGGGTTTATTCAGCTTACACTTTCACAGTGCTGTTCATCACCAAAGGAAGTCAGGACAGGAACTCACACAGGGCAGGAACTTGAAGGCAGGAGCTGATGCAGAGGCCATGGAAGAATGCTGCTTACTGTATTGCTTCCCCTGGTTTGCTCAGCTTGCTTTCTTATAGAACCCAGGACTACCAGCCTAGGGATGGTACCACCCACAATGGGCTGGGCCCTCCCACCTTGATCAGTAATTGAGAAAATGCCTTACAGCTGGATCTCATGGAGGCATTTCCTCAAGGGAGGCTCCTTTCTCTGTGCTAACTCCAGCTTGTGTCAGGTTGACACACAAAACCAGCAAGTACAGAGCCCCATCCAAGACGCCCAGCCAGCACAGAGCCCTGTCCAAGATGCCCAGCCAGCACAGAGCTCCATCCAAGACACCCAGCCGGTACAGAGCCCCATCCAATACGCCCATATTCTAATACTGATACAGCTATGTTATGTGGCAAAGAATTAAGGTTGCTAATTGGGTGACCCTGAAATTAGTCTGCATCATGCAATGGGGACCTGATACTGTCACAAGGTCTTTCCTTAAGCAGTGGGAGGCAGCACATCAGTGAAATGGCCCAGAAGAAGAACTTGACCATCATTGATGACCTTGAAGATGGAAGGAACCATGAACCAAAGACTGAGTGGCTTCCAGAAGCTGAAAAGGGCAAGAAAATGCATTCTTGAACCAAGCATAGTTGTATGTGCCTGCAAGTCTAGCATCTGGGGTAAAGGTGTATAGAGCTCAATGCTAGCCTTAGATACAAAGGGCGTTCATGAAAAGCTTGGGCTACATGAGACACCGCCTCAAAAATAAACACCCCTTCCAGAGCTCATGAAACACTGAGGAAAAGGGGCATGAAGAATGTGGGAGTCAGAGAATGGGGTCCAGTGCGATAGACCTGGGTGTCACATCGCCACTGCACTCCCTGAACCTCAGCAGTTGCTATTACCCACACAAGACTGGGCCCACCAACATTCTAACATGGAACAGGGAAGCGTGGCAGTCCTACACTTCCCTAAAGCTCTTAACGGCTACTGAAAGAGGATGAGACATTTGCTTTCGGGTGCAGCCACTGATAAAGTGTCCAGACTCCTGTAAATAGCCATCACCGGTACTCTAGTAAGCAACTCCTGTAAGCCAGTAACTGAATTAAACTCAGTGGGTGGAGAGAGAAGAGAAGGGAAGGGGAGGGCGTGGCTATGGAAGATAGGGAAGAGGAATAAAGTTAGCAGGACTGGAGGTGGGCAAGGGAAGGATATGATGGTGTAAATATGATCATGATATGTTATATATACATATGCAAATGTAACAATGAAATTCACTATGTGTAATTATTATATGTTAATCAAAAGCCATTTGGTCCCTCGGGTGTAGTAGCTACTGTAGTTGTGGTTAATATCAGATCCCTGCAGAAAGTTTCATTGGGCAGCATCTGTCACTGCTTTTGAGCAGGTGGGTGGTTCTGTCTTTTCAGAAGACTCAGCACCTCACTCACTTACTTCCTACTTTTAGTGCCCCTGCCCCCTGCCCTAGGGATTCAAGAAAAGATACATAATAACTAGCCCCAGCAATTCTTTTGAACCCTAGGCTCTGTCCTGGAGAGATGCTTATCTAGTCTAGTATCCATTCTCCCAGAGTCAAGAAGACTGTTCACTTCCTGAGCAAGCCAGGGTCTGAATTCGATCCTGAGAATCCACATTGTAAAATAAAACTTGTGTGGTGACAACCTGTCACTCCAGCAACCGGGAGGCAGAGACAGGAGGAAGCCTGGGACTCTATGGCTACCAGCCAAATCCACTTGGCAAGTTTCAGACTAGTGAGGGACCCTGTCTCAAACACAAAGACGAACCCAAGGTTGTCTTCTGGGCTCCACTTTCACCTGCACATGTACACACACGCACACACACACACACACACACACACACACACACACACACACACACACACACTAGGTTTTTCACTGCCAGTACCTTAGGAAAGATCAACCTTGTAGAATCTTTTATTTGGTTGTTTGGTTTGATTGGTCTTTTCTCTTCTCTTCTCTTCTCTTCTCTTCTCTTCTCTTCTCTTCTCTTCTCTTCTCTTCTCTTCTCTTCTCTTCTTTTCTTTTCTCTTCCCACCCCACCCCCAAACAGGGTTTCTGTGTAGCCCTGGCTGTCCAGGAACTCACTCTGTAGACCAGACTGGCCTCAAACTTAAGAGATCTGTCTGTCTCTGCCATTTGAGTGTTGGAGTTAAAGGCATGAGCTTCCACCGCCGCCACCACCACCACCACCACCACCACCACCACCACCACCACCACCACCACCACCATCACCACCACCACCACCACCATCACCACCACCACCACTCCCTGCCTTCTACATCTTTCACATGTAAACTGGTTATTTATAGGAGGGCAAGGTTGCTCAGAGGCATGAGGTATCTATCGGGTTCCGAGTCACTGGAAGGATAGCCTCGTTAACTGGGGAAATCTCCACTGAGGCCAGAGCTGCCTTCCCTGCTGAATGGAGGGTGCCCCACACTGGCCCTGCAAAAGGAAAGCAGAAACCAACCAAAGGAAAAATTGAAAAATCTGCAGAGCTCCAGACCTTTAATAAACTAAGGCAGTGGCCACAGGGAAGATTATTTTGTGATCTAGCAATTGAGTTTGGAATGATGTCAGAGCAAAGGAAAAGCCAATTCGTTGCTAGAATGACCTGTGGGTCTTTGTGGGAATAGCTGGAAGCGCTCCTGGACACCCAATTCTCTCATCCCCCTGGTGACTCACAGCTGTGCAGAGCACGTACCGTGCACAATGCTAACCCTGTTTGGCAGGCTTCACAGCAGCTCCGATCGATTTCTCTTCAGCAACTCAACCCTTGTCCTCTTCCAAACAGCTCAGTGACAAACACAGAAGGAGGGGCCCTTCCACACTGACAGGCCTCAGCACTGGCAGCCATGCCAGAACTTGGCTGCCTGAACAATAAATCTCTATGTGGTCTGGAGAGAAAGGCCACCCTGTACCTGCTGTATGCAGGGCTCTACACCCACCCGAGCCCCTGGAACGTGGAGAGGAGGGAGGAGGTGGGATCCAAGGCTCCAGTCAAAGAAGAAAGTCCTCCAGCTTCCATCACACAGAGGCAGCTCAGGATCCACACCAGCTAGGAGACAGCTATACTCAGCTGAACTAAGAGCATATATGCTTGTGGTTGGGATCTATCCTAACCTACATACCAAAGGAAGCAGCATGACATCTTCTATAAACTGATACATTACTAAAAATATTAAACTTTAAAGAAATTCTTTTACGTACACAAAATTATCCTTGGCTAGGACAACTGATATCCATATTTGTGCCTGGACCTTGACCTTTTCAGCTAAGAACTGAATCAATGATAATACTCATTCCCTAGTGGGATACATTAGATAGGGACACATCTGGAAGAAGAGAGAGAAACAGAAGGAAGGAAGGCGTCCCTGGCCCTGGGAACTCATATTTGACTGCAGGTGCAAATAACTGAATTACTCATAGTTCTTAGTTTATGACACTCTTTGATTTGTGTGGGACTCATTTTACTTTTTACTTTATCAGCTACTGGAACTTTAGTAATGGGCAAGAAGCTTGGAGCCACCCTCTTATTATCGCACTGGAGCGGACCATAGGATTTCCCACCAATCTACCCCTTTACCCTGTGACTCATTCCAAGCCAGCATCCGTGTTACTTTGATTTTCTGTTTTTGCTAGTTTTATTATAGATACAGATAAAGGATGTCACACTGCCTCCTTTGGTATGTTTCTTTTCTTTAATATTGCTTTGCTGAGAGTCATCAACTTT
>CM052705.1:85136605-85146642 GCA_028551405.1 Uromys caudimaculatus | reverse complement strand
CCCCCCCCCCCCCCCCCCCCCCCCCAGAGCACCTTATATTTAATATGCCTTAAGCAGCTCCATGGGTGGGCCACTCCAAACCTCCAGGCAGCTAGCACACTCTTCCCTCCAATATTCCTGAATTATTACTTACTAAAACCTATATTCCATCCCGGCTGTCCCAGACCCAGTCCTGCAGCCCTCCTGGGCCAAAATTCCTGACTCTTACATGTAGGCAGTCTCTCTGTCCTACACGTCTCAGGCCTGGTCCTTCTCCCACTCAGCATGGCGGTTCTCCATCCTCCTTCCTCTCTTGGTCCCCTTGCCGGTGAATCCTCAAGTCCTGCCTCTGTCCCCTGCCCAGCCATTGGCCACCAACAACTTTATCTATCAATCAGAACCAACTAGGGGCAGGGACCCTCAGTATCTTACATGCGGACTCTCGTGCAATTTGGGGGACTCAGCTAACAAAATACAAGTGTTAGACCAAATCTGCAACATGTGTGTCCATGAGTGTGAGTGCAGATGCACATGGTGAGGTCAGAGGTCAACTTCAATTGTCAATCCTCATCCTTCACCTCATTTGGGGAAGGACAGGTCTCTTTGCTGTTTCACCACTACATATGCCTCAGCAGCTGGCTCAAGAACTTCTAGGGATTCTCTCGTGACTATCTTCCATCTCTTCAGAGAAATACCGGAATTACAGATATACAGTGCCAAACCTGGCTTAATGTAGGTTCTGGGGATTTGAACTCAAGTCCTCATACATGCATAGCAAGCACTTTACCTACTGAGCCATCTCCCAACATCTTTCATGTGGCTATTGCTCCTACGTTTCCCCTGAGTAGACTTTTTCACGGTGTGAATTCCTCTGTTTGTTCGTCTGTCCTCCCACTAATGGGCAGCTGGGCTTCTTCCAAGCTTGTGGCATACAGTTGCATCCTGCTGGACTTGAGCTTCTCCAAGGCACACGTGCCTAGGAATAGAATTGCAAGGCTGCACCAAATGTAACTCCTCAACTTCAGAGACAAGATGATAGCAAACTGGCCGAGGTGCCTAGCACTTCTTAGAGGCAGTTCCTTCCCCCAATCCCTCTGTTTGGTTTCTTTAAGTGACACATACCAGCTCTACCAAAATGTTTGAATCAAGTTCTCATCTTAACCTTGGAGAAGCATCTCAGGTGAACTTTCCTTTGTGAAAAGCAGAAGGGTCGGACAACAGGAAGAACATCTAAGAAGAGCAAAGACCCTAGTCCAGACACGGAGGTAGGACAGTCTGATGGGAGAAAACAGCCCAGAGCTGTTTTACTTTTGACAAACAGGAGTTAGAAACGGAGGCTTGGAGTAGAGGTAAAGCCAATTGCCCCATCTAAGATGCTCACCTAGCATCTTCTGCCCTCACTCAGCCCTCTCACAATCACTGCACGTGCAAAGAACAAAAGCCTGGAAGTGGAAAGCCCAGCTTGTGAGCCAGTCACTTCAAATGCCAACTGGGTGTGGGGGTCCAGACCAGACACCCCATACCACTGAATGCATATCTGTACCTGCTACCCGAGTGTTTTACAGTCTGACCAGCGCACAGATTGAATTAGATTCTTAGTCAGCTTGCAAGTTTCCTCATTTCTAAGATGGGATCAGGCATGAAGTGTCCAGGAGATGACAGTGTCGGAAGGAGATGTTCACTGCTGAAGGACTCAAAAGTTAACAACTACCAGGAGAGTGACGTTGGAGCTGGAGTTGATGTAAGAAGAGAAAGAACAAAGAGAAGTTCCAGGCACCGTGGCAATCTCAGAGCTCTGGAGGCAGAGGTAGGCAGATCTCTGTGAGTTCAAGGCCAGCCTGTTCTATACTGAAAGTTCCAAGCCATCCAGGATTACATAGTGAGACCTTGATAAAGGGCAGGGAGCAAAGAATATACTTAAAATAATTACAAACTCAGTTTCTGACTCACACCCTTGGTTTTCCCATATTCTCCTATTTCTCATGTTGATTTTGTTTTGGTTTAGCTTGGTTTGGTTTTCAAGACAGGTTTCTCTGTATGACTCTGACTATCCCAGAACTCATTCTGTAGACCAAGCTGCCCGCGAACTCATAGAGATTCACCTACTTGCCTCTGGAGTGCTGGGATTAAAGGTGTGTATCACCACCGTGCAGCCTTTCTCACGTGTCTTAAATGTTTCCAGCTTCCGGTCTTACTCAAACACCAGCATCGCTCAGAAATCATCATTAAACATTCATTATCTGTACTCTTTCTAGTTTTCATTCCACAAACGCTGACAGAGTAAATCTCTACCAGGTGCCTGGACCTACACTGAGCTCTGGGGATACATGGATGGACAAAATGGGTTCAGTCTCAGCCCTCAGCCCATCCCTACCCTCAAGGGCAGATAGAAGGTCAAACAAAGACTGTTCACTTGGCCTGTGTATCACTCCCCCCCCCCCTACTTTCTCCCCTAAAACATTTTCAGTAAATTTTGCAAGATGAAAGCAATGACTGCCTGGTACATAATTCAAAGAATGCTGCCCAGCTGCCCAGATAGCTAAGCGGCTGCTCAGACCTCAGAGCATCAGGTGCTTCCTACAGAGCAACCTCCAATCTGATACTTGATAGCTGGTGGTTTCCAGAGTCAAACAAATGTCAGAAATTTTATGAAGGGAGGCAGGAAGCAGAAAGGGGGCAAGGATTGGGGTCCAGGCCCCAAGGGAGCTCAATTAGTGAGTCAGATAGTTAAAGCAAAAGGGCATGTTCTCGGTTTCCTAGAAAGCCAGCTGGGAAAGATGGCAATCCTTAAGCTTCTGTCACTCAAAAGATTAAGAGAGAAGACCTCGGTGCCCAAAGGGAATTCTGCAACAAGCCAGATGTTTCTGCTCTTCCTATGATTCTGCTGCTCTTGACCAGAGCCACATTTCTGGGGCCACCAAGAAGCCACAGAAGAAAGCTGGTATCTTTTGAGACAGGGATGAAATCCAAGCATAACTCTTTATTAACATGGATATGAAAGATTCCTCTGCAGCCTCTCCTGGTGCACTGGGGTTTAGAAGTTTCTCATGGAGTCGTCTTTCTCTTTAACTGGAAGCACACAATATAACCAACCTATGCAAACCTCCCAGAGCCATATATATACTATGTGGGATTCAAACAAGACAGTAAGCCCACATTTCACTTCCCCACCTCCAAAATGGGTCTAAAAGGCTGCCTTTCTTGTTCATAAGAGATTGCCTAAAAGGCCAAGCCCAAATGTTCATAAATAAATGCAACCAGATAACCACATGCTTAAGAGAGCTGCTTTCCGGCTGGAAAGATGGCTCAGTAGTTACAAACACTTGATGCTCTCTCATAGGACCCAAGTTCAGCTCTCTGAACCCATATGGGGCAGCTTGCAACCCCCAGAGGATCTGGTGCGTCTAGGCTCTGAGGGGACCTATATCCACAACCCTATATTCATCTACAGATATGCAGAGACACACATAACCAAAAATAATAAATCTTTTTTTTGAAAGAGCAGTGTTTCTTTAGTGCAGTTGTGTGCATGTGTGTGTGAGAGAGAGAGAGAGAGAGAGAGAGAGAGAGGGAGAGCGCTAGGACATAAGCAAGCCTATTTACAGGTCCTGCCTATCTTCCATCACTTTTTGTCAAATAAATAAACTGAAGAAGTTGTCAGGAAACTTAGACTTTGTTTCCCCTGGAGTCCGAGCTTTCTCCTAAAAGCTGCTTTCTCCAGTTCCAGGAGGTAAGGAAGGAAAGCCATATGGCTTGAGACGTTAGACACGCCCGGCAGCAAGCAGGGCCCCCACCATTTGTTGGAGGGCCTCTCTCCTTTCGACCCTCCTGTGGGCGGGCATCCAGATTGCAGTCGGGGTGCTCTGGTCTGCATCTTTGTCTTAACTGTTCCTAATTATTGGAGAGAACACCGAGGCTCTCTCTTGCCTGACCTCAGAATTTAAGAGCTTCAAGTCCTCATATCAAACCATCAGCTTCATTTAAAAGGTCCTCATCTGCACCCATAAAAGCCGCTCCCGGAACCCTGACTTACCCCAGCTTTGGGAACGCTGTCGAGGATTTATGACACACCCTGGATCTAATCTGCTGCCTTTAACTGCTGCTGTTGCACATCTGGTCATAAAAGCAAGGGCCGGCCCAACACGGGGACAAACACTTTTCTTTCCTAAGTGGCTGCAAATCTGATCTCCCAGTGATAGGTGGGCTCGGATGTAATCAGCTCAGCATCTGGGTCGTCGTTAAGTCAGGTTTTGCAAAGCCCTCCCTCCATACATTGCAGCTATAAAGATGATTCCCGTGTAGCAAAGGCCAGGAATAAAGAAGCTGCTATGGGAACAGGTGGTAATAGGGCTAGCCATCCAGGAAATGGGGCCAGAGGAGATCCAGGAAAGAAAGCACAATTTGGTGGAGAAGCCAACTTCATTTGCTCAGAAGTCAAGTCCTAGCTCTCTTCCCAGGAAGATTCTCTCAGGATGGGAGCAGGCAAGCTGCTACCCAAAGGTCCAAATCTTACTGACTCTGATCCTTGCCCAGAGATTGCCTCCCTTATGTTTTGCCAAAGGAACCACGAGGTGGTTTAACAAATACATTTTTAAGGTAGTGAAATTCTTTATTAGACCAATAGGAGGGAGGGGGCAGGGAAAACAATAATCTAGACCAGAAATGCACAGTGCTGCTGGTTCCCGTTTTACAATGCCCTGGACAATCCGTCCTGTGCACAGAATTGGCACATTTCGTGTGGTTCAGAAACTCCAATCAGATCAAGGTTCATCCGATCCAACCCAGGGGAGAAGCTCTTCCCAACTTCTCCACAGCTCCCCACTCCTGCCACTCCTCCAGGGCCAGACCAGCAGGAGGGGGCATTAAAATTATCTGCTGTGGGTTTTACGAGCAGCGATTGCTTTTTAAAACAACAACAACACAAGGTCCTTGTGTGGCTCGCGGGTAACCTAAAACTCTCTAGGCAGAGTGCCCCCCCGCCCCCTCTACACACACACACACACACACACACACCCTCTGCCTGCCAAGAAAACCAGCACGGGGGACTGGTGCAGCGACATCATAGGGAAGCTCTGCTCCAGCCAAGGCCGAGCTCCCACCGACCTAGGAGGCGCCTCTGGGAGGGAGGAGGGGTGTCTAGGAGAAAAACGCCTCAGCAGAAGTTCGGGAAAGAAAACCTACCTGTGACAGGTCGTGGGAGTCAGTGCTACAAGAAAAGGCGGGGAAGGAGAGGGGCAATGAAATTTTACTTCAGCAACTTCTCCAAGAGGCCTGCAAGGGACTGGACAGTAGAGTCGAGGCCAAGGTCTGACACCTCCCTTCCCCCTCCTGTAGACTAGTGGCCAAGCGCAGGTGGGGTGCGAGCAGCCGGGAGACGCACTTACCCTGGGGCCGGTGGTGCGGTGGCCGCCGACCGGGGACAGCTGCACCAACACGAGCAGCAAGTGGGGCGTGAGCAGACGGATGCGCGCGGGCAGCATGGTGCCAGCCGAGCCGGGCAGCCACTAGTGGGCAGCGAGCAGGGGGGGGCTCAGGCTAGCTTCAAAGCACTTGGTGGGGGGCGGGGGGGTTGCGGCGGCTGGGAGTGGCCGAAGAGCCTGCGGCAGGGGCTGGCGGAGCCTGCGTCCGGGGGTCACGGTCATGAACGGCGGAGGCCGGGAGCTGGAGCGCGAGCGTGTGCTCTGCGCGTGGCGCCTGCTGCGCTCGGCCTGGCCGCGGCGACAGCAGGTTGGATGCCGGAGCCCGGGCCATGGGAATTCCCGTTATAAACCCCGGGAGGGGAGGGGCGGGGCCCGGCCGGGCTGACTGACGGGTCGAGAGGCCTGTAGCAGCCGACTCTCAGGCAGGTGGAAGCCAATGGGAGAGAGACGAGAGGGGCGGTTCGTGGTCAGCCCCCCCACCTAGGAGCTACACTGGCTTCCCGGCCAGAGTGGGCTCCAGCAGAGGCTAGGATAAAGAGTAACTTTTTCTTAACAAGTCCTCTTTGGGAACCTCCGAGCTCTCCAGCAGCCTCAGTCCCTCCTGTCACCTGGATAGTAAAGAAGCCTTACGCTTATCGTGTATTAGTTCTTAGGCTTGAGTTGTCGCAACAGCTCCGTGAAGCAGGCAGGGAAAATAGCTCCGTTTTCCAAATGACCCAAAGCCCTGGAGAAAGGTTTCCCGGGGGCGGCCGCAACATCAAGGGCAACCTGGAAAGCCACCAGGTGCCGCCCACAGAGTGGGCTGTGACCTGCGGGAAGAGGAGTTGGGGGTATTCATTTCTTTCAAAAAAAAAAAAAATCTTACGGGTGACACCCGAGTTCCACAGCTGCTGCTGAAGAGAATTCTCACGGAGGCAAAATGAAGCCCCTGAAGGTCCAGTAAACTGCACCTAGGGCTCTGTGGTCCCTGTGACCTGGGATCAGAACCCGGGCATCCTGGCTAACCAGCCTGAACTGGAGGACCATAGGAGCAGCTTCTCTGTGGCCTAGCAACGCTGGAGTGTGGGGTGGGATAAGTCCAAGGAACCCTGGTCCCATCCATATAGGGAAGAAGAAAGTTATGAATGGAGGAGTGTTCTGGAAGTGCAGAAATCCTAGAGACCTCCAAGAAAGGAGCCATTTCCTGGGAGCCCAACCTGTATTGTATAGCTCAGCTCTAAGCAGATCTGTCAGGTGCTAGAGCTCTTCCCACAGTGGTCCCAGAGGCCAGCCTGAAAATGGCCACTACATCACATCACACCACACACATCAACTGAACAAGGTGTCTGCTGCCTTCCCCACGAGAGACCGGTGATTATCTCTAAATGTGGAATGCCAGCTCTTGGTGCTTGGCTTCCACTGGTCCGAGTCCCTTCCCGTCGTGGAGAGAGATCCATATCTCTAACCAGATTGAAATAAAGCCCAGGTTTCACAGCTCCCTGACTGCCCTAAGAGGTCCTGACAAAGATTAGCTCTGCTCCCTTCCAGCTTCTCTTCTCGATTTTAAGAGCAAGCTTCCCAAGGGGCTGACACGCAGCCCCCATCTGGCTGCACACAGACAGCCTTCCCTCTACAGCCAGGTAGTCTATCTGAACAAACCAGAATGCACCCCTCTCTGCTCAAAAGGCTTTGCACCTCTCCCATCGGCCTCAGACGGAAATACCCAGGCAAGAATAAAAGGTTCTCCAAACAAAAATGAAGAACATTTCTAAAAGTGTCATTTCCCTCCCACCTGGACTCAGTGGCTTGATCAGATTTTAGAGCAAGAGCCCACCACCACCACCACCATTGGGGTGAGATTCCAGGTCTGCCATCTAGTGGTAAAACCTTGAACAAGACTCGCGGGGGGGGGGGGGGGGTGAAGAGGTGGGCTGGAATGATGGCTCAGAGGTTAAGAGCACTGACTGCTCTTCTAGAGGTCCTGAGTTCAAATCCCAGCAACCACATGGTGGCTCACAACCATCTGTAATGGAGATCCGACGCCTTCTTCTGGCCTGTCTGAAGACAGTGACAGTGTATTCACATACATGAAAATCTTTAGCCGAGCAGTGGTGACGCACGCCTTTAATCCCAGCGCTTGGGAGGCAGAGGCAGGTGGATTTCTGAGTTCGAGGCCAGCCTGGTCTACAGAGTGAGTTCCAGGACAGCCAGGGCTATACAGAGAAACCCTGTCTCGAAAAACCAAAAAAAAAAAAAAAAAAAAAAAAGACTCACTCGGGTCTGTTTTCCCCCTCTGTAAAATGGGAGTAAAAAAATGAGATCCATGCCATGCGTGTGTTGTTACCAGGACTAAAGGAGATTAAAGTAGTAAAGCCCTTATAATGGTATATAAAGAAAACAGGCCAATACTTCATAATACTTTGTGCTCACGGAGTGACTATTTCTACTTTGCAGGCAGGTCAGTGGGCAATGCATGAGATCGACTTGTCTACTAGTGGCCTCACCTGGTTAGTAGATGACAGAGCCAATTTTCTAGACTAGGTTTTTGAAGTCTTATCCAATCTCTGTCGCATGGAGTCTCCCGCCTCTGTGTCACTGGGAATTTCTCTGGAGACTCATCACCAATCATCAAGGGAAAAGGGCGTAAGCAGCAAAGGTCAGGCCTTCCTGAAACATCCCTTGCAATAAGGAATACTGGAGATTTAACCAGCTGGGCTGTGACACTTGTCCAGCCCTGAGTGAGCATGTGGCGCTTAGGCAGTTTCCATGCACCTTCAATGTTTACCCACAGGGGGCGCAGCAGGCTGCCGGTTTCTTCTGACTGCCACCTGGCTACATGCAGCCCAGGCGCTGATCGGCTTCCTTCTGGAGTTGGAATTACTGAGAAAGCTGTTGGAGTCAGCAGACACACTCAGATGGCCCCTGGTATCTGGCAGTTCGAAGCCCCCAGGGGGAAGCATTGCGGTAGTGCTTTCCATCGTGAACCCCAAATGCTACTTTCCAGCCAGAAAACTCATTTCCAAATAGTCACTGGTCCAAAAGTCGACATCGTGCTGGCCTACAACCATGTAGCTTAATTTAAAATACAAGCAACTGCTTTCCAGTTCCTTTGCTCAGTGAGTATTTTCTTTCCTGCTGCTTGGCGTGCCGCGCCTGTCATGACTGTAGTCGCCATTCTTGGGATACATTTTCTTCTCCCACCTCCTGCAAAAGCCAGAGAAACTCAGAAACCCCAGAGAACCCCTAGTCCTAAACAGCATTTCTCTATCAGCCAGGCTCCTGTGATCCAAGGAAACAAAAGCAAAGTTGACAAGTTGTCTCTCCCTGGAGGCCAGGTTTATGACCCCAGAATAAATCTAGCTAGCCTGGCAACTGGTCTGTCCAGTTTTAGTCATACTCTTTGCCTCTGTGACTTCTCATTTTAAGAGGATATTTTGGTGGAAGAAAAGTAATATTTTATATTATAACTAAGGTCTGGAGGCCTCAGCTCTGCAACACTGGAGGAGTATGCCAGTTTGAAATGTCTTGCCCTTTTGTCCTATTCAGATCAGCAACATGTTAGCAAGCACAATGTTCATTGTTAAAGGGGATCTTTGGATACACACATTGTTCTACAATTTAACTGAGACAGAGAACAGATAAATACCTAGAGACCATATCTAAAAGCAAAGCTTGCATTGTCTGGGAACTCAAAGAGCAAGGTGGTGTTGTCGATCTACCAGGCAGTCTGGTCCCCTGATGCAGTAAGTACTGACAGGGACCTGAAGCGTCTGCAGTGTCACTGAAGTTCCATTTATGATCGCCACACTGTTGCAGCTGTAACTGAGCTAGGGCGTCTAAGGTGAGGACTCTTATCAAAAGCATTTCTGAGCTCAGGAGTATGGGATACTGAGAGTAAACTTGCAATTTGGTTAAGGTAGGTTATATATTAGTCTTATTTTGCAAATGAGGCTTATCCATGGAACTTAATCTTACCAAGGTCCTTCCTTGAATAGAACAACAAATAATTTAGAAGCTTTTTTATCTCTAATCTAGATTCCTCTCTAGATTCGGTCATAATAAACAGCCCAAGACGGCTGCACAAGTCCCAGCCATCACATCCTCCTTCCAGCAAAAAGGAAAAAGGGGAAAGAAGAGTGTGTCCTTGCCAGAAGCTACACTGTATTTTATCTCCTTGACTACAACTCTATAGGCATCCAGGTAAACATAAAGGATTACTAAGGAAGGAGACACAGTTGGCAGTAGAGGCTATCAACATTATGTCAGATGAAAGGTCTTTTGCTCCCTCATATTAAATATATATAAATGGCTATTGAGCATTAAATGTGTGACCCTCCCACAAAAATTTCTCTTGGAACCCTGTCCCTTCCATGTAGAAAAGAACTTCAAGAGGTCATTGGGAATCGATGAGGTCATAAGGGTGGGGTGCACAGGAATGGGATCAGTGCCTTCAAACAAGTCATCGGAGGACTTGCTTCTCCAGGCTGTCTGATCTCCACCATGTAAGGCTCGAAGGGAAGTTGGCTCTCTGGCTTCACCAAAGCCCAACCATGCTGGAGTCCTAGCCCACAGAATTATGAGAAATAAGTATCTGTTGTTCATAAACACCTAGTCCATGGCACAGCAAAATGCATACGGGGGGGGGGGGGGGGGGGAACC
>CM052705.1:85097676-85136105 GCA_028551405.1 Uromys caudimaculatus | reverse complement strand
CAGTTCCTGGTGAGCTGTGGGGCGTGTCTTTTGCCCTCTCCCAGCTTTTCTGAGCTCCTGAGAGGGATCTTTGTCCCTGCGCTAATTTGCTATGGTGCCCTGTGGCCCAAGCTGAGGTTCCCGGCCGCCGCTGGAAGTTGCTGTCCGTCAGTCTCTGTGGCCCGCGGAAACCGGGCAGAATCACTGAGCTCTGGGGCTCGTCTTGCCCCCACTCGGGACTTTTCCGCGTTCCTGGGACAGAAAATTTTCTCCCGGAGCTGCTTGACTATGGAATCCTAGTGTCCCAGGCAAAAGTTTCCTGCCTCAGCCACCCGCTCTTGGGATCCAGGGGGGTTTCTAAGCCCGCCTACCTCAGTCCCTGTGTCTCGCGGGTTCGGGGCAGTTCCTGGTAAGCTGTGGGGCGTGTCTTTGGCCCTCTCCCGGCTTTTCCGAGCTCCTGAGAGGGATCTTTGTCCCGGTGCTAATTTGCTATGGAGCCCTGTGGCCCAAGCTGAGGTTCCTGGCCGCCCCAAACACTTTCTTTATAAGTTGCCTTGGTCACAGTGTCTGGTCACAGCCGTATTGTACAGCAATTTCCCTCAGCCTGGGATTAAATATTTCATTTAATCCTAATCCATCAGCACCAAGGCAGATCACTGTATCCCTACTGTGTGACAGGCACTGCACCAGTCACTAGGTGAACCAAGCACATACCTAAGCTCCAGGAGTGGACAGCCTGGTAGAAAGGTAGAAATCAGACAACCAGTTGTGAGCAGCTGAATCACTAATTGCTCGTTTCTGCGGAGATGACCAGGGTACTGAGGGGGAGGGTGATGCAAAAGGAAGGTAACAAATTTTCTGAAGAAGTGGCTATGATTAAAACCTCTTGAATTTAAGCTAAAGAAAGCACTGGGGAACAAAACATTCTGGACACAGCAAACACTACGTGCAAAGGCACTGAAGTGGAAAAAGACAAAATCTATGACTGTGACTGATGAGCTAGCTCTAACCCTTTAGCCACTGGCAGCCCATGAAAAACAGTCACCACTATCTACAGTCCAGGTCTGACAGTCACTTTCAAGTACTTCAATGAATAATTTACAGAAATAGGCATAAAAGGATGTTAAGTGTCTAAGTTAAGGTTTCCATTGCTATGAAGAGACACTATGACCACAGCAACTCTTACAACGAAAAATGTTTCATTGGGGTTGGCTTATAGTTTCAGAGGTTTAGCCCATTACTGTCATGGTGGGAAGCATGGCGGCATATAGGCCAATATGGTGCTGCTGATGGAGCCAAGAGTTCTACATTTTGATCTAAAAGCATCAGAATAAGACTGGTTTTCACACTGGGTGGAGCTTGAGCATAGGAGACCTCAATTCCCACCCTTACAGTGACACACTTGCTCCAACAAGGCCACACCTCCTCATAGTGCCACTCCCTATGAGCAAAGCATTCACACACAGGAGTCTACAGGGGCCACTCCTATTCAAACTACCACAGTGAGTTAGTTACCTATTGTTCCAGAGCAACGCCTTAAACCTCACAGCTCACAACAGGCTCTTCTCACCTCATTGTTTCTGAGTAGCAGCAATGTAGGAATGGCATCATTGAGCAGCTCCAGTTCAAGGTCTCTCACAAAGTTGTGGTCAAGTCCAACTTCAGAGCAGGCAGACCGTGTAATCATAGAGACCCCACATTGGGCTTGACGGTCCACCATTGCTGTCTCGGCTTTTTTTAAGGAACCTCTATCTTCACTTTGCACTGGACCCCTAATCATGTAGCCGGCACCAGCTGAAATTAACTTATGAGCCAGGGATACAACCATCTGGGACTGGAGGACCTGCCCTAGGCTCACTTACATGGTTGTTAGCAGACCTCAGCATCTCCATGCTGCTATCAGGAAACCAAACACCTCTCCACATAGGTCTCACTGCAGGAGTACAAGATGGGATTTAAAAAAAAAAAAAAAAAAAGCTAGAATGGAGCCAAGTGTTCCTCTAACCTGTCCTTGAGAGTTCTATCTGCCGGGCAGTGGTGGCGCACACCTTTAATCCCAGCACTTGGGAGGCAGAGGCAGGTGGATTTCTGTTCGAGGCCAGCCTGGTCTACAGAGTGAGTTCCAGGACAGCCAGGGCTACACAGAGAAACCCTGTCTCAAAAAAAAAAAAAAAAAAAAAAAAAAGAGAGTTCCATCACTTGTGCCCTATCCCATCAATTCCATTGATCTAAACAAGAGTACCAACACCACGAGGACAGGATCTTGGCAAGCATGTAAGAACCTACTCCAGATAGTGTTTTATTTACAAGTGTCATTAGGAATGGTAAATGAGGTAAATGACCACCAGTCAGGAACCGTGGAGCATGGGCAGACAGAACATGCCCAAGACTACCCCCGCCTGGTATCACACAGCACAGGTGGGCCATAGATCTCCTGAGACCACTTCTGAAATGTCCCAGAACCCAAGTACCACTAAGATGAGCAAGTAAGTAGTGGAGAGATGGAAGAGAAAGACACAGAAGGATGTGTGTGCAATGAAGAGAGACAGAACTGGGGACTCAAGGCTAGTGAGGAACAGTCTGGTGGGAATAGCCAGAAATGCCACCTAAGGCTATGGTGAGGTCCTGGCCTGTGCTGCCACTGAGGGCCACGTCTGGGTCCACATCCTGGTCTGGGCTGCTACCTAGGGCCATGTTGGCATTTGAAGGTTGTGCAGAACTGGCCTCACCTCTCACTGTAGTATACAGTTTCAGCTTATTCCCTGACTAGTAGATGAGACTCAGACTGTGGTTATTTTATTTGACTGGGGGTAACCCCTAATCTACTCTTCTAACTGCAGACCTGGCTACCTCCCCAGCAGTGTACCCCAGATACTTGCTGTTTCTCCTGGCCACGTGCTCATGGTTCCTCTCCCCTCATGGTAGCTTCCTCTTCCTGTCTCCTTCCTCCTTTTTTCTCCCATCTCTCCTCCTCCAATCAGGTCACTCCTAACCCACCTACCTCTAATCCCTCCAGTAATTGGCTATTGCCAATTTTGTTTAACTAATAGTTTTAAATCAAGAAACAAGGTTTGCAAAACAGAAGCTTTTAAAGGTTAGAAGTCACTCATAGGCCTAGACCTTCCAGGTATAGAATTTAGCATTACAATACACAGCAATAGGCCAAACCTCAACACCTCATCTGGGCATCATGGGAGAGCTAGCCTGGAAAGCAGGAGAGCAGGAGAGCTGACCCTGTAACCCTCACCCAGGAAGTACAGTAGATCTGGCCCTCATTGCAAGAGTTGTGGGTGAGCCAGCCTCAAGGATATGAGCATGGAAGAGCTGGCCCTGCCACTTGTCTGCCATGCAGTGGCACGGACAAGGGAGAGATGTCTTCTGAAACAGGCCCCAGGGTCATGAGGAGGAAGAGCTGCCTCTGTCCCTCACCTGCTACAGCACTCAGAAGAGTCCCTGCATCTCACCTGGGCAGCATAACAGAATTGGCTCTGCTTGTTGAGGGAGGGGGGCTACAGGCCAGCCAGCCCCACGGGCATGAGCATGGGAGAGCTAGTCCTGCCATTTTCTGCTGTAAATGGTGTGGGTGAGGGAAAGAAGCCCTCCCTCCTTATACTTGACACATGCGGCAGGGGGGAGCTGGCTCCTGGGTCATGAGTGCTGGGGAGCTGTCCCTGTCCCTCTGCTGCTGCTGCAGCATTAGGGAGAACAGGTCCTGCACCTCACCTGGACAACACAGTAGAGCTGGCCATGCTGGCATGGGGGAGGGTGAGCCAGCCCCCAGAGCATAAGAGCATAAGAGCAGAGCGGGAGAGCTGGCTTTGCCCCTTGCCAGCTGAAACATGAATGAGCTAGCCTGGAGAACTTGCCCTGATGGTGTGGGTACAGGAGAACTGGCAGGCTGAGCAGCTCAGATACCTCCCAAGCCCAGATTCAAGGCTTTGAGTAGGCCCACCCCGACATCTCTCCCATCAGTGAACTGCTGGTGCACATGAAGGGCCCAGATCCTACAGATCCAAAGCTGGAGGATCTCCATGACACAGGGCAACAGCAGGAGTCCTGGTGAGGATCCAGTATTGATAGAGTAGCAGAAGTCAGAGGCCTCCAACCAGACCAGCGACTCATTGCAATGAATGCAAGTAAAGCTGTGTGGACATACGGGTGTGCACGGTGACACTGCAGCTTCTGTGAGATTTTGTGGGGGAGGAACGCAGTTGCAAGGGCACAGGGTAAGTATGAGGGGAAAGGCAGATGAGTAGGATTTGGGTGCACAAAGGCAGATGAGTAGGATTTGAAATTCACAAAGACCCAACAAAAAAATGCTAAAAAAGAAAGAAATGCTGGGGCTGGTGAGATGGCTTAGCGGTTGAGAGTACTGACTGCTCTTCCAGAGGTCCTGAGTTCAATTCCCAGCAACCACATGGTGGCTCACAACCATCTGTAATGGGATCCGATGCCCTCTTCTGGGGTGTCTGAAGAATAGCTACAGTGTACTCATTAAATAAATTTAAAAAAAAAAAGAAAGAAAGAAAGAAATGGTAATGAGAACTTAGGTATAATAAAACCAAATTTTTATTGTAGTTTTGAAGTCTTGTGCCTGGAGCAGACAATAAGCTTTGACTGAAACCATGTATTCATCAAAGGCAGTGCATGTAGATCACTTCAGATTTCAAATGTGCCTCTTATCAGTTCTAGCATATCATTCCTACGGCTTGTCTGTGCTCATCTGTTTGTATCATCCAAACAAGACCTTGAAAAGCTCGGCTGACTCACAACTATTATTTAGTGTGTGTGAAGGCAAGCATGTGTGTGCCTCTGACAATGCTTGCCATCATTTTTGAAGCAGGAACCTTGTCTTTCTGGCCCGTGAGCACCTAGGGATTCACCTCGCTGTCTCCCGTGTCACCTCGGGAGCACGGGGATTGCAGATGTCTATGATACTGCATCTGGATTTAGCTCTGGGACTTCAAGTTCAGCTCTCTATGCTTGAGCAGTGAGTGTTCTACCCACTAAGCCATCTCGCCAACCCGTCTGGGTGTTTTGCGTACACATATGTCTGTGTAGCATATGCATGCCTGGTGCCTGTGGACACCAGCAGAGGGAGACTAATCCCATGGAACCAGAGTTACAGACAGCCATAAACTGCCATGTGGGTGCTGGGAATTGAACCCACGTCCTCTGGAAAGAGCAACCAGTGCTCTTAACCAGTAAGCCATCCCTCCAGTCTCCCTGTCCCCAACTTGTAATCATTTAAGACAAAAATAGCTGTGTTCTTTGCTCCATAATTGCAAAGTATTCTCAATTTTTTTCATTTTTACATGTATAAAAACGGTTTTCTCTCCAACATCATCTATTTCCTTTAACATATACAACTTCATATTCATTTGTGCAATTACAAATGATTTCAAGCAAATTTTGTGCAAAAAATCTAAAAAGTTAAACAATACAGTTATTTGTCTTTATTGCAAAATAGGATGGTGAAGTCCTTGTGCTAAAGCTTTCCATCATGGAGCTAGCCTTTCTAAATAACAAACGAAGTCCTCATATTTTCTTTGTCCTTAAAAACATAATTTTTATTCATTAATTCTTTGGGGGAAGTGGGGTTCAAGACAGGGTTTTCTGTGTAGCCTTGGCTATCCTAAAACTTGCTCCATAGACCAGGCTGGCCTCAGTTTCACAGAGATTCACCTGCCTCTGCCTCCCAAGTGCTGGGATTAAAGGCGTGCGCCACCACCACCCAGTTCATTCACTAATTCTTGACTTTGAGAAGACTCCTCTGCGATACCATTGTCTCAATGATTCAAGAGCTAGGCTGTTCCCATGTATAATCAATTATTTCTTCTTTTGTCTATGCGCTTGTCTCTTTGAATTCATCTTCTGGTTGATCTAATATCTAATAAGTCTCTCCTCTAGAAATTTTCTTTTCCCATAACGGGCAGAAAATAAGAAATTCAAATATCTCAACTCTGTATAATGAAAGCCAAAAGCAGATCTAGCCTTATTGAATATATGCTTTAAATGACTATACCATTTTAGAAGATACAGTGAACAGCTTGAAATGTGATAAAAATTCTAAAGATGAAGTACATTGTTGATTTCACAACTCTGTCCCCTTTCTCTCTTTAGACTCTCGGCATCGTTGGGAATAACTAGAGGTAAAGAGAAATGATTGCCAAGTGACAACGAAGTATGTTAAGACACAGGAAGACTGCAATCACTAAGATCCCATCTTGTAAGAGCTTGAACCGCAAGGAAATATTCAGTATTGTGTTTATCTTCTCATAGCTGTGAGCAAATATCCAAAACAGCAGCTTGAGGAAGGAAGGGTCTGTTTCAGCTTGCAGTTGGAGGAGACACAGTCCATTATGGCAGGGAAGGCCTGAGCACAGGGGAACAAGGCACATGTGGTCAAGAAGCAGAGAGAGATGCATGCTGGCACTCTGCTTGCTCTCTCCTTTATCTCAGGACCCCAGCCCATGAAACGGTGCTGCCCACATCAGGAGAGAGTATACCATCCCAGTTGGCCCAGTTTAGAAACTCCCTCACAGGCATGCCCAGATGCTTGTCTCCTAAACCATTCGAGATCCTTCCAAGTTGTCAATCAGCACTAAGTGCCATGAATATCATGATTCAAGACAGGGTGAGTTTCAATCTCTTTTGAAAATAAGTGAAGTTTACCACTGTGTTTTGGAAGATATCTAAGAATACAAATCTAGCAATGTTGAAATTTAAAATATATTAGATGTCAGCTGGAAAAAAATGGCTTGGTGGTTCAGAACATGTACTGCTCTTTCAGAGGACCCAAGTTCAATTCCAAGCACTCACATCAGGCAGCTCACAACTGCCTGTAACTCCATCTTCACTTCTGGCAACCGTTGATACTTGCATTCATACACACACACACACACACACACACACACACACACACACACACACTTTAAAATAATAAAACTAAATATTTTTAAAGTTAATTACATGTTAAAAGTGCTTTTTCTTAATCCAGCTAAGAGACTAGGTGTGTAGCTCAGTTGGTAGAGAGCTTGCCTGGCATTTGTGAAGCCTTGGGTTTGACTCCTAGCACCTCATATGCTGAGCAAATGGCCAACAACTGCAATCCCAGAACTTGGGATATAGAAATAAGATGAGTAGAAGTTCAAGGATATCCTTGTCTACACAGCAAGTTCAAGGCCAGCCTGGACCACATGAAACACTGCCTCAAAGAAAATTCACTGATATTAGATGCAATGAACCCTGACGGCACCGGCACTGCTAACAGAAGGATTAGGAGAAAGGGTGATCTGAGAAGACACTAATGTCTTACTCGTGTCTCCTCAGTCCGAGAGTTCTCTTCTCTCTGCCCTGATGGCCTATGTGTGTCCTCATCATATGCTTAGGACAGGTCAGAAGGACCTGAAAGGCAAATGCAGCCCTCACACAATCAGGAACCAGAATTGATGAATAAATTATCCAGCATCCTCACCAGTCTTCAGGCCATTTTCCCACTGGGTCCCCATGAGAATTGAAACCCTCCTGCCCCGATCTGCACCTGATCTGCATCCCTCGTGTGCATGGGCCATCAGTAGCTCTCCAACCTGCCTGCTGCATTTCTCTACTCCCCCACTGGGCTTCCCAATCTCCAAATCAAGGCTCGTATAGGAACACTTTGTCTTCGAAAATTGCCTATATAAGAAACTTCACCACTGACAGAGCTCCACTCACATCTGAGGTCTGAAGTCACTGATAAGGATGCTCTCCATAGACTTGAGAACTCCATAGACTCCATCCAGTCAGGACAGAGAAAATTTGGCAGATGTGAACCAAATCGTGAGGGTATCATTTACATGATAAAGTACAGTTTGAAAGAAACACTGCTTTGGCAAGTCATTAGAAAAAGGGAGCTTTCTGAAACCATCATAAACACTTTATCTGTTTGCTAAAGAACTGAGATGAGCATCTGTGAAGATTAAAAAGTCTGGTTGTGATTAAGAAACAGCCCAAAGGCAACTAGAGTGGTGGTCCTGCAGTTAAGAGCGTTTGTTGCTCTTGCAGGGGACCCTGGCGTGGTTCCCGCACCCACAAGGCAACTCACATTGTCCGTAATTCCATTTCCAGGGGATCTGATGCCCTCTACTGACCTCCTCGGGCACCAGGCACACAGGTGGCATACATGTGGACAAAATACTCATACACATAAAACAAATATTTTTAAGAAATAGTCCCAAGGACCACCAAGATGGCTCAGCAGGTAAAAGGTGCGTACCACTGAGCTTGATGACCAGAGTTCAATGGCCAGGATCTGCATGGTGGAAGGAAGGAATTGACTCCCACAAGTTGTACACACACACACACACACACACACACACACACACACACACACAGAGAGAGAGTTAAATTTGTAAAAAAGGAAAACTGGCCCATGGAAAGAATGACCCTAAGGCTGTGTATGGCCCATGACAAGGCTACGGCTGTTCAGACCTGCTCCTCTAGGGATGGCTATGTGAATGAGCCAGGGCAGATTTGGAAAGCTGAGTAACCAGGGCACAGATCAGAGGGCAAAACCTGCTCTATGCATGGCCAAATGAGGGTATCTTATCCCCATAACAGCAACATCAGAAGACTCACGTGCCCCAGCTCTGCCTTCCACCAGAAAAGGTTCCCTCACGGCCTTTACTGGGATGTCTCCCTGCCAAAGAGGCAAAGCCACTGCTGTCCTCTTCAGGGACCCCCATCCTAACTAAAATAATGATCCATCCGACACTCAGCAAGCACCGACTAGGGGGGAGGCACTCACCTTCCATAACAGCCTCTATGCCCAGCTGGGACACTCTTATCTGCTTGACAAGCAGATCGTTCTCCACAGAGATTGGCCATGATGATGGAGCTGAGCTGTCATGGGTGTTTAACAAGAAATAAATACAAATTTAATAGTCCCTACAAGTGTTATTTTTACGGACTTTACCAGTTTACTTAGCGAACACTTACCACATATGAAGTACTTTATAAATATCTTATTTCATTCCTCTGACGACTTCATTATCCCTGTATCTCTCCTGTATTTCAGATGCAGAAATGAACACAGAGAGCCTAAGACACTCCCCTGTGGTTACGCAGGCCCCAGTGACAGTAGTCTTTTCAAATTGAACACGTCTGAACCCTGTCACTGGCCTGGTTTAAACCAGATAACCAAATGGGCTTTTTCTTCAGAGTCTTCCTAAGGATTCAGCTGGCACTAGAGGAAGGAGCCAGGTCAGGGGGCTACATTCAAAGTCAGTGAAGCATGGGCTGGAGAGATGGCTCAGCACTGAGAAGCACAGCTGCTCTTGCAGAGGACCTAGGTTCAATTTCCTGCATCCACATGACTACTCACAACCATGGACAGCCCCAATCCCAAGGGTCCAATACCCTCTTCTGGTCTCTGTGGGTAATAGGCACTAAGGCACACATAAATGTAAATTACCCGTACCCATAACTTTAAAGAAAGAAAATATTTTTAACAAGAGTCAGTGGAGCAAATGGGTAGGGGCATAGTCTCTAGACAAAGTAGTATTCAAAAAAGAGCTTGAAGATGTAGTGTTAACTAACCACAACCCCCTGTTCCAGCCTGTGCTTCACAGACTCATGCCAGGCTGTACACCCAGCCAAGGACATAGCCTTGCCCTGGGCCAGAACACTCCCACTGGCCAAAAGGATGCTGCCCCAACTCCTTGGTATGCTTCTCACTTTCCTGCCCCCAGCAGCCAGGTACTTCCTGCAATCCTTGCGCCTGTGCTCTGGGTACCCTCACCACACACACACACACACACATACAGAGACAGAGACAGAGAGAGAGAGAGAGAGAGAGAGAGAGAGAGACTTGTTTCTTTCTTGATCCCAGCAACTGGGTGCTTCCTCTAACGCAGATCCTGGGTAATACCTCTAAGGAGCTGACATCTCTCTGGCTGCAAACATCGTATCTCTTACTTTCTGGCTTATTATCCTCTCTTAACACTCCCAAGGTCAAAGCCTTGCGCAGATACAGTTACAGGCATTGTAAAGGTCACGTGACATGAAGGCAAAGCACAGCAGAGTGGCCCAACTAACAGACAATTTTTTAAATTGCTAGAAGGAAATGTAAATTAAAGGGAAATTATCTATCACTGCACTAACCTCAGTAAGGACACATGAAACAATCCTCCATATTTTGTTCTTACACTTGTGCCTTTACCAGATGTCCTGCACAATTAGACATCTGTCCAAAGACAGGAAAAAATTGTGCTTGGATAATTGTATTCCAGCAGGAAATGGGACGTAACAGTTACGAGTCCCAGTCTGAGAGTTTGGCAGTCTTTGATTCCAGTACCGGCTCTGTAAGTTGCTGGCTGATGCTGGAGGACATTCCACGTCCCTGAGCCTCAGTTTCCACATATGAAAGCAGTATCTTCCTTGTTTCTACCTACCAGGGTGGCTCTTATCTAAGGTGTGGGGAGGATGTCGGCAAGGATGTAGAGAAAGGGAACCCTTGTGTGTTGCTGGTGACGTGTCAAATAATACGGTTGCTACGGGAAAAAATAGCGTGGAAGTACCTCAGAAAACTCAAACACCGAGTTACCATCTGACCCAACAATTCCCCTGCTGGCTATCTACCCAAAAGAAATGAAGGCAGGGGCTCAAATCACTATCTGTACCCTACATCGAATAGCAATATTTATCCACAGTAGCCAAAGGGTGGAAATCACTTAAAGAGCCAATGGAGGCTGAATGGACGAGCAATGAGTATGCCCCAGCCTTTGCAGAGAAGGAGGTTACAACACATGCAACAACGTGAATAAGCCTTGGCTCAAAACAATGCATGTCCTACAAGTCCACTAACACAGGAAGCAGGGTGGTGCCTGCCAGGGCCTGAAGACAGAGGGGAATGGGTTTCATGGGTCAAAGTTTCAATTCGAGAAGATGAAGTTCAGGATGGTTGCACAGTGTGAACTTACTTAATGCCATGGAGCTGCATCCCTGGAAACAGCTAAGATAGTAAAATGTAAGTTATGTATTTTCCCACCATAAAAATGATCAATTGTAAGGGATAAATTATTGACATTAGTGAAGCAAATAATAGTGCTCGGAGAACACCTGGGAGAGAAATGCCAGGTTGTAGGTACTAACCCCATGCCTTGAGCAGGTACCCTCCCGTTGCCTTCAGTGGGTCTCTAACCACTGACTGCAGTAGGTACTATCCCCAGTGCCTCCAGTGGGTACCTCCTCAGTTGCCTTCAGAAGGCTGACCCTGAACCCATCCAGGATCTATAAATATATGAACAAGAAGAAAGTAGTCAAGTAGAAAAAAAAATTAAAGGGGGGGGGGGTGTAAAAAGACAGAAATGTAGAAGTACAGGATTTCAAGATGGCCCCAAAGTGTTTCAGAAAGAAAAAAGAACCTGAGCCTAAGACTACAGTGAGTGTCAATTTGAGTGGATGGTTAAGCCTGTGGAAGATTAATAAACCAGTCTGGGGGTGGGGACATCTCCAGAGAGGAGTAAGTAATGATTGCAGACCTACCCGAACATGGACCATGGGCACAAAACAGCAGCCAACAGAGCCAGGATGAAATCCAAGGCAATAAAAGAGACAGCCAAGATCTCAGGTGGAGTGTGTGTCTGTCTGTCTGTCTGTCTGTCTGTCCGTCCTTGTGTCTCTGTGTGTGTGTGTCTCTGTGTATGTGTCTCTGTATATCTCTGTCTCTTTCTCACTCTCCTTTCCTCCCTCCCCACCCATCCATCAAACCTCCACCCCCCACTCCCCACAACCCCATCATGATATAAGCTCTGCTCTGCTGTGCACCCCCCTACACACACACCCCATGACTGAAACCATTAACGATATCTCCCTTCAAGTTGGTGATCTCAGGTATTTGGCCACAGTGACAATAAAACTGACCAAGAAAGAGGGCCAGAGGAGAGTTACAGGTCAGACACAGGTTGTTCTATTCCGAATGTCAGCTAAATAGAAAAGCTAGCAGCAGAGTATGTCATAAATACCAAACTCTTTAATAGTACGAGGCATGCTTGGGCTAGAAACATTTCCTTGTTTATCTGAAATTCGAACCAAACTGAGTCTCCTGTGTTTTTATTTGCTAAATCTGGCCATCCCAGGCCAGAGGCTTGGCTCGCCCTTCAGTACTGTGCACTATCTGCAGCACAGTCAGAGATTCCAGGATAACTTGATATCTGAAGATATAGACAGAGAAGAGCTAAGAGACAGGACAGAGTTGCTTTACAGGTTGATTCCTGTGCTGTGGAAGGTCTATCACTAGCAACTTAACAAGTTCTGGCATAGAAATGACAATATGAAGTAGAATAGAATAGGCCACAGGCCCCAAAGCTGGGCCTTCTTCCAGATTCTATGAGGTGATACCAGAGTCAGGCAGTGGTGGCATGCGCCTTTAACTCCACCACTCTGGGGAGGCAAAGGGGGGGGGGTCTCTGTGAGTTCGAGGCCAGTCTGGCCTACAGAGTGAGTTCCAGGACAGCGAAGGAGGAGGGGGAGGAGGAGGAGGAGGAGGAGGAGGGGGAGGAGGAGGAGGAGGAGGAGGAGGAGGAGGAGGAGGAGGAGGAGGAGGAGGAGGAGGAGGAGGCAGGGGAAGGAGAAGGGGAAGAAGAAGAAGGGGGAAGAGGAAGGGGAAGAGGAGGAGGAAGGGCAAGGGGAAGGAGACGAAGAGGGGGTACCTGACCCTGGGTCCACAGCAGAGGAATCTGGCCAATAGCCATCCGAGCTCCACCCGTGCCCTTTAAGCTGGTCTCCCACCCTGGGTCCAGCATCTTGCCCTGCAATGCTGCAGCCATTCTAGTAAAGAACTGACACAAATCTTTCAGAATGCAGAAACCTCAAAAAGAACTTCATCCACACCAGGCACTGTGCTAGGCAGACTGTAAGTTCCAAGCCAGCCTAAGCTACACGGTAAGACCACCCCGCCCCCCCCCCCTAGAAAATATGTATAATTCTCCAGCGTCTGCCATAAACTGATTGAAACTGGAGTCATTCATTTTGTTTTGAGAAGTGCCAGGGTTGAGTCCCTGCTTCCCTTTTCACTGATTCCAGCTGCCGAGGCCCATCAGAGCGCAGGACCACACACCAGCAGCCCAGAGCACTGGGCCTGGCAGAGATTAAACCCCAGGCAGTCGGAGGGGGTGGGGGAGGTCCCCTTCCAGGGAACAGACTGCCCAAGGAAGGCTTGTGCCGAAGGGAGAGAGGGTCCATGGGACCCTGACCCTCAGCTTCTCAGGTCCGTGGTGCAGTCAGCTGGGGGAGGGGCGGCAGACAAAGCCACATGGGAAAGAGCCCCTCCCCAGCAGTGCCAGAGATGAAATGTTCCCCCTTTTCAATCTAAACAAATTCATTGACCACACAACAAACCTAATCCTGGAGGAAGTCCTGAGGGAGGGGAAACAGAAAGGAGTGGTACTGTCTAGGTTTTCACCCCAGGCCCACCTGCTAACTAGAAGACTGGAACAAGAATAACTTGCTGGAGACTTTTTTTTTTTTTTTTTTTTTTTTATCAAAGACCTTGAGACAAGGCAGCAACACAGATAAGTTATTCGGCTAGCCACAGCCTTTGCCCTATTTGTCATTATTGGAAATGAGCAGGTTTGTCCTCTGTCTCACTGCCAAGTTACTGGGCACTGGAGACCCCCACAGCTAGCTTGGGACAAGACACCATGAGTTTCCCAGAATTACTGAACTGAGAAGGGTGCACACAGTGAGAGCAGGTTTGGCTGAAGATGGGGCGACACACCTTTCTATGCCTGGTAACTTTTTTTTCCAGGATCAGAAGTGTCCCTGAAACTAGGGGGGTTGCAACCCCATGGAGGGAGCAGCAGTGTTAACTGGTCAGGCCCCCCTGCCCGGTGCTCCCAGAGACTGGACCACCAACAAAAGAATACACATGGAGGGACCCATGGGACTGGCCACATATGTGGCAGAGTAGGGCCTCCTTGTTGGCCATCAGTGGGAGGAGATGCCCTTGGGTCTGAGAGTGTTAGATGCCCCAGTATAGAGGAATGCCAGGGAGGGAAGACAGGAGTGGGTGGGCGGGTGGGGGAATGCCCTCATAGAGGCAGGGGAGGGGGAGGGGATAGGGGGTTTCCAAAGGGGAGACCTGGAAAGGGGAAAACATTTGAAATGTAAATAAAGTATCAAAAATAAAGATTTAAAAAAAAGAAGAAGAAGAAGAAGAAGAAGAAGAAGAAGAAGAAGAAGAAGAAGAAGAAGAAGAAGAAGAAGAAGAAGAAGAAGAAGAAGACGTGTCCCTGAATGCCTGGAGCTCTCCAGCTATTTTTCTTCACCCCAAGTTTCTAATCAAATGGATGACAGACATATGGTCCTGGTACTGAGGTCTCTGTTCTCCTCTAGGGGTTGGAACCCACTGTCCTCATGCTGTGGGACAGCAGGGCTGGCTTTTCTGAGGCAGCAGCGAGGGACCTTCCTACTAAGCATCCCACTACTGAACAAAGCAGGGTTTGCCAAGGACTAAAGAAAATTAAGGAGGGCAGAGGTCCAGGAAGAAGGAGGCCAGAGGGAAGGGACTGCACCAGTATCACACCGGCCATGTGATCTGGCGAGGCTTAGAGGCTTTCTGCCTCCCGCCTCCCTCATGACTATTACCCTCCCCCACTGCTTTCCCCACCCAGCCACCCACCCCACCCACCCCACCCACCCCACCCCCATCCACCTCCTCCCCACCCCCAATGCTGTAATGAAAAATTCATGTTCAAAGCTTCACATGAGATCTGATTTTCAACACTTTAATTGTATTAATAGAAGCAGGGAGTGGCATGAACCCACAGCCCTCCCCCATACAGTGCCCCTCCCCCTTCCCCCCTCCCCCCACCCTATCTCTTCCTGCCCTCTCTTCATGCTCTGCTCCCTTCCCTGGGCTCCCTTGCTAGACCTCTGCTCTCCCTCCCTGCTGTTCCCTGCCTGCCCACTTCTCCCCAACTTTCCTTCCCTCCTGCTCAGACTTAGCAAAAGGAAAAAGTTTCTTTCTCCTTTGATTGAAGGAAGAATGATCTGATTGTGTAAAACACCGGTGAATAGTATATTTTTAGAGAAATTTTATTTTATTCTATACCAGAATATTCACTGCCTGTTAAGAGATATACAGAATAACTGCTCTGAAAGTCTTTAATAGATACAAATTAAATATTGTTTGTGTACTAGTTATTAGTGATCAGTAAGCTTTGGGTTTTGTTGAGTTATTGTTACTGACATTGTTTGTTTTGTTTGTACAGTGTTTGTTATGGAGCACAGGCTGGCCTTGGACTTGAGGTCTTCCAGTAAAAGCCCTCATTCTTCAGATGACTAATACCTAACAGAGGCAATATGGGCCTTGCCAGACAGATACAGCTAACATACACGGAGCTGGGGGAAACAATACCAACATTGTAAACCTTTTTTGTGCACTATTGTAACTGCTTTGAGGCAGGAAGGTGCTATGTTCCTAGTATAAATACACAAAAATCTCATTCTGCTAAAAAAAAAAAAAAAAAAAAAAAAAACCAACCCTCTGGGCATATTACATGAAGAATATGTGGAAACTGTTAAATGATAGGAGGTGGAGATGTGGCTCACCTGGTAGAGTGCTTGCCCAGCATGCACAAGGTCCTGGGTTCGACCCACTAAATAAACCAGGTGCAGTAGCGCTTTTAACCTCAGCACCTTGGCGGCAGAAGCAGGTCGCCCTCAGCTTAGCAAATCCGAACCCAGCCTGAGACCATAAAACCCTGGCTGAAAAGAAAAATGTATTTGATCAACCATGGTGGCTTCAGTGTCCTCTTGGTGACACTTCAAGGCCAAAGACTCACTTTAGGGGAAGACTCGTCATTAATTCACTACAGTAAATCTGTTCAAAAAAGACTGCAAGATCATTCTGCTGAGCTCAAGCTTACAGCGCCCTGACTTTAAGCACAGATAACACACACATATACACACACACTCACACACACTCACACACATGCACACTCATCACACATACACACTCTTAGTCACACTTATACATACCCACATCACACACGAGCATTCTCACTCCCACTCACAGTCACACACACACTAATGAACACACACTAGCACACTCAGAATCACACACACTCACACACACACTCAAACATGCTCATATATACTCATAACACATATTCACACACACTCACACATTCACACTCACACATACACAGACATACATTCACAGTCACACACACTCATACACATTCACACATATACACACTCACATACTCACACATATACACACACACGGACACACATATGCGCACATACTCACACATTCACACACTCATTCATACACAGACACTCACACACACACAGAGACACTCACACGCAGTCATTTTTTGGTTGTTTTCTTTTTCATACCAGACTGTTGTTTTTGCCTCCAGCCATGGGAAAATGAAGGTCATAAGAGAAAGTAGAAAAATACCAACTCAACCACTGGTATGATTTGATATTATTTTGCAGTTTCAATATTTATTTTTTAAAGTCCCCCCCCACCCCGCCAAGAACCGAGTTAGGCTTTTCAGCTTATGAGGACAGGCATTGGGTAAGCCTAAAGAAGGTGTGACTGCACGTGACTCATTGTGCTGTGCAGAAAGCACAGGTGGGACGAGGCAAGCCCTCCCGACCCTCAGACTCCCAGCCACACTCACAGTGTGTGCACTGTCTGATGTATGGGCTGCATGAGGAGGTAAGGGCCACTGTGATTAATCACTAAGAAGTACTTTGTCTCTGTTGGTCAACTGATGATTGACACAGAAGTCCTCCTTCTCTTGTCCCCACTACCCTGAGGACGACCTGGAGGCTGCCCTATGCTGATCATGGGGGCCCTTTGCCAATAAAGTTCTTTGTTTCTCCGATACACTCCTAGATGGAATTTTTCTTGACAATTTGCCCCACCTCCTGCTGAGACAAGGACAAAGGAATGCCTTGCACTGTCTGCAAACTGTGAAGGACATCTGGGTGAGCAGCAGTTGGCGCCACTGAACACAGTGGGCAGAGCTTGTGGAGACCTTTGCCCTTGTTCTCTACTGTTATCTCCACACCCGGTAGGTCTCTCCCTCATCAAAGAATGTGTCCCTTTCCATGCTCTTTCCCATCAAGGACCAAGCCAATTACTCACAAGACCACGCCATGGAAGTGCCAGAATTTTCAAGTTGTTTAGATCCCTCAAAATCCCACTCTGTTTTCGATTCTCCAAAAGCAAAGAATAACTACTATTGTATCACGTGTCCTCAGGAATGCACATAAGCATGTACACAGCCATTGATGTTATTAAATACGGGAACCATGCAGACAAATAGCTGTATTCCGGCAATACAGACTGACATGTCTTAGAAAAGTCGAAGGTCAGCGCATTGCCTTCCCAACCTCCAGCCCCTCTGCCTGAAGCCAGCTCTTCATGGCGGTGAGAGGCTGAAGGTGTGTCCTTCAGTCTCTCAACACCATGGTGGTGAACAGGACTCGGGCTTGTGTACTCCTGACTCATCTGTTCTGCCTCTAAGCGGACAGTCTGCCCTTGGAATCTGACTCTTCATCGAGGTAATAGTGACCTAAATACCATTCAGGGGACTGTCTACACCAGCTGTTCAAGCTGGAGGAAATAGACTTGGTAAAGAATTTGTGGTTCTTCTGTATCTGCATAACTGTATGACTGGTGACCAAGTGCACCTTTCAAATATAAGAGAGATGAACCGGGAGGGCTGGCTCCTAATAGAAGCCTGCTCTCCCTTTCACCATCTGCCTCTTGTTATCGCAGGACACACTCTTAAATAAAGGTGGATGGAAGGGCCTTGGCATCAAGATAAAATTAGAACAATAAAGACAATAATAGTGGAACCTATTGTCTTGCTTGTTGTGCTGAGGCTTGTTCAAAACACTTGTCCAACATGGTATCCATTCACCCAGTAGTCCCATGAGGTAAGTACACACTGTTTTGAAAGATCCAGAATTTAACCCCACATCCAGCTACCTCCAAAGTCTTAACCACTCACTAATGGTTCTAGAGACCCGGCTTCGAAAACAAGGCAAGGAGGGCCTTTCTTTCAACGCTTTGTATGGGGTAACACAACACAACAAATTCTAGCTGCAGGCTTTCTCTTCTCGGCAAGAGAGCAGACAACATCACCATCTCTCAATCCATTGGTCCTTTCAGTAAGTGCTCATCGAGATCTGTGTATCGAGCACCATTCTAAGTGTTGTGGGCACAGCAAAGAACAGAAGAAACAAGTTTCTGTTCTCATAAAGCTCAGGGACTAATAAGAGAAAGTAGATGTCTTAGTTTTCAGTTGCTATGATGAAACACCATGACCAAAAGCAATTGGGGAGGAAAGGGTTTATTCTATCTTACACTTCCATATCATAGTCCACCACAGAAGGAAGTCAGAGAAGAACCTCAAAGCAGGAAGCTGGAGGCAGGAACTGATGCAGAGGCCATGGAGACGTGCTGCTTTTACTGGCTTGCTCCGTCCATTTACTGAGCCAACTTTCTTATACATTGTCGGGATGGCTGGCCCAAGAATGGCACCACCAACAGTGGGCTGGGACCACTCACGTCGATGATTAATCAAGAAAATGCTCCACAGACATGCCCGAAAGCTAATCTGATGGAGGCAATTCCCTCAGTTGAAGTTCTCTCTTCCCAGGTGGCTCGTTTGTGTCAAGTTAACAAAACATCAGAACAGTAGATGACAAAACAACTCATATACAATGTATCAGGAGTGCCAAGCACAGCCAAGAAAAATAAACCAGGCCGAAAAACAGAAAGTCGTAAGTAGTCCATGGTGAGGGAGGGAAGTGGCTATTATAGATGGATAGAGTTGTCAAGAAAGCCCTCTCTGCTTGGTCACACTTGAGCAGAGAGCTGAGAGAGTGAGGGAGAGAGCCATGAGGAAATCTGGTAGAACGGTTCAGAGTGTGGCGTGTTGGCAGGACAATAGTATGCTTATTTTGCTGTGAGGAAATCAGAGGCCAAGATTCAGACGGATATGCTCCACACAGGCTTCAGAGAGAAAGCCAAAGGGTGAGCTTCGGTTGTATCAGCTTACATGAGCTTCTTATTTTTTTAATTAAAATTTTTTTCATGCAGTATATTTTGATTATATTCTTTTCTCCCCCAACTCCTCCCAATCCTCCTCAATTTCTCTACCCACCCAACTTTATGGTCTTTCTCTCTAAAAACAAACAAACAAACAAATAACAATAAGATGAAAAATGCCAAAAGAAAACAAAACAAAAAGCCCACCAAAAAAAGTGGCATTCATGAGGCCTGCTCCCAAGTGCGGTTGTTATTACCCAGAGACACTCCATTGGAGAAAGCGAGTTTTTCCCTTTCCCAAAGGGTATCAATTGCAGATAGCTTCTTGGTAAGGGCAGAACCCTGTGCCCACTTCCCCCTCTCAGTGCTAGCAACCCATCTGGCCTGGACCTGTAGAGGTCTTGTGTGTGCTGCCTCAGGCTCTGTGGGTTCCCATGTGCATACGTCCTGCTGTGTCTGTAAGACACTGTTGCCTTGGACTCACCCACCTCCTGACTATTAGAATCTTTCTGCCTGCTCTTCCACATAGACCCTTAAGAAGGGAGGTATTTGATGAAGACATTCGATGTGGGACTGAGTACTTCAAAGCCTTTCATTCTCTGTCCAGTTGAGGTTGTCTGTGTTAATTCCCATCGACTGCAAGAGGACACTTCTCTAATGATGGTTGAGGCACCAAACTATTGGTATAGCGAGACTACATAGCATCTTAATCCTCACAATGGCTCTGAAAAGCCCACAATTCCAAAATTTAGCTAGGCCTGGGGATCCAGGCAACCACCAACCTAATTCCTACTTGATCCAAATAATACACTTATTAATAAGCTCATTATACTCCTACCCTCCAGAAGAAATTAAACTCCAAGTGGTATCTACCAGAAATCCATCTCTCAAATTCTCCTATATCGGGACAAAACTTATCAGCCCAGTGGATTAACAGGCTCAGGAAGAGCCACCAAATGAGACATGAGTCTGAGTGGGAGCTGCCACCGCTTCTGAAGAAAGGGGTCTGTCAATGTACCACTTCCCCTGATTCAGGAGGTTGCAAATCAGACAGAGAGGAATGGAAGAGCATTAACACGCAGCTGCAACCTGCCTCGCCTGGTAGGGGCTTCTGCCTCTGTGTCAACAAATATGCAACCAATTAATGTAATTGCAGAGTTATTTACGGTGCCCAGCAAAGGGCAGCTGTACCCTAAAAGACCAAGTCGGAAACACTGTCAGGGCGAAGGAAAACTCTGAGGTTTTTGATGTGCAGTTTTGCTAGTTGAGTTTTTTGCAGGGTTCCCCACCCCCTTCTTCTTGCAGATGTTTCAGTAACTTGTGGTGTCCATGTGTCTGGTGGCCAGGGGTCCTCGCAGTCAGTTTGCAGGTGTTCCTGTTAGGGGGCTGGGTAGTGAGGGGGAAGCTAAGGGGAAAAGCTAAAGGTCTTCTGACTTCAAACTGTGACCTGACATCCAAGACTTTTTCAAGGTTTCTTACTCTGACTGTGCCCCTGTCTTAATCCTCCTCCGTTGACCCTTCCCATAATAAACACCACCAAACTCTCGCAGAGAGACCTTTCCTCCCAGCCCTGAGATGCGATTCTTTGGAGCAGCAGCTGTGTTCTCATTCAGCACCTCCTACAAGACAGGTTTTAATTAGAGTTATTGACGGGTTTGAATTGGCACAATTAGGACCATCATTAATGGGGTCTCCATGTGTTCTTTTGAACAGTTTGGCCCTATTTTTTTGTCCCAGGGAAGGAGGGGGTTGCAGCTAATGAAGTTGAAGAGTGTGAATTATCTCAGCAAAAGGAGGCAAATGCAAACCACCTAGAGAAGGGGAGACTCTCAAAGGGAAGAAAGGAAAGCAGTCGCACATGGTGGACACACACACACATTCTCACACACTTCTTTTCTTGACTTCCTTTTGTGAAATGGTCCTTTCAAAAGTCAAAGCCTCCAAACAAGCATTACTGCCCAAGAGGGACACCCGGGAGTGGTGCACCAAACCAACCAGGATGTTAGACAGGATAATGGCTATGGTGTAAGAAGCACATTTACACAGGCTCTTATGTGTATGGACATTATTAGGAGAAGAGAGACTGATGAAGACAAACTTCAAAAACTTCAATTATCAAAACTTCTAGGGATAGTGGCATTAATTCCAGAACTCATGAGGCCTAGACTGGAGGAAAGTGACTTTGAGGCCAGTCTGGGTTACATAGTGAAACCTTGTGGGGGTGTGTTTTGGGTTTTGTTTGTTTTATTGTCGTTTGTTTGTTTGTCTGTTTGTTTGTTAAAAGTCTTAGCCAGGCAGTGGTGGCACACCCAGTTAAGTGTACTCAGAAGGCAAAGGCAGGTGGATCTCCGAGTTCGAGGTCAGTCTGCTCTACAGAGCAAGTTCCAGGGCAGTCAGTGCTACAAAGAGAAACCCCGTCTCAAAATGTCTGTAGTTCTGTGGCTCTGTGCAGCCTGAGCCATTATCCTTGCTCTAGGATGCATTCAGGAAGCTGTCTTCAACCCCTGGGTAGCAACTCCCTTGGCAAACCTCTCCTCCAAAAATATTCACAATTGATAACAGTAACAAAATTACTGTTATAAAGTAGCAGTTAAAATAATGTTATGGGGCTGGAGACATGGCTCAGTGGTTAAGAGCATGGGCTGCTCTTCCAGAGGTCCTGAGTTCAATTCCCAGCAACCACATGGTGGCTCCTAACTGTAATGGGATCTGATGCTCTTTTCTGACATGCAGCTCTATATGCAGATAGAGTACTCATACATAAAATATATAAATAAATCTTTTTTTAAAATGTATGGTTGGGGGTCACCACAACATGAGGTACTGTATTAAAGGGTTGCAGCTTTAGGAAGATTAAGGACATTTCATTAAAGCATTATTATCAATGTAGCCATAAAACCAGACTATACCTGAGTTCATAAGACTTGGTTAGGAACTGGGTTGGTGGGTTTGTTATTTACAGAAATGAAGAGTGTTGATTAAGAGGCTGAGTGTAGTGATGCTCGCCTTTAATCCCAGCATTTAGGATGCAGAGGCAGGAGGATCACTGTGGATTCAAGGCCAACCTGTTCTACACAGCCAGCTTTAGGCTCTGGGACAGCCAGGGCTACATAAAGAGAAGTTCTCTCCAAGAAGAAGGAGAAGGAGAAGGAGAAGGAGAAGGAGAAGGAGAAGGAGAAGGAGAAGGAGAAGGAGAAGGAGAAGGAGAAGGAAAAGGAGAAGGAGAAGGAGGAGAAGATGAGGTGGAGGAAGAAGAAGAAAGATAGGAAGGAAGGAAGGAAGGAAGGAAGGAAGGAAGGAAGGAAGGAAGGAAGAAAGAAAGAAAGAAAGAAAGAAAGAAAGAAAGAAAGAAAGAAAGAAAGAAAGAAAGAAAAAGAAAGAGAGAAAAAGCTGATTTTTTTTTTAAAAGGTCAAGTTTTGGCCTACTGTTCTCATAGCCCTGGGGTCAACCCCAGTTCAAAAAAAAGAAAAAGGAAAAAAAAGCTAAGCTTTGAAAAGTTCCTATTCTGAGCTGCTCATAGTTTCCCTAACCAGCTTGATTTACATACAGTAAGCCAGTGGTTCTCAGCCTTCCTAATGCTGTCACCCTTTAATACAGTTCCTCATGTTATGGTGACCCCCCCAACCAAAAAGTTATTTTCATGGCTACTTCATAACTGTAATTTTGCTACTGTTATGAACCATAGTGTAAACCATCTGATCAACCCCTGTGAAAAGGTCATTAGATCTCCAAGGAGGCTGCAGCCCTCAGATTGAAAAGCACTGCACTAGACAAATTGGAAGTCAGCTGTCAATGTCAGCAGATCGAGTTTGGTAGAACAGAAAACATCACCACACATCTGCATAAGCGCTGTCTGCTTCTTGACTTGGATACATTTATCTGTGGGATAACCCCCAAAGAAACCCCTAACTCTTCATGGTGGTTGGAACATAATTGGCCACCATAGACCCATAGGGAGTGGCACTGTTAGGAGCTGTGGCCTTGGAGGAAGTGTGTCACTGTGGAGGAGGGCTTTGAAGTCTTATATTATGTTCAAGCCACGCCCAGTTCAACAGTCTCTTTTTGCTGCTTGTGAATCAAGACATAAAACTCTCAGCTCCTTCTCCAGCACCATGTCTGCCTGCATGCTGCCATGCTTCCTGCCATGATGATAATAGATTAAACCTCTAAAACTGTAAGCCAGTGCCAATTAAATGTTTTCCTTTTTAAGAGTTGTGGTCACGGTGTCTTTTCACAGCAATGAAACCCTAACTAGGGTACCCTTCCCCCTCCGAAATGCTGAGTCACCTTTCCTAACCCATTTTCCCTTCTTTTCAGGTGTTTTTCGTTTTGAGCCCCTCTACCCCTGAGGGTTCACTCTTCTGAGCACCCCACCCAGACACAAGCCCCACAGGGTACAGCCAGGCAGTTGTAATGCCACACCTACAGCCAGGGGATCCCTGGTGTCTGTCAAGTTCCTGTGGAGATGACCTCACAGAGGCGTCTTTAGTGATGGCCTTTCTATCAGATCCATGGAGTAGGAATATAAATGTAAACACGTGGGAGCCTAACCTCGTAGTACAAAATGGAGACCTGAAACAGGTCTCAGGTCGCTATGGCTCTGGAGCCCGGGGCTGGCTTTTGAGTGGCTGGGGTAAGCTTTGGGGCCTGGGAAACAGAAATGATCAGTAGGTTACAGCTACTGAATACCACAATAGGTTGCAGAATAGAGGTGGCTATTTTAGGATCACTCACAAGGTACAGTCAAAAGTGAAAATCAGGTTATGTGTTCTTCGCAGTGATAGTGGACCAGCAACAGGACAGGCTGTCTCACATGAGGTCCCCTCCTGACTTATTTCAGTGCCGGACTGAAATTTTGCTCTGGTAGTGTCCACTTCCTTCATGCCACCCTTCACCAGGACTTTCCCTGATATTTTCGGCTCTTCCAGTGCCCAGCACTGGCTTATGTGCTCTACTTGGGACAGCCTTAGTAAAGAGAAACACAGGGGACAGTTGGAGGGACTGTGGTCACTCTCAACCCAATGGGAACCCTGAAGATGTGGGCAGACAGACACCCAATTCAAAATCCCTTGCACTGGGCACCTTTGGATTTGGTATGAAATTTGGCCTTGTCTAATTCCAACCACCCTTTCTGCCACATGTTCTACAAACCATGGGACTGATGTTTAAGAATCCAGGAGGAATTTTGTGTTTCACAAAAGATTAAATGAATGAGCCCAAAGAAGGCTTGCTTGCCTGCACATGCAGCATGTTAGGTGTGCTTTAAACAGTGGCTCTCAACAGGAACAGCTCTCCCGAAGGGAGGGTGGCTTTTGACTATGTCTGAACTCATGGGGGTGTGAGGGTCACACCTGAAGGGCAGAGGCCAAGGATGCTTTCAAACACCCAGACACACATAGGACAGCCCTCACAAGAAAGACCTCAGCTAAAATGTCAACAGTGCCAAACACCCCGCTTTAAAGTCATACACACCTGGGTTCAAACTCCGGGTGTACAATTTCAGCAAGTCAGCAGCCTTTCCAGCCTGGGTTTCCACATCTGTAAAGACGGGTAAACATTGCATTTGGAGTTAAAGCAGTCAGTAGACTGTGCTGAGGGTGGGTAAAAGATTCTGATTTAAAAAATAAATAAAAAGAGGCAGGCTGATTGCTAGGAGTACAAAACCAGCCTGGTCTACCTAGAAAGTTTTAGGACACCCAGGATTACATAGAGAGACTCAGTCTTAATAAATGAATGAATGAATGAATAAATAAATAAATCAGTCAGCCTACTTAAAGGGTGTGACAAATTGGGTCATCACACATGAAGTCGTCCAGCCCGGAAACTGTATTTGACACCTGGAGCTGACACTTGTTTCTTTCCAGGGTGTTTGGGGCCGAAACCCTTAGGAGAACCTTCAGGCCTCCTTGTCTTCCGCAGGGCATCTGAGCCTTCTGCGGGGCCAGCTGCACCGCGGTTGGGTTGCGTCTGCGAACCCACGGTCCGAGTGGACAACGGCCTCATTTCCGGTGACTGTGGACTTGAGCAGCCTGCCTCTCCTTTGGAACCGCGCAGCGGGTCCAATGCCAATTAGCTGATCCTGAAAAATGAGTGTGCTCTCCGCTCTCCGGGGGGAGGCAGGGTGCCCCCAGCCCGGCCTGGGGTTGCTGCCCCGTTCCCCCTATTGTGCCTTCAACAAGAGCGTTTTATTGAAAAGAGCTGAGTGCATCTAATGCAGTTATCCGTGTCCGCCCCATCGAGCCGTGGGCTGGGAGCGAGGCGCGCAGCTGCCGCCGCCTCACACGCTCACAACAAAGGAGGGCGCCGTGGAGAATTTGCTCCCCTTTGAACGGCTCATCTGGTTTCCATTTCTGAAAGGTTCCCCAATCTTTGCTTCCACCCAGCCCCCACTCCAGTGCTGCCCCCCCCCCCCCCCCGCACACCTCGCTTCGCTCCAGCTGTGCCCCTGGGGGAGGGTGCCCCATGTTCCTGCGCCATCACTCTCTCATGCATCCCCTTGCATGGGCTAGGTAGCACCAGCTGGGCAAATACACCTGGCTTTCTGTTGGCCTGAGCCACCTTCCCAGATCTGAAACTCAGTTTCCCCATCTTTAAAATGCCTTGTTTGCAAGCCACCTTGATGACTTTCTACCCCAAAATGGAGAGGGGCAGTTTCATGAAACATTTGGCAAGTGCATAACAGAATAATTAAAGCAATTTAAATAGCCTTTAATGTTACAGCCCAAAACAAACCATCAGCTCTACAGAGTATTTTCCCTTAGTCGTCTTCTTTGAGCCTAAGAAGTCATGAATAAAATTATCATTGTATAATTGGAGTCACATTGTGTATCTCATTGTATCTCCTGCCTTTATTTATATCAGGGCGTTTTTTTGTATGTGCATAGTCTTTGAAAATGTGATGTTTTTAAACAGCTGCAAAATACACCATCACGGGTTTTCCCACAACTGATTTAATCTGCTTCCCCATTTTTGTTTTTTAAGGTTGTTTTCCCGTTTGCTTAGGCGGTGGTAGCAATTGGTTTTTTTTTCCCCCAATACTACGATTTAGAGGGCCTCAAGGGCTTTCTCAAATTGACAGCTGGGTCAAAATCTGCCCCACCCCACCCCCACTACAAATCAAAGACATGAGGCAGGCACTTGCATGACTTCCTAACACTGTGACTGGGGGGAAAGGTCATCCTGGTCTCCTCCCCTGCCTGACACCCCCAGGCACCTGCAAGGTGGAAATTCACAGTTGAATCATGGCCCCTATAAAATTACAGCCTTGGGCAAACTATATAAATCTGCGTCCTCAGGTGCATGGCGGAGTCCATCACACCACCCTCTAAGGGCTGTGGAGAGCATAGAGAACACGGAGAAACTGTGCACATGGTGCATAATGCACACAGTACAGAGCGTGTGGCAGGGGACAACGATCTTGCTGCCCCACTTACTGATGCTGTGGCCCTGGTCAAGTTTCCCAGCCCCTCTGTGCTCCAGTCTTCCACCTATAACACAGAGAGTTTATGAGGATAAATTAAGTAACAACAAGACATACACAACCCTCCTGATACTTGCCGAGTGCCCAGTGGAAGCAGCTGTCCTGTGAGTCTGTCTGGCCACCTTTAGAGCACGATGGCCCTCGTTCATCTCGCAAGACCAGCCCCTTCCAACTCCTTATCCATACATGGTCTTCCTACATTGCTCATCCGGCAGAGCCCTGGGAAGATGCTGGGCGCCCAGAAGCATTCTCCCAGATCTCCACCTGCAGCACAGCCTTTGCTTCTGGTCTCTGCATTCTCCCTGACTCAGAGAGGGGGAACAGGGCAGATGCTAACTTAGTGAGACTCATTATAGTCACCAGACAATAGTAAACACTTCTTAGCCACAAGATCACATCCCAATGATGTAGTCATCTCTTTTTTAAAAAATCGGTTATGATGGTATGCATTCATGATGTGTAGGGGGAGCTACACATCCTTGGCTGACTTGGTTCTGGAGGTCAAAGGACAATACTGTGCAGTCACTTTTCTCCTTTCATCTATCCATGGGCTCCAGGGATCGAACTCAGGTCACCAGGCTCATGCAGCAAGTGCTTTGACCTGCTGAGCCATCTTGTCAGCCCATAATGTCACCTCTTTTATAGCTCAAGGGTTAAGTGACTTGCCAAGATCACGGGCTTAAATTTGAGCTGTACACAGCCCCAAGCTTTCTGAAATTGTTGTAGAGCCCAGTAAAATGATCACTAAAGCCTGAGAGAGAATCTGTACCTTCCAGTACAAAAATGTCACTCACCTGCCCAACTTTTGAAAAATGTGAGTGACGTGCAGTTTTTCACAAGTAACACAGCCAAAAACCATCTCTTCTTTTAACATAGGTTAAAAATCTTCTTGCCCAGCAATGATGGCGCACGCCTTTAATCCCAGTGCTCAGAGGAAAGAGGCAGGCAGATCTCTGAGTTCCAGGCCAGCCTGATCTACAGAGCAAGTTCTAGGACAGAGAAGCCCTGGGGGGGGGGGGGGTGAAGGGAAGAAAAGAAAAGGAGAAGGAGAAGGAGAAGGAGAGGAGAAAGAAGAGGAGGAAGAAGAAGGAGAAAAGAAAAAGAACCTTCTTGTTATAAGTAATAGTACTCTTACCATAAACTGACAAGAAGGAATTGATTGCTTATGTCAGCTGAAAACTCTAGGTGACCATGTTGGTGGGATACATCACAGTCACATTGTCATGGTGGGAATACACCACAGAGCACTGTTGAGACCTCCCACTGCTCATAGGTGGCACAGTTTGAGCAACAGAACAATGTGACATTATGCAGTAACTCAAAGAGTGGGGCTGGGATGTGTCTGTTGGTGGAGAGCTTGCCTAGCATACACAAAACCTTGGGTTCCATCCCCAGCATCCCATAAGCTGGACATGGTGCCACCTGTAATCCCTGGGAGATGGAGGTAGGAGAACCAGGAGTTTGAGGTCCTCCTCAGCTACATAGGAACTTTGAGGACAGCTTGGAATACATGAGACCCTGTCTTAAAAATAAGACACAGGTGGAGGCTAGAGGTTCAGCAGTTAAGAGTGCTGGCTGCTCTTCCAGAGGACCCAGGTTTGATTCCCAGCACCCACATGGTGGTTTACAACCATCTGATTCAGAGGATCTGACTCCCTTTTCTGGCCTCTACAGGCACCGGGCATGCATGTGATGCACAGATAGATATGCCAGGAAAATACCACAAATACAAAGAAAAAGAAAACAAGAAAAGAAAAAGCCTAGGAGTTTTTACTTACATAGAAACAACTGATGAAATAATATTGCAAAGGAGAAAAGTCTCCCATTCAGAAGCCAAATACTTAGAGAGCTACGTACCCTCAAGGGCAGGAACATAGCACCTGTTGGTTAAAAACAGGACATTGTGGTTAGAAATGGGATGGACACAGCGGCTCCCTTCCAAAGTACAGTATGAAACAGGCTGCGGGCAAAGTAACATCACGGTGGACAAACCAGACAGAGCCTAACTGAGCCATGTGGCCAAGGCCAACATCACTAGCAACAAGCTGTGCTGATGTGGTGAGGAGACACCTTATTTATCTTGTCATCTTCTAATAATATTCAGCTTCGGTCCTATTATGAGGGGGACACAGACAAACCTCAACTAAGGGGCTTCTACAACATTATCAACAGTGTCAAGGTCATCAAAAACAAGGACAGCCCAAGAAACTGCCACACCCAAGAGGAACCTAAGGAAGCATGAGGGATCCAATTTTTGTATGTATCCTGAAGAGTACCAATGCACCCTGGCATATCAAGTCCCAAAAGAACTAAATGCATCCTCTCCCACTGAGGCCAGACATGGCCGCCCAGCTAGGGGAAAGGAATTCAAAGCCAGGCAACAAAGTCAGAGACAGCCCCTGCTCCAGTTGTTGGGGGACCCACCTGAAGACCAAGCTGCACATCTGCTACATATGTGTAGGGGGCATAGGTCCAGCCCCTGCATGCTCTTTGGTTGGTGGTTTAATCTCTGTGAACCCCCATGGGCCTAGGTTAATTAACTTTGTAGGTCTTTTTGTGGTGTCTTTGACCTCTCTGGCTCCCTCAATCGTTCCCTTGACTCTTCCACAAGACTTCTCGAGCTCTGCCTGATGTTTGGCTGTGGGTCTCTGCATCTCATGTTTCCATCAACTGCTGGATGAAGCCTCTCAGAAGGCAGTTATGCTAGGCTCCTGTCTGCAAGCATGGCAGAGTATCATTAATAGTGCCAGGAGTGGCTCTCTCCCAGGGAATGTGTCTCAAGTTGGGGCAGTCATTGGATGGTTGTTCCCTCAATCGCTGCTCCATCTTTATCCACGAACATCTTGTAGGTGGGATCAATTTGGGGTCAAAGGCTTTGTGGGTGTGTTGGTGTCTCCCTCCCTCCACTGGAAGTCCCACCTGGCTGCAGGAGCGAACACCGCTTCATTAAGTATGACAATGAACCACACCTAACACAATGTATTGATAACAGGAGAAGCTAGGTGTGAAGCTATATAGAAAACATTATCTTTTTTTTTTCCTCTGTACATTTAAACTATTTTAAAGAGAAAAAAACTAAGAGGCCATACTGCTCTTGCAGAGGATTCAAATTCAGTCCCTAGCACCCATGTCAGGCTGTTCACAACCACCTGGAACTTCAGCTCCTGGGGGTTCAAAGGTCTCTGGTCTCCATGGACACCTACAGTCACATGCATACCTACTGCACCCAGGTGCACGGAAGCAAACGCATGCACAGGTGTACACACACACACACACACACACACACACACACACACTTTAAAATAAATAAATCAATCTCTTTTTCTTTTTTCTTTCTTTTTTTTTTTTTTTTTTTTTTTTTTTGTTAAGGAGGAAAGAAAAAAAATCCGGCTATTTCAGTTAACTTAGAACTCAAGTAATGTCCTCTTCTTTATGACTCTTCCTTTAGCCAAGGCTTATGACAGAGTATGGTGGCAACGTATACCACAGGTGTCACCACTGGATCCTCTCTGGTTAGAGGTCTGCAGATCAGAGCAGTCATTTTCCCAGAGTCCTCGTACCTCACTCTTCCTGGCTGAGCGTATTTTCAGTCACTGGACCTCAAGGAACCAAAAGTTCCAACAGGGTTACATCTGTTATTTGTTGCAGCTGTGAGACAGAAGTGCATTATGGGAGGAGCGGAGAGATAGACGTACACAAACCTTAAGGGCTGTTATCCAAAGCAAGTACAGTGGTCAAAATAACAAACGTCTGATGCCAACTTCAATATTTTGGATTTTTGTTTTCTTTATTTTGAGATAGAGTCGCACTGTGTAGCCCTGGCTGGTCTGGAATTCATTATATAGACCAGGCTGGCTTTAAACTCACAGCAACTCTGAGTGCTGGAATCAGTAGGTGCCACCACACCTGGCTAGCCACTTAAGCTTTTAACTTTGCTTCAAGTGCATGGGCCCTACAGAAGGAACAAAAAGTAATAATAATAATCTTCCTGTAAAGAATAAAGTAAAAAGTACCCAGGGAAAAGACTGAATAGGCTAAGCAGAAGAAACCCGTATGTGATAAGCCATTTAAATGGCATCTGTGTCTTGTTCAGGGGTTGAGTTTCTTCCCCTTCTGAGCTAGTGTTCAGAATGAGCTTGGCCTCACCAGGCAGGAGACCGCTGCTGGGACACCCCTGTTACACAGGGCTTTTGGCTGAAAGCAGACATGTGACCTGACATGAATCCCATGACACGCCATGGAATGCTCTTTCAAGACATCTCCTGGATCTGGCAGTAGCCTCTGTACTTTATGGTTATAACCTTGGGTTCTCGATCATCGTCAGAAAGGTGTCCATAAGCCAACTCATTATCGTCTGTGCGTCTGAGTCTCAGTCTGCATTCCCTGCTGGAAGTGCAGAGGTGGCTCTCACCATTTAGCCTTTAGAGCTTCCATAACCTGAGGTCCAAAACCTCTTCCTTACAAGCCACCACCAGTCAGAGGGCAAACTCCTCCCTTACCTTACCTGACTCTCCAAAACTCCTTCAAGCATTTTCCATTCCCTGAGCCATGATACAGTGACTGAATGTCAGTTCCGTTGATAATCAGCAGCTTGAAACAGTTTAGCCCCACCCCTCTACTGCCCTTGACTCCTGCATTTCCTTGGGGTCTCAGTTCACTATAGGTTTTCGAGCAGGACACATTGCCTTTGTCCCCAGAGAGCAACAACAGGACTGAGATGTCAAGAGAAACTAAGAAGCGGCCCCTGAAGCCAACCCAGAGCTTTATGTAAGTGTAGGCTGTGATTCCCAGCACCCACATGATGGCTCTCAACCATCCAACGCCCTCTTCTGGCCTCTCTGGGCACCAGGCATACATGTGGTGCACAGATATGTATGTAAGCAAGACACCTATACACATGAAATAATAAAAATAATAATTTTTAAAAAGAACACAGTAAACAGCATCTACAGTCCCTAGCCTTTGCAGAAAAATGCTCTTTTGCATTCATTATTTTATACTTCAGTGTAGTGGTACTCTTTGTGAGAAAGCTGCACCAAATATGGGGTTCACTTCACTTCCACGCATTCTGAGCCTGAGTTTTTATTTATTTATTTCTACATAGAGAGGGCATCACAAAGGAATTTTGAGCTGCTCATCCTGAAAGATGCTCAAATATCTACGTTTCTCCAGACTTGTCTCTCAGCAACCCTCCAACTCCTCAGCATTAGTCTCTCTCCCACACTAAGTTGGAGGTCGCAGGACTTGCTGCCTTCCTCCAACATATCTGTGGTACCTTGAGGAAAGCCAGTGGGAGGTCCCTTCAGTTCCCACAATCCATAGGTTTTCTCTGCCCACAGGGATAGCAGACCCAACTTAGTCCCCATGATTTACACACCTGACAGCTTCATTTGTCTTTAAATGTTTGGTTGGTTGGTTGGTTGGTTTGTTGGTTGGTTGGTTTTTCAAGACAGGGTTTCTCTGTGTAGCCCTGGCTATCCTGGAACTCACTCTGTAGACCAGGCTGGCCTCGAACTCAGAAATCCACCTGCCTCTGCCTCCCAAGTGCTGGGATTAAAGGTGTGTGCCACCAGTGCCTGGCTTCATTTGTCTTTAAATCAACCTAGCCTTGACTTTTAGCAATCCTGTGACTTGACTAGGATAAACCAGACACAGCAGAAAACACACACATGCACATAGAATGCAGTGAGTTCAAGGGGACAAGCAGACATGGACAGTGTCCCACAGTCCAATTCTTGGGCCCTCTGGCTCTCCCACACTGCTCCCAGGCGCCTTCTGCATGCCAAGGTCCAAAACCTCAATAGTTCCCCAACTGCTGCCTCTAATCAGGTCTGGACTACAGTGGAGTTGCAGCTCAGAGGCTCAAGTGAAAACAGCCCAGGCTGGCCCCAGCCGCTCACACCTGCACACTCCATTCTTCCCTGTTTACACATTGTCATCTGCAATTAATGCTTTCTAAGGAACTGCAGGACTGATTGCCCCGCCACCGCACAGGGACCCCGTTCGGAGCCCTTGTGTCTGCTAAATTGAGCGTGGGGCCCTGTGATTAAATTAAGGTTTGTGGCTCTGCCCCTTTGCTCACTCTCCATCCCTCACTGCCCTGATTCTGCCTCCTCTTCTCCCTCTCCTTCCTGGAGTTATCTTTCCTTCCACTTCACAGTCAATGACTGGGCCCTTCTGCAGCTCGGTAGCAGAAGGTGGACAAGGGGCAAATGGCCTGGTCCATGGGCTGGTAGGAAGATAAGACTTTCTTTTACATTGAAGATAAAAGAAACCGAGGGACTCCATGGTGAGAAGACTCTGCAGGAGGCGACAGAGCTGAAACTCTGGCTTAGACAGTGGAAGCAGTACAGGGCCTTGGCTAGTTGTGGAGGCATCAATCTCTAAATTCAGCATGGTACATTGCTTAGGAGTTCAGATGCCCACATCAGGTATGCCTGGGCTTGATTCCAGCTTTTCCCTTTTTAACTCTGGAGTCTTAGTATGTGTTTAAACTTTCTGGGTCTCAGTTTCTCTGAGCCAGGCAGATGGCTCACAACAGGCAGCAAATGCCCAGGCATCTTCAGGGAACAAGAATCAGGCATTAGACCTTGTGGAGTTCTACATGGGCTTGATAATCTAGTCGCCATGAGTCCACGGAAACTAAGTGTCGGGAGCCAGCAGAGGGGAAGGAGGGCTTTCTGAACCAGGAGCCACGGTTCTCAAACACCACCTTGAATCAGAACCACCTGGAGTGTCTTCAAAATACAGATGCCCTGGTTCTGAGGCTTAAATCTTAGGTGTCTGCTTCTTAACAGGGCTTCTCAGATGGGTCCAATGTACCAGCCTGGAGAACACAGGCCAGGTTTAGATGCCACTCTGAGACTTGCCCAGGAGAAGCAGATCTTGACAGTGGTAGTCTAGAAGGAAAACTGGGGAACTTTGGATTAAAGAAGTGTGAGGATCCAGAGAACAACAGAATAATGAGGAGTCAAATACAGTCCTTCCAATGCTGGGGACCGGGCAGACCCAAAGCACGCAAGGAAGGCGGGGCCCAACCAAGGCGAAGCGGGGAGGGCGGGGAAAGGGGTGCATTTGCATGGACAGGGCCGTGTCACCAACTGGATACTCAAGAAAGAAAAGAGGGAGACTAGGCTGACAGTGAGTGTTCTGTCAGCCTGGGCACCAAAGGTGCCTTAGAGTTGGGACTAGCAAAGCAGGGGGAGCAGGGCTGACAGGAGAATTGCTTCATCTCTGGCCTGTTGGCTTGAGGCTCTAGGAGGCTTCCAGGAAGTCGTTGGAAATAAGCTGTGGAACTCAGTGGAAAGACCTGAACGTAGCTCCACCAGAAAATCGGGAACAGAGAGGTCCGAGAAACCTGCCTCTGCTCACCAGAAACTCCTTTAATAAAGGTTGGTAAAATCCATCTTTCGTGTTGAATACGCGAAAGACACAGGTCTAGGGAGTACCTGGTCTACTTAAAACCAGATGGTCAATCCTGTTCTCCCCAGGTAGGAGGCAGAGGTAACCAGAACAGAGTGTGGGAACTACATCTGGCAGCCCTGAAAAGAGAGCCACCCAGACAGAGCAGCAGCGGAGGGAAGGGGACCAGGAAGAGGAGGTTTCATCCTTGGAGAGGCAGAAGCAAGATGACAAAGGCAAAATAGATGTCCGAAAGATGAGGAAGAAAAGACCAGTGAATATGGTGAGTCTTTGAGTAGCAAGAAAGTGTCACAAGCTTGTGAGCAGGAAGAAGGGACAATAGCAAATCCGGCTGCTGCTTTCTCCAGATGTGTAATGGAGGAAGGAAAGAGAAAGATGAAATGGGGAACAGTAACTCTTCGTGGTCCTGTCAAATGTTTAAATGTGTGTTTGTGTTTAGGATGAGAAAGATTTATACACAGTTACAGTCAGGGAGAGACAAACAGTGTTGAAGGGGGATGAAGAACTAGACAATTGATGGAACACATTCTAGAGTCCATAAGAGGAAGCATCCTCCTAATGATTTGACCTCATGGGAGATTGGGAGGGGCAAGAAAACAAGAAGAGCAAGAGGGGCAGGAACTGAGAGTGGGCAGGTAGATAGGATAGGCAATTCCACTAGGAATTCCAAGGAGGGAAGTTAGGAACTGAGCCCCTGTTGTTCTCCATTTTCTTGGGGAAGTGGGAAGCCATGGCCCTTGCCAAGGGTGTAAGGAGTGGGGCTAAGCATAAGGCCACAGCAGGGAACAGCCATCACAGAATGGGAGCTTACCAAGGCACACCGAGAGCTTCACAGTCTCTCTGAACAAGAACCAAGTCAAAATGAGCCAAGATTATGACACTCGCTGTCCAAAGAGTGGAAAGAACAGAATACACAGGGAATTCTTGGCTATAGAGTCCAGTCGGGAAGTGAAGCAGGAAAGAAGTGGTACCCAGGGAGAATGGGGAGATAAGAGAGTAAGGAAGAGCTATTCATATGCACAGATGGGCACAGATCAAAGGAACCCAAGAGCCAACTGAAAGAGCCCCCAACATCCCAACCTGGAACAATGTGAACGACAAAATAAAGAGGAGTTGTATTAACTGAAAATATAAATAGTCAGGATTCTATACAGGTATGAATGAATGAGAAAATAAATAATACAGATGAGAAAGAAATTCTCCCATGCAGAAGAATGTAAAATAATTTATGTAGATGTCCTGTCCTCAAAAGAAAGGAATATGTACCAGGACTGGTGTTACAAGCATGTACTCCCAGTTACTTGGGAGGGGAAGTTGAGACAGGAAGGTCACAAGTTTAAGACCAGCCTAGCATGAGAGAAAACTGAGCAACTTTTGACACCCTATCTCAAAAATTAAAAGTAGAAGAGAGCCAGCAATATAACACACACACACACACACACACACACACACACACACACACACACACACACGGGGTGGGGGGTGCGGGGATAGTTAGTGTCCTAGTTTGCTTTCTACTGTTGTGATAAACATGACCAAAAGCAATCTGCGGAGGAAAGGATTTATTTAGCTTAGTTTCACATGTCAGTCAGTCATGGAAGGAAGTCGGGGCAAGAACTAAAACATAGACCACTAAGGAATGTTACTTACTGGCTTGCTCCAACTCCCAGCCGGTAATGATCAGCTGGCTTTCCTGTATACACAAGGACCACCAGCCTAGGGATGATATCACCACAGTGGGCTGCGCCCTCCAAGATTAATCATCAATCAAGCCAGTTCCTCACAGACGTGACTGTGAGCCAATATGATCAAGGCAATTCTTTGCCTGTGGCTCCCCACTTCCCAAGTAACTCTAGGTTGTGACAAGTTGATGATTAAAAAAAAAAAAAAAAAAAAAAAACAGCCAGGCATACCTTTAATCCCAACGCTTGGGAGGCAGAGGCAGGTGGATTTCTGAGTTCGAGTTCCAGGACAGCCAGGGCCACACAGAGAAACCCTGTCTCGAAAAACCAAAAAAAAAAAAAAACCAAGAAAAACTAACCAGTACAGTTGGACTATCTGAGCAGAAAGACTATAATACTCATAAAAGAAAGAAAATGGGACCTTTGACAGCAATGATTTATACCAAAACACACAAGAAAATGTGAACTATAGATCTTAGACTCAGCTAAAATGATCTTCAAGTTGAAAGGCCACAGAGAAACCTTTAATAATGTTCAAGAACTCAGAAATGTTTGCTATGATCCCTTCCTTCAGAATATACTAGAAAGTTAGTTTCAGAAAATAAATATAACTGGGAAGATAGCTATATAAATACTGGTAGCAAACATTAAGCATAATTCAACTATAAACTTTAGAACAAATGACAGCACTGGAGAGATGGCTCAGCAGTTAAGAGCACTGACTGCTCTTGTTGAGGACCTGAGTTCAGTTCCCAGCACCCCCACCACAGCTCACAACCAACTGTAACTCCAATTGCTGGTGATCTGTCACCCTCTTCTGGCCTCTGAGAGCATTGCAAGCATGTGATACATATACAAGCAGGCAAATGCTCTTACAACAAAATAAAAATGAATTTGCTCTCTTTTTTTAAGACCAAATGATGGTTATAAGTTATATAGAGGGCTGGAGAGATGGCTCAGTGGTTAAGAACACTGGCTGCTCTTGCAGGGGCTATGAGTTCTACCTCTGTCGACAGAAGATGCCACAATAATAACTCATTCAAGAGTAATGAGCACTCACACACAGGATGAGAACTCTAAATACCACTCCCATTAGAAGTAATTCTGAGGCAGGAACTGTATAAAACAAATCTGAAATATTTAATGGTACTAGATAATAAGGAAACTTTCGAAAACTATTCAGACCGTCCCAAAAAGACTCAGGTGTCAAAACCACTCACAAGAAACAGACCTTATGCACTTTCCAATATGCTTGGTATAAGGTCCTGAGACTGTGTGTGTGTGTGTGTGTGTGTGTGTGTGTGAGAGAGAGAGAGAGAGAGAGAGAGAGATCTCAAATGGACCTCACTATAAGAAGCATAGAAGACAGAGAGGCTTGTTAAGCAATGCAATGAAACCAACAAAAAGCTGGGAAAGAAATAGCTTATTCAAGAACAGAGAGAGAAACAGAGAAATATAGACATGGAGCCTATAGATAAATAGCTGCTAAAAATCATGTTAACCAATCACAGAATACAGTCATTTCTGAACCTTGATCCCAATAAACTTGGAACATACTCTAAGATAGTTAACCAAGTGCCTGTGCTCAGCACTGATGACAACTGGGAATTATCAACTTATTTGGGTGTAAAATTAATGCTGGGCCCTTTACTTGTAGGACATAAGAGAAATCAAGGTGGAGTCAACCTGAGAACTTACCCCTGCTGGCTAGTAAGTCTCTATGAAGACCACTGGGAGGGAAGTTACCAATGGTATCAATGGTACTACCTAGCAGGAAACCAGAGCATTGAAATACCAATTTGGCAGGCAAGTTGTGCCCACTGGTGCAGTAGTGGTATAGAGGTTATGAGAATAATAGACTACCTTCTTTCTGGATCTGAGGCCTCCTCCACATAAGGGAAGTCATGTCTGGTAACTCTGGTCAAGAGGCCACAGCTCAGGACTGCACAGGCTGCAGGGAGAGCTGATGTTGTTTTGCTAAATGAATGTAGTGTCAAACTGCCTTGTAAATATTTAGGATTGGGCTGAGAGATGGCTCAGCAATTGAAAACACTGGCTACTCTTCTGATTTCCAGCACTCACATGGTGTCTCAGAAGCCTATGCAATCCAAGTCCCAGGGAATCCACCACCCTCTTCTTGCTTCCTCCAGCCCAAGGCATGCATATGGTACACAGACATACATGCAGACAAAACACTCATACACATAAAAATAAATTAAAATGTAGCAGGTGCGTATACCCTTAGATTAGTGAGAGTCTCAGTATTAGTCAGAGAAGCCTCTTCTGCAGTAAGGAGTAGATCATGTAAAGACTCACACCTAGTCAAAGTACTGAGACTAGGTAGATGTAAGTGCCCAACCCTAAATGGGGCAGCTAATGCAATATGCCCATTGCTCGGGAATGAAAAGGGGCAGAAAGAATGCAAAAGCCAAAGGACAAGGAGAAGGGCTGGGACACTCAGTCTTCTGGATGTGACGGGGCTGCTGCACTCAGAACCTCACAGCAGTTACAAGACCAAGCAACAAGACCAGCCAGCATTCCACAAAGCTGCAAAACTGAATACTAAGAACATTTTAAAACTTTAAAACAGTAGAAGACAGAAAAGTGTGAGGAGCACATGTTGGGAGGAGGGTGTTCAGGGTGAGTGGGAAGGGGGAGTTGGGTGGATATGATCAATGTGTACATGTATGAAACTGTCACAAATTAATAGATAGATGGATAGATAGATAGATAGATAGATAGATAGATAGATAGATAGATAGATAGATGGATACATGGATACATGGATACATGGATGGATGGATG
>CM052705.1:85036002-85097576 GCA_028551405.1 Uromys caudimaculatus | reverse complement strand
ATAGATAGATAGATAGATAGATAGATAGATAGATAGATAGATAGATGGATGGATAGATACATACATAAATGCATACATAGATACATACAGAGAGAGAGGGAGAGAGAGAGAGAGAGAGAGAGAGAGAGAGAGAGATGAGACTGGAGCGATGGTTCTGCAGTTAAGAGCACTTCTGCTCTTACAGAAGACCTGGGTTCCATTCTCAGTACCTACATAGCAGCTTTCGGCCAACTGGAACCCCAATTCCAGTGGATCTAACGCCTTCTTCTTGCCTCCACGGGCATCATGCAAGCACATGGTATACAGAACATACATGCAAGAAAACATAAAATTTTAAAAATAATTTTTTTAAATAGACAAAAGACAAATTTTAAAAATGGTGCTGAGTTTTTTAAGGTCTTTAACTTGAAGAGGTGCATAATAGAGTATTTACAGATAAAATGATAAGACTCAGATTTGCTTGTAAATAAGGGGTCAGGAAGGGTAAGTGGTGTGTAGAGGGAACAAAGCTGAGTGTTGGTGGCACTTGAAGCTGAACAGTGGGCAGAGTCTAATACATCGTTCTTCTGTTTCTGTGTATGTTTTAATTTTCCATTTGAATAAAAAACCTACAGAGTGCAGGCAGGAGTAGTATTGATCTGTGAATGCCTCTGAAGAGGATGCTTCCACTACCAGGGGTAACTCCCAATCTATTCCAGTTAAAACCATGGTGTTCCCGGCATCGGCCTACGGGCTTGCATGGAGGCAGAGCTCTATCTGTAACAAGTGAAGGCGAGGCACCCCCTACACCTAAGAGCTCAAGATCCAGACCCTGGGTTCCATCTTCACCTTTGTAGACTCTTCTTCCCATGTTGCAGATTCTGTTGCTTGATTTAACTTTAACCCTTGCTTGGTTCTTCTTTGTGTGTGTGTACTATGCGCACATGTATGCGTATGCACACGCCTGGTAAGATGCAGAAGGTAGAGGAGGGCAGTAGAGTATCCTCTGTCCCTCTCAACATATTTCTTTGAGGCAAGGTCTCCTCCTGAACATGGGGTTCACGTTTTCTCAGCTGGACTGGAAGCCAGCCAGTCCCAGCAATCCTCCTGCCTTTGCCCCTTAGGAGCTGGGGTTATAGGTGTCTGTGGGGGCATCCTGCTTACTACATGGGTGCTGGATCTTGACTTTGTCCTCCAGAGCAAGCACCCCTAACCACTGAGCAGTCTCTCCAGACCTGGTTCTGGTTTCTATGAACTTTGCCACTGATGTTTGCACTGACCCTCAATAGAGTAGGAATTTGCATAAATTGTTGAATACATAATTTAATTAATACAGTAAGCATCCTTGAAATTTCCATTTAAACGGTCAATAAAGAAAGTACACAGTTACTGCTGGGGGTTAGCTCAGTGGCTACACCCCTTTTCCTCACTTCTGCCTCTCTGCCTTCTCCAAGCTCCAGCCTCAGGAGCATCTTGGCCAGCCCTGGCAGCACGAGCTCTGCTCTAGCCGTGCAGAAGCACTAATGAGCCTTGGCAGCGAGACCCAGATTGTGACTGGCCAAATGTGGTCTAAGGGTCGGTCCAGTGTGAATTACTTCGACTATCTCCAAGCAGCTGACGATGCAGGTAAAGATGTGTCTCAGGCTTGAAGAAGCCTCGGGTTCATTTTACTACACTGCTAATTCCCACCCACCCAACATCCAGAGCTTTCTATGCAAGTCCTAGGGAATGTGGGTACAAGGAAGGAAAATTACAACACGGGTAAGACCCTACTGAGATTCCCCGCAATTTAAAAGACAAAGGAATCCATAATACTGCAGTACTGTATAGCCTACAGCAGTGGTTCTCAACCTGTGGGTCTGGACCCTTTGGGATCCAGATCAGACATTTACTTTATGATTCATAACAGTAGCAAAATTACATTTATGAAGTAGCAATGAAATACTTTTATGGTTGGGGGTCACCACAATATGAGGAACTGTATTAAAGGGTCTCAGCTTTAGGAAGGTTGAGAACCACTGACCTACAGCATTCACCTTAACAAAGAGGTATCCAGTCCTACTTATTAACGACACCAAGGTTAAGAAATCCTGTGAGAAGCAGGTGAACGTGGAGGCCCGTCGATTGGGAGTTCAAACCAACTCTGCCACTGCCTTGTTCTCGAACCAATTATTTATTTATTTATTATTTATGGCTCCCCATGCCATTTTCATATTTGTAAAATTGAACTAATAATAGTTATTTCGCAGGTTGTTGTGAGAAATAGAAAGAACTCAGTATGTAAAAGTTCCCAGCAAACAGTTGGTCCTCAGTGAATGAAAGAGGTCCTTAAATGATAACAGAAGAAATACGTATTTCTAAAGTGAAAGAGTCCTGGAGCGCAGAAGAAAATACTTGAGCTATGCAGTCAAGAGACATATGTATTACTTCAGAACTACTCTGGATAATGAACACAGAGTATTGACAGGAAACTCTGAAAGTTGTTTAACTACAATGCATCTACTTGTTAAAGTTGAGTTGTACTTACAACAGACGTTTCTATTTTCGGCCAATGTTCTTCCTCTCAAAACATCGCCCTGCACATCATTTACTGGGCCTAGAAAAATCCACCCATGGGGCCATGCCACCATCTGGTGGCAGAACTGGTAACTGCAGCTAAGATTTTTATTCATTGGTGTGTGGCATGTGCACTGTGCATGTTTAGCAGCATCTAAGCTACAGGGAACATAAAGACTGAGCAATCCACATTCCTTCCCAGAACCACATGGAGAGAGGGTTTCCGGAAACTAACGACACCTTGGGTCTTCCTCAGTACATGTTTAGCTAGAGCACAGAGCTCTCTCTTAGAGTTTAGTCTGGTTTTTCTTGGGTGTTTCATTGATATTTTTTTGGTTTGTGGGTTTGTTTTTGAGGGGGGTTGTTTTTTTTGGGTTTTGGGGGATTTTTTTTTGATGGTTTTTAGAAATGCACCTCATAAAGCCCATGCTGTCCTTGAACCTGGGGTTACAGGTGTGCACCACCCAGCACCACAGGACTGGGGCTGTATTTTTAAAAGAGTAAGTTATCACCATCAGGTGGTGGTGGTGCACACCTTTAATCCCAGCACTCAGGAGGCAGAGGCAGGCAGATCTCTGAGTTTGAGGTAGCCTGGTCTACAAAGGGAGTTCCAGGACAGCCAGCTCTACACAGAGAAACCCTGCCTCGAAACAAAATGAGTAAGATGATTGATTGATTGATTGATTGATAGATACATAGATAGATAGATAGATAGATAGATAGATAGATAGATAGATAACTTATATCATCCATGTTCCTTAACTAAATAGTTCCAGACTCCTTTCCATATGTCGCTTTATCCAAAGGATACCATTTACAGACCCTGATCTGGAAAACGGTGTCTGCATTGCTCTCCTTATCTTCCCACTGAGAATGTGAAACAACTTTTTAATAATGTAATAAAAAATAACTCAACTACCATTTCATTGAGTATTCACTATTGTTACAATGTCAATGGGATATTTTACTTTCTTTTTTGTGTACTGTCTTTGACATTCAGTGTACATTTTACACTGTATAACAGTGTAACCGCCTGTGTAAATGTGTCAGCATTATGACAACAAGCTGGGGACTTCCACGTCGTCCAATGACAAGGCGCAGTCCAAACACCCCGCATCCCGCCTGGACTACTGAGACCATCCTCCTGCTTCAACTCCATCTCCTAAAAGAATCTGGTTTTTCTCCTCCTCCTCCTCCTCCTCCTCTCCCTCCTCCTCCTCTTCCTCCTCTCCCTCCTCCTCTCCCTCCTCCTCTCCCTCCTCCTCCTCCTCCTCTCCCTCCTCCTCTCCCTCCTCCTCTCCCTCGTCCTCTCCCTCCTCCTCTCCCTCCTCCTCCTCCTCTCCCTCCTCCTCCTCCTCTCCCTCCTCCTCTCCCTCCTCCTCTCCCTCCTCCTTCTCCTCTCCCTCCTCTTCCTCCTTCTCCTCTTTCTCCTCCTCCTGCTTTTTCTCCTCTTATTGACCTTTTGCATAAAATTGGTTTTCCAGGAATGATAGTCCCAGCAAACTTCTGCTGGAACCAGTGCATGGCTTCCTCTTTGCTGATCCAGCTTGTCCTGGGCTTATGTGCACTGATGAAACCTGGCCTTTCCCAGTAACACAAAGAAGTCCATGATGGAACCCAATGCTCAGGTTCCATTGATGCCTAGATCAATGTCTTCCTGTATTCCAAAACAAAAGTTTCCAGCATCAGAGAAGCTGGTTTTCCATAACTCATACTCCCACGCCTCAGACCTTTCTCTGGGATTTCTTCTGCCTTGGCTCCACAGGCTGTGCTGTGAACTAGTCTTTTCCTTTCTCCCAATGCGGAAGGATCAAATCACGTATCTAGCTTGGGAAAATGCAGGTGCCTGGCCTATGAGCAGCCCAACACCTTGGCTGCCCAGGACGGTCTCTGCTCTCCCCCATAGAGGTATTGAGGAGGCGCTTGCTGATATGACGTTCCCACTAGGGTTCTCCTTCCCACCTTGATCCTGTACCATGATGGAGAACTGAAGCTCCCAGAGAAGTTTGAACACACTTCCATCATTCAAAATCTTCAGCGAGTCTCAAGACTCTGAGAATAAAATCTAGTCCCTTCACCTCCTTCCCAGTCACTTATCCCTCTCTCCTCAGCTGCTTCAAAGCCTTGCCCTCTTTACTGTCCTTAGCCCAGACTCTCCACACTGACTCTTTCCTCTTCCAGAATAGTCTTCTGATCTCAGTCGGCTCAGACCCTGCTTATCTTCATCAGAGCCAGGAAGTCCCTTCAGAGCCTACTGTGTAGACTAAGCTAGCTTTGAACTTGGGGTGATCCTCTTGCCTCTATGTCCTCACTCCAACCCCTTGGGTAAGAAAAGTCTTTTATGTTGTTTTCTTTTGGAAGTTGGTTGGTTGGTTGGTTTTTGGTTTTTCCAGACAGACTCTCCCTGTGTAGTCCTGGCTATCCTGGAACTCACTCTGTAGACCAGGATGGCTTTGAATTCACATAAATCTGCCTGCCTCTGCCTCCCATATGCTGAGATTAAAGACAAGCACCACCACACCTGGCTCAGTTTTATTTGTTTTAGACAAGGTCTCATGTAGCCCAGACTGGATTGAAGTTACTATGTAATTTTACAGAAGAGCATATTCTGGTCCTCTGGCCAAGACACATCGGCAGCTGCAAATAAACACCAAGACACAGCAGGAGCAGACTGAGGGACATGCATGCTCTCTGTCTCTACAAAACTGCTGTTCACATCTAGATCACCTGTGCATCTGCTCATGGTGGTTTAAATCCTCTCCACATTTTGGATTAAATACCAAGTCTCATCTGCAGTATCTCAGAGGCCCTTCAGAGTCCCGATGCTCCTACAAGCTCAAACCTGAACTGCCAAACTCAGACAACCTCTGGGTGGCGAGATTTTTGTTTTCCGTGTCATGTTCTTTACTTTCTGCCACCTCTAAAATGAGTCCTGGTAACTAACTCACCTTGGTTTGTGTTGTAAGCCAGGGGAGAAAATCAATGTTGGAGCTTCTAGGGCTTGCTGCTGTCTCACCCACCCCCACGAACTCTGCTCCTGCCAGACCAGAACGTGTTTGCTTAAATTTGCAAGAGGGTCAAGGGACTTCAGGGTGAAGCTCTCCTGCACAGCACCAGCCTCAGAAATAGCACCTGAGAACAAACCTGGTACGCCCAGTGCTCCTGCCTCTACCTCCCAAATGCTGAAGTGACAGGCACGTACCACCCTCCCCCCAGCTGAGGCACAGATTTGAACGCTCTCCATTTGAGTTTAATAGTACACAGTAAGCTTCAGCACTCGCCATCCTCTAGGCTGAATGGGGGAGCAGTGTGGCTATAATCACAGCATAACCAAAAGAACTTGCTCAGTGAAAGCATTGAAACTTTCTTTCCAGCCGAGGTGGTGGTAGTACACACCTTTAGCCCCAACACTCAGGACACAGAGCCAGGTGGATCTCTGATTTCAAGGACAGCCTGGTCTACAAAGCAAGTTCCAGGACAGCCAGGGCTATACAGAGAAATCCTATCTCAAAAAAAAAAAAAAAAACTAAAGAGGCCCGCCCACAGAGTGACCCGCCCCCCAGTGAGTGCCACTACAGTATACAAGTGTGTAGTGGTGAAATGGGAGAGAAAGAGAAGCAAGTGGTTTGAGAGCTATGAAGAGAAGCAAAACTAGAGAGTGAAGATAGAGAGGAATAGCCTGTTGTGAGTAGCCTACCCTACCATCTGAGGCCATGGTGAAGGTGAGGCCCTTGCTGCTATTGAAGGCCATGTCTGGGTCCATGACCATGCAGAAGCAAAGGTCTGTGTCAGTGTCTGTGGCCCATATTACCAAAGACTATACAGACGTCCTTGGTCTGGGCTGCTGCCTGGGACCATGTTGATGTCCAAGAGCTATGCAGAGCTGCCCTTGCCCCTCAGTGGCTCAGGTACTCAAAAAAGTGGGCCTGTAGCTCGCCTGGGGAGCACAGTAAAGCCAACATTGGAGGCAAGGGCTCCGGTGAGCAGACCTCAACTATCATCTGTTGTGTGGAGTCATGGGCGAGGAAGAGATGCTTTCCCTTCCCCGACCCTTGAGTCAGGCAGGAGAGTTGGTCCTGCCCCTTGACAACTTCAGCATTGGGTGAGTTAGCCAGGACTGTGCTAGAGAGCTCGCCCTGGTGGTGTGGGTGTGGGAGAGCTGGTGGGCTGACCAACTCAACTACCACCCAGCCCAGATCCAGAGCTTTGAGCTGACCCACCCCAACATCTACCTCATCTATGAACTGCTGGAATGCGTGAAGGGGGTCAGGTCCTACAGATCCAAAGCTGCAGGATCTCCATGACACAGGGCAACAACAGGATATCCCAGAGGAGTCCCAGTGAGGATCCAGTATTGAGAGAATAGCAGAAGCCAGAGGCCTCCAACCGACCAATGACTCACTGCCATGAACATTTACAAGTAACGGTGTGTGGACAGAAGGGTGCACTGTGGGTCACACTGCAGCTTCCGCAGTGAGGTGGACTTTTTTGTTTTATTTTTTATTGTTACTGTTGTTGTTTTGTGGGAGGGGTAAGGGCAGAGGACAGATACAAAGGGACAAGGGATGAGGAGATGATTGGATGTGAAATTCACAAAGAATTAAAAAAAAAACAAACTTTCTTTCCAAAGAGGGGGAGCAGATGCTAGGTGCTGGGAGGTTTTACAAAGGAGAAACATGTGCTTGGCATGCAAGCCAGATGTCCCGGGTTCAAGCCTCAGCACTAATTCGTTAATTAAATAGTTAATTAATTTAATTAAAGCCACAGAGCAGCCCCACGCATGGGAAAGAAGGCATTGACACGTGGCACAGAGTACTGACCTGCATCAAAGGGCTCTCTTCTAGCTGGCAATCATCAAATTAGGCAGCACTTGGTGCCCCCCGCCTACCACCCTGCCTTGTCAGCATCTTCTGGGCCTGGCAGCTTTCAGAGACAGCTGTGTTCTTTATGATCAATATCTCTGTGACCACCACTCAAACAGGCAATGGCCCCAGCTTTCTGGATCCAGATTCTGGCCTTTGTACATCTATTTAGTGGGATGAAGTTCAAAAGTGCCTTCGGAGTGAACAGTGTGTCCAGTCACAGGAAGCACAAGGATGAACTAGCTGTCTTACTTAGATTGGGGGACAAGGTTCAGTGGTGCAATACATGTGGGATCCTTGGTTCGATTCCCAGGAATGCCTTTCAAATTTCAAAGCCCCTCTGTGTCCACCTTTCAGAGCAGTACACACTGGCTTTAGAATGACCAGTTCTTGCTGAGTTTATGAAGAGCTCCTTGCCTGTCATCCTAGTCACACGTTAGAACCCTGCACTCCTTTTGACAGACACATAACTAAGACAGGGTGCTTGGAGTTACAGAAAGCCTCTGTGCTTAGCTCTCTTCTCTGGCCAGCTTTGCCCAGCGAGTCTCACCCTGTTCTCTCAGACTGGAAGATGACTCTGGAGTCTTCCTGCCCAGCTCTCCTCTTGAGGTGTGAGTCCTGCAGTTTGTTCTGCTCCCACATACCCCAGGCCAGAGGCTGTCATCTCCATGATGTTTCACTTTTCTAGATAGTTCTAGGCTTGAATTGTTCTCTTATGTGGAAACAAATAGGGTTACCTTCCTGCTCTGAAAAGCACTGGATCAGATGTGTTCCGAAATCTAAACATTTTCTGGTGCTCCTTTGACAGCAAACTATACTCCAAACATGTGTGGCTATTGATAGTCTCCACTTACCCCACTGTGGTTCACAGCAGGGACAATCATATCCAGACATGGTGACACCTAGAAGGCCAGGGCAGAAGAATCACAAGTTCTGGACCAGTCTGAGCTACATAGCAAGGCTCTGTCTCAATAAATAAATAAATAAATAAATAAATAAATAAATAAATAAATAAATAAATAATCAATCCATGGAGTTAACTGTTACCCCCAAATGAAATGTGACATGATATATATATAGTGTGCATCCTATATCACCTTTTTTGCTTTGGGAAATTATGGGACCTGGAGAGGTGACTCAGGCGCTAAGAATATGTATGCACTTTGCTCCCGACACCCACGTGGCAGCTCACAAGTGCCTGTAATTCCAGTTCTAGGTGATACAACAGCTTTCTCTGGCCTCCAAGGGCATCTGTGCACATGAAGTCATGCAAGCAAGCACACACACACTTAAAAGTTAAAAATGTATAACTCTTTTTAAAGTGATTTTTAAAATATAGCACATTGAACCACACACACACCCTGGCAATGGGCAAAGAGACACCTTGTTGGTGATGGTGTTCTTTTATCAGTCAGAGGCAGAGCAGATGGCCGTCCTTTGTTCATCCTGGCTTGATGACTGGCTTGGTAGACAAAGTTGTTTTATGCCTAGGACTTATAAAAAACAAATCAAATCCAGGCAGCACGACCCAGGAGGAGAAAGACAGAGAGAGACCTGTGGACCGCCATGCCACCCACAGACCTGCCCTCCCTCTAGCACATGGCACTGGTAAGCCATTGACATCCATCTGCCAGCCCCTGCAGCTGAAGCTACCACAGTGTGCAAGTACATGGTGGTCAGACAGGAGAGAAAGAGAAGCAGAGCGGCTTGAGCATTACTAAGAGAGATGAAACTGGAGACTCGAGGGTGGAGAGGTGGAGCCTCTTATGAGTGGCCAGCCCCACCACCTGGGGCCATCGTGAGGTCTCAGCCTGAACTGCCACTGAAGGCCATGTCTTAGTCCATGGCTATGCAGTGCCAGGAGTTGGTGTCTATGTCTGAGGTTCATATTACCACTAGAGAACATGAGGATGTCTCTGGTACAGGCAACTGCAGGGGGCCATGTGGATGTCCAGGGGCTGTGCATAATTGACCCCATCCCTCATTGGATGTGGCACTCAGGAGAGCTAGCCCCATCTCTTATTATGGCATCTCTCAGGAGAACAGGCCCTATGCCTCACCCAGGCAGCACAGTGGAGCTGGTCCCAGCAGCAGTGGGGTTGGGGGAAGGGGTTAGGTGAGCCAGCTCCAAGGGGGTGAGTGTGGGAGAGCTGACCCTTACCACTTATAGGGTGGCATGGGCATAGAAGTGATAACCCCTTTCCCCCTTGCCACCTCCAGCAGTCAGGAAAGTTGCCACGGGGTCCCTCACCAGCAATAACACTCAGGAGAGCTAGCCCTGTACCTCACCTGGACAGCACAGCAAAGCTGACTCTGGGGGGGGGGGGGGGTGGAGCACACAGATGAGCCAGTCCCGATAGCTAGAGTTCTGGAGAGCTGACTCTGCTACTCATCTGTCACGAGGTGATGGGGGTGCAGGGGTGATATCCTCCCCACTCTCACCCCTCACTACCTGTGGCAGTTGGGAGAACTGACCCAGGGTTATGAGAGCTGGAGAGCTGGCCCTGTCCCTCGCTGGCTGCAAAACTAGGGAGAGCAGGCCCTGTACCTTGCCTGGGCAGCACAGTACGGCTGGCTCTGGTCGAGAGAGTGCAGGTGAGCCAGCCCCAAGGGAGAGAGCATGGAAGAACTGGCCCCATCGCTCATCTGGTGTGAGATGGTACAGGTTCAAGGGTGATGTCCTTCAGCCTTTGCCACCTTCAGTAGCCAGGAGAGCTGACCCTGGGTCATGAGAGTAGAAGAACTAGCCTGTCTTGTCACTGGCTGTAGCACTTGGGAGGGTGGGCTCTGCACTTTGCCTGGACAACCCAGTGGAGCTGGCGCTGGCACGGGCAAGCCATCCCCAAGGAAATGAAAGCAGGAAAACTGGCTGAGCCCCTCACAGGCTGCAGCACTTGAGAGAGTGGGCCCCCAACCTTGACTGGGATCCAATATTGATGGTGTCACAGAAGCCAGAGATCTTGAACCAAACCAATGATTCATTGCAATGAACATTTGCAAGTGAAGATGTGTGGTCAGAGGGGCACACTGTGGGACACACTGTGACACACTACACCTTTCACGATGAGATACTTTCCATGCTTTGGTTGTTGTTGTTGATGATGATGATGATGATGATGTGTGTTTGTGTTTTATTTTAGGGGAGATTGCAATGGCAAAGGGCAGATATTAGGGGATGGGGAGATGAGTGGGACTTGGGGCACATGATATGACTCTCACAAAGAATTAATAAAAAGTTCAAAGAAAGAAGGAAAGAAGGAAAGGGGGAGGAAGGGAAGAGACTGAGAAGACGCCTGACATTGGCCTGCGGCTTCCACATGCATATGGACACAAACTTGCACACGCAATGTGGCTCTACCAGGGGTAAATTTGGCATTTCCAAAGTCATCTCTGTTATCTACACATGTTTCAGTCACAACATTGGCAATTTTATGAAATTTCTAAAAGCTAGGATATGGCTCCCTCCACTCTGCCCATGTAATCCAATAAAAACTTTGCTCTAGTGAAAAATAATAATAAAATATATGTGACACATTATTAATTTTTAAAAAGGAAAAGTTGTGTTTTGGAAGAGAGACCAGCCTCATCCAGTTTCTATACATGTGATGACAGATTCTCTGTATCCAAGCTCATTTTCCCAATGATCTTTCATTGATCAAAGAATTGAATTAAAGTCAGCTATATGTTTGCTTGTCTGGAGCTTCCCTGCACCTCCTATAATTTTAGCTTTGTGAATTTTGCACTTTGTCATTTGATAAACAGATGACTGTTTATGCAGTAATTGCTAACTGCATTATAAAAAGCCTTCCTTTACCTCCACTTTAGATAATAATACAATTATGACCAGAGCTTGGGTCTGGTAGCACAGCACATGCTTAGCACATGAGAAAAACCCTGTCTTCAATTCTCGGCACCATAAGAAATAAAAATAAAAAAACTTGACCAGGCATAGTGGCCCTCACCTTTAATCCCAGTATGTGGGAAGCAGAGACAGGTATATACCTATCTGTGAGTTCAAGGCTAGCCTGGACTACATAAAGAGTTCCAGACCACCCAGGGCTACATTATGACTCTCTCTCAAAAATGTGTGTGTGTGTGTGTGTGTGTGTGTGTGTGTGTGTGTGTGTGTGTGTGTGTGTGGTGTGTGTGTGTGTGTGTGTGTGTGTGTGTGTGTGTGTGTGTGTGTGTGTGTGTGTGTGTCTGGGCTACACACACACACACACACACACATTTTGTATTTCTTTTTGCCTCACTCGTTCTTTTTCCTCTGCAGACCTGCATAAGAGTAGGCTTAATTCATGTGTGCACACATCTATTGCTAGGCCAGGGACCTTAGCCTCAATTATGTCACATTACTATCACATTCTCCTTCTGTTTTTGTAACTCTGAAGCAGCTAACACTATGTGCTCTATTGTCTTTGCTTTTATAAGTAATTCTTAAATTTCAGTAGGATTTTTCTGATTGCTGTTTTTTAGGAGTTTTTGGTTGGTTGGCTGCCTGGTTTCTTGCTTTATGGTACTAGGTGTCTTAAGTAGGTTTACTATTGCTGCGGTGAAAACACATGACCAAATATCAAGTTGAGGAGGAAAGAGTTTATTTGGCTTACAGTTCTACATTGTATCCCATCATTGAAAAAAGTCAGGGCAGGAAATAAAGCAGGGCAGGAACCTGGAGGCAGGAGCTGATGCAGAGACCATGGAGGAATACTGCTTACTGGCTTGCTCATCATGGTTTGCTCAGCCTGATTTCTTATAGAACCCAGGACTACGTGCCCAGGGATGGCACCATCCACAATGGGCTGGACCCTCATCAATCACTAATTAAGAAAATGCCTTACAGCTGGATTTTATGGAGGCCATTTTCTCAATTGAGGTTCCCTCCTTTCAGATAACTCTAGCTTGTGTCAAGTTGACAAAAAAAAAAAAAAAAACAACTAAACAGCACATTAGGGATGGCATTAAAAACCTCATGCGCATTGACAAATATCCTACTATTGAACTATGCACCTCCAGTTCTTGGGATATTGTGAATTTTGTTCTACTTGTTACTTTTCTAATTAAATTAATATCTTTATGTTCCTACCATTGAGCAGCTATTTGTTCCTCACAACGAACAATGAAAACCTCAGTGCATTTTGTCTTCTCTGTTTCCTTTCCTTCTTCACCCCATGTTAGTCAATGGTATCTTCCTCACAGTTAAACATACTTGTTCTTGGGGTAGCTCCATGGTAGGGGACATGCGTGAGAACTTGCACTCACTTTCTGTAGAATGGGAAGCCAAGACCTAGGCCCTGGCAGATTTGATGAAGGATGTTCACATCATGGGGGGCAGAAGACCATCCAATGGGGCTCAAGTGTAAGGCCACAAATCCCATTCATGATGAAATGGCTTTAAGACCTAAAGCCAACTTCCTATAACACTGGTTTTCCTTTCCCTCAAATCTGGGGTGGACTCAGATACCTTTTAAGGGAAGAATTATTTCTTTTAGCTCACAGTTTCCAAGTTTGTTCTTTCATGACAAGTAGAACCACTTGCCGAAGATCAGCTTTGGCACCACAGGGTAAATTGAGGCAAGCAGCCTATGGGGGTCAGTACTACTAGCAGCTGGTGGGGGTTGGTCCAGATACTGATGGGGCTGCTGTCTTTGGCAGCCAGTGATTAGAGAAATTACTCCCCAGGCTTTCCCCTGAGGGAACAAAGCTTAATTTACTGGGGCTGGCAATCCCTGCAGCCAGCAAAATACTCTGAACTCTATTAACTCCTTGGGGGCCGGAAAGAAAGAAAAGAGAGAAAATTTACACACACACACACACACACACACACACACACACACTCAGAGTGGATGAAGCAAAAGGCAGACTTCAATAACTTCATACATAAAAATACATACATGCAGACAGACAGACATATACATATTCACACACTGAATGGATGGAGCAAAGCTCCAGTAAGCAGGCCTCAAGCATTTCACACACACACACACACACACACACACACACACACACACACACACACACACAGTTGGTGGATGGAGCAAGCTCTAACACACACCCACACAAGCTTTACACATATACATACATACATACACACATTTCATATATATATAAAATTATAAATATATATATTTGAAAGGTGAAAGAAACAATGTTCCAGTAACTTTATTTTTTCTCCCATGGCTTATATATCCCAGCAAAATCTTTCAAGCAGTACAAAATTACAACGTGATTACATTTCAGCTTTCTTCTAGTGAATGACTATGAAAAACCAGTGTGTTCCCCAAAACCTTCACAAGAAATAACATTATGTAATACAGGTAAAGAAAGCAAATTATTCCCAAGAACCCACAAACATTCGTAACTAAGCTGTGATAGATTAACAAAGTACAAGAAGCAAGGTAGTTTTCTCAGCCAGTTTCTCTTATTGCCAAGGCAGCAATTTACAGTCACAAAGAAAGGATTAATTAGTGTATTATTTATCTTTAAAAGTAATCTTATAAGAATCTTAAAAGAATCACAAATCTAAACTTTTATATAAAATAATTTTTATATTTTATCTATTTAAATCCTCAGAATGCATACCTACTCATCAGCAATTCTTGTTAAATCATATCAGGAAGCTGAGGGCAAAAATGGGTGTAAGACATCAATCATCCCCAGTCCAGCCTCAGCGAGAGTCCCATCAGCCAGTGCTGCCCTTGTTCCTGTTCCCTGACCTTAAAAAGTCCCAGCTTAACTAATGAGAGTGTGCCTTTCTGAACTTCAAATTGTTCTCTAAGATTTTCTACATCAGAGCCAGTAGTAAAAACATCACAACCTAGCTTCACTAACAATTTTATTTTTCTAAATGCTTTCTAAGGGTGGTGGTCATTGCTGACAATCTACATTTCTAAATTCTTCTGAAGGATGGTGACTGGATCATTAATCTCCTCCAGAAGCAATGCCTGAAAGAGATTCAGCACTGTGAGTGCCAGAGATACTGCCCCGTGAGGGGCTAGAAAACCCCTTAGAGTTTTCACACAGTTCTTAGATTAAGAGGGAAGTGAGGGCAGCAAGCAGAGCAGAACTCCATAACAGCATGAAGTCCTCAGGACATGTAGTCGTCAGGGTGGTGCCTCTACAGACAAGCACCCATCGTGGCTGGGTTCACACCAACCGGTGGACCACAGTCCATGAGTTCTAAAGCCATTTGTCATTCTTCCTGCATGGCCCTCGGCAACCACTCAAATCATGGTGGCCAGAAAACAGAAAGAATGTCTGTATGTGTTGGTTTTCTCCAAAGAGAAAGCAGCCTCCTTCAGGATAACCCCAGTGCTCAGAATGGCTAGCTGTGGGTCTCCCTGTCCTCAAGGGTCATAGGCCACAGACCCATGAGGGCAGAGGGAGCAGAAGCAGGGAGCAGGGTTTGGACAGCCATGGATATGATGGGAGGACATCTAGGGGTTTGTGGTGGTTTGAATATGCTTGGCCTAGGGAGAGGCACTATTAGGAGGTGTGGCCTTGTTGGAGTAGGTGTGTCATTGTGGGCCTGGGCTTTAAGACCCTCAACCTAGCTGTCCAGAAGCCAGTCTTCTCCTAGTGACCTTCAGATGAAGAGATAGAACTCTCAGCTCCTCCTGCACCACACCTGCCTGGACACTGCCATGCTCCCTCCTTGATGATAATGAACTGAACCTCTGAACCTGCAAGCTAGCCCCAATTAAATACTGTCCTTATAAGAGTTGACTTGGTCGTGGTGTCTGTTCACAGCAGTAAAACCCTAAGACACAGCTCAACTTTATTGCTTCAGGGGTAGGGTACATAAGGGCTTTTAGGGTTACAGTACAGCAGGAGGACTGATTGGTACCTAATTATCACATACTGGGAAGAGCTCAGCAGGACTTAGGTGCTGAAATCATTCAGCACTTGCAGGAAGCTCTGTACAGAGTCATCCTCCAGATAATGTCAGGCACCTGCTCAGAGACACTCTCCAGATGAGGTCAGTGGAAAGGGGGAAGCCCCTCTGAGGAAGGGAGCCCTCCATTTTTCGTCAAGCTTGGAGAGCTATCCAGACATGGTGGACTGCTACCTTAATAGCATGGTCTTCCAACAACCAGCCTCCACTTACACTGTGCAGCCCTCTGCCTGCTCTTCCCTTGAGCCCAGTCCAACTCAAACATCAAGAAAACATCCACATTGGACACTCTCCAAGGGAAAGGATGTCAGTTTCATGTCACCTGAGACCTGTGTACATGCTATGCACCACACAACTCAGTGGTGTAGCTGCCTTGTGAGTGTGATATTGGGTTGTGTGGACTACTTTTGAATCCTCATCTGTACATGGTTCCAGAGGCCACCAATGCCATTGTTGAAGTCTCTCACTTTCTTTTCTTTTTCTTTCTTTCTTTTTTTTTTTTTTTTTAGTTTATTTTAAATATTTGTATGGGGGGAGGGGAATGTAAATATTAGTATGGGTGCCTGTGGAGACCAGAAGAGGACATCAGATCCCTTGAGGTTGGAGTGACAGGTGGTTTAATCCTCCTAACATGGATGCTGGGAACCAAACCTACAAGTGCAAGTGTGTGAAGGACCTCTTGTTTTCAAGTAATTAACACTAAACCAATTATCTGTCACTACCCCAACCCACAGTACCCTAATCACTCTGGGTGTGGTAGCCCATGCCTATATCCCTGCTTGGGAAAGGATGAGACAGGAGTACCATAGGTTCAAGTTAGTGTGGGCTACAAGGTAAGACCTTATCTCAAAGCCAAAACAAAATGATTAAGCATTATCACAGATCTCAGCAATTAGGAACCTACAAGGCTGTGGGTTCCCAGCAGCCAAGAGGAAACTGTATATCTGACAGACCCATTCAATCTCACAGCTAAGGTGAGTTGGGGGAGAGCGGCTCAGGGCGGCCACTCCTGTCTCTCTAATGCTGCTGATGCTGCATGCCTCCCACCTGGCTTCCATCATGAGACACATGGGCCCAGCATGCAAAATAGAGCCACTGGGAACAAGTAAGAAAAGACTGCCCAAGGGCCTGGTAACTTTCTAGAATGCTGGAAGTTGTCATTCTTGGAAAATAACAATGCCTCATGGGAAAGTGGTTTATAGATTAGTCTTTAGAAACCCCCGCTACAATGTGTGACTCGGGGCACTCAACTGGAACTGCTTCTGACCAAAGTCCATGTCTTGGTCAGTATTTAATATTTAATAAAGCTTGCTTTAAATATGGCCCAAATTAGTGGAATTAATTTTGTATCTGGTGAATCTCAAGATTAACACAACCTCACTCCCTTCTTTAAAGTTTCTCAAGCCATGGATAGCTCAGGCACCAGCTAGTTAGTCTCCACAGCCGGAGTTTCCTGTGAGCTGTGCTTTAGATAGTCTCCAGGCTTCCAAGAGCCCATCAGACCCCAGAAAGCTTTTTCCCTCTGGAGGTAAGTCTTTCAGGGATTCATGGTGCCCCCCACCAACCCCAACCCCAACCCCCACAGGACATGTATGGTTCAGATATAACACAAAACAAGGTCTCAGAGGAGGAAAGTCATGGACACATCCTCTCCTGAAGACAGCAACACCACAACCCCCCATCCTGTCCCACGGCTCTCTGGCCTTTGCCACTAGTATGAGGAGAGCAAAGGCAGAGACAATCTCTTTCTCTTGGAACAAATAGTGACTCACTGGGCATAGGGAAGGCACCTTTTCCCAGGAAACAACCTGAGGCCTCAGAGACTGAGCTAGAAGCAGGAACTAAAGGGAAAGGTTTTGTCGCAGGTCCTGGGTAGGTCTCGGAGACGCTAGAAAAATATGCTCAGCAGAGGAAAGAATCAATCCTGTGCTGGGTACAAGTGCCACCCAGCAGGCACAGAGGTCAGGAAATTTGAGCAAGGTAGGGGATCCAGGGAGATAAGGTTATGGGCTGTCTTATAACCACAACGTGGTTCTGGCTGGTTGCATAATCTTTTATTTGCCCACAGCTACATTTTGTCCAGAAACTCTGTCCTGAAAGGGGACTGAAGAAAACATCCAGCAAACACTGGGCAAGGGAGGGCAGCTGCAGAGAACGAGGTGGTGCTCGCTGTGCGGAAGGATGGAGACGCACAATGTATCTTATAACTCTTATAACTTCTCCCTGCCACCTGGCTTCGGCCACCGGGCCACAGACAAGGCGCTGAGCATCGTCCTGGTCTTTATGTTGCTACTCGTCATGCTCTCGCTGGGCTGCACCATGGAGTTCAGTAAGATCAAGGCTCACCTCTGGAAGCCCAAAGGGGTGATCATTGCCATGGTGGCCCAATATGGCATCATGCCTCTCAGTGCTTTTCTTCTGGGCAAGATCTTCCATCTGAACAACATTGAGGCTCTGGCCATCCTCATCTGTGGCTGCTCTCCTGGAGGCAACTGGTCTAACCTCTTCACCTTGGCCATGAAGGGGGACATGAACCTCAGGTAGGACCAAGGGTTAGGAGGGAGCGGTGTGGAATAGGGTGCTGCAGAGATGTCATGATCTGGAGTCAGGAGAGGGGGACAGAGGAGCTGGATTAAAGTTGGTGTTGATTGTCAAAGGCTTATGCTAAGTTGGAGCAGGCTCGGAGTCTCTTTGGTTTAAAACTCAGGTTAAAAACATTAAGCTGGTCCAGAGGTATGTTAGACACCCCTGAACTCCCAGAAGTCTCTACAGGATCACTGTAAAGGAGATTTCAATGAGTGAGTCCCTCAGAACTGCAGCCACCTGACTGGCAGGGTGTCAGCTCGGAGGTTGAAAATCTAGAAGGGGCATAATGGGTCCAGAACATTCCAAGAAGGCCAAGGTGACTTGGAACCAAATGAACATCTTAAATTCCTGCAGAGAAGAGACTCCAAAGGCTCTTCCCCAGTATCTGGGCATCTGAGGTATCTGCTAAAACCTTTCACCCAGCTGTCAGCTGTGGTGAGATTGCTATCCAAAGAAACCTCATGTAGAATTGAGGTCCCAGCAATTGCCTAGGATAGGCTGGGCTCCACTCAAACAAGCAGGGAGAAGGCTAACCACAGCCTGAGGTCCCATTCCTGAAGAGCTAGACTCCTCAGGCTTGGTGGAATATCTGTCCTTCATAGAGCTACGACTGGGACAGTGGATGTCTAGGAGAGGCGGTTGTCTCAGCCTGCTTGGGCAGTCCACACCATGACAGAACTCACTGCAGAAACTAAGCCTCGGCCTTAGAGCCGTCTCCTCCGTGGACATGTTCAGTGTCAAGTAAAGGAGGGAACCCATAGCCTAGCAACCCGGCTGGGTGAACACCTTGCCTGTGACTAAACTTTACAAAGAAAACTAACCAAGAAGCCTCTCCTGGTGAGGCAAAGCAGCAGGAGGGCAATTGGATGGAGGGGCAACACATTAGTCATGCTGTCCTGTGAGCAAGGTTTGTCACACCTTATATGTTCCAGGATGTCCAGGTTGAACCTCAGTTCTGGGGCAGAAGGAGTGTGTAGTCACATTAGTCAGAGAGGGGGTACTCTAGGGATCTGTGTATCTTTAGAAGCAGCAGATGGGGCCGTGTGAAGGACAATGGGTAAGGTTTTAAGTGTAACCGTCACATTCTCATCAACTGGTGGCTGTTAATGAGGCCCCTCTCTAATTAGTCCCACTAGGAGGCCCTAGGAGGCCTCCCACTACACCTGCTTATGGTAAGATCAAGAACATGGCTCCTATGCTGTGCTCAGTGTCTGGTTTTAGATTCCAGACTCTACCAAAAGTATTGGTGTAGTCACCTTCTGCCAAAGTCTCTTCCTCCTAAGCAAACCTGTCATTCTCTTTTTTTTTTTTTTTTTTTTTTTTTTTTTTTTTTTTTTTTTTTTGTTGGTTTTTTTTTTTTTTTTTTTTTTGAGACAGGGTTTCTCTGTGTAGCCCTGGCTGTCCTGGAACTCACTCTGTAGACCAGGCTGGCCTCGAACTCAGAAATCCACCTGCCTCTGCCTCCCGAGTGCTGGGATTAAAGGCGTGCGCCACCACTGCTTGGCAAACCTGTCATTCTCATACACATTAACCATACGCCAGATCCCGCTGCCTACGCATGAATATTATCCTCATGTCCTGACAGACTTTGAACCCTAGTTGTCCTGAAAAGTTACATGCGTTATTATAGCAATGACAGCAATGATAAGAACCTTCACTAAACAGTCTTCTCAACAAAGTCAAATTTTAAACTTTTTTAATGTGTATGGGTATTTTGTCTGCATGTATGTCTCTGTGCACTATGTGTGTGCCTAGTGCCCACGGGAGACAGAAGAGGGCACTGGATCCCCCTAGAACTAGAGGTACTGATGGCTGTGAGCAGCTATATGGGTGCTAGGAATCAAACCCAAATCATCTGAAAAAGCAGCTAGTATTCTTAATTAGCCATGCTGTCCTGTAAGCAAGGTTTGTCACACCTTATATGTTCTGAGCCATTTCTCTAGCCCCTCCCCCAACAAAGTCCAATTTTATTCTCTTAATACTCTTGTTGTCCACTGTATACATCCTGAACTGATCTTTGTTCCGGTGGCTGACATGGATGGGTACATACAGGAGGGAGTGCCATAACTGACCACATTCACAGATGAGGAAAGTCTTAGGGCTGAACACCTTCGGCCAGGGACTGGCTGGCTTTAAAGCTGGTACGTCTACAGATGTCTTGAGAGATAGCCTGTTCATTGACAGAGTGAACGGAGGCTTCCTGCCAGTCTCAAAGGCCTCTCTGATCAGACATATGTATTGTGCAGGAGAGAATCCACTGTCATCACAGCTTCCTACTTTTTGCTTTGTTTTGTTTGTTGGTTGGTTGGTTTAGTTTGGTTTTGGCTTTGGTTTTTTGAGACAGGGTTCTATATATAACAGAGCCCTGGCTGTGTCCTGGACTCACTTTGTAGACCAGGCTGGCTTCAAACTCACAGAGATCCACATGCCTCTGCCTCCCAAGTGCTGGGATTAAAGGCATGTGCCACCATGCCTAGCTGCTTTTCCTTTTTAAAATATATTTATAGATATGAGTGCTTTGCCTGAACATATGAAAAGACACTTGTGTATGTGTCCTGGTGCCAGAAGAGGGCACTGGATCCCCTGAAACTGGAGCCATAGATGGTTGTGAGTCACTATGTGGATGCTGGGAGTTGAACCATGTTCCTCAGGAAGAGCAGTCAGTACTGTTAGCAGCTGAGCCATTTCTCCAGCCCCAAGCTTTCTGCTCTTCAAGAGAAGATATGAGTCTCCAATTTTAGGTGAAATCTCCAAATTTTCAAACATCATCAAGTCATCCAAACATATCTAAAAGGCTGTGCAAAGCAAGCAGTGTCCAAGAGTCAAGTGTGGCTCCAGGGCCTACTTTGAGGCCTTTCTTTAAGCTCAATACATCCCAGAGTTAGAAGTAAATTGTGAGACACTTATTCCATTTTACTCATTAGGAAACAGAAATCAAGAAACCTGCCGAAGATTCCCCAATATCTGAACAAAAGTTGTGTCCAGAGCCAGCTCAGGGCCCTCTCCCATTGTTATTCTGTCTTCCAAACGGATTAAGTCTGAGGTGGGACCACCAGGCAACCAAGCAGGGCAGCTCCATCCTCAAAGATGCTTAGGCAAGAGAAAATGCGTCTTGAATAGCCTGGGCTACTCTTGCCATCCTCAAACTCCCCAGCTCCTTTTAACCTGCCAACCGACCCCATAGCAGAGCCCAGAGAAGCAAAAGGCCTGCACACCACCCAGAGATCCCTACAAGTTCCCCACTGTGACACAGGAAGCCATTGAGATCCCAACACATTTCCCACTTCACCACAGGGACTGGCCGGTCACCTCCCAGTGTCCTCAGCAAGTGCCTCTGATCTTTCGAGTTTACAGACTCCCAGAAGCAGGGTCTAGGCAATGCACTCAATCTTCAGGGGCTGGGTGGAGTGGTGCATGCCTGTCATCCCCGATACCCCAGGGGCTGAGGTGGGAGAATGCTTGAATCCATCTCAAAGTAACTTATAAAGTAAGCCTGGTACAGTGGCCCAAGGGTGTAATACCAGCCCTGGGAAAGTGAAGGAAGGTCACCCTCCACTACACATAAGATTCTGTCTGAAAAAGCAAAAACAAGAACATATGTAGGAAGGGAAAAAATCAAAACACAAATATGTTATCCATCCCACCATAACCAGAAACCAGGTCCACAATGTTTTGGTGGTTCCAATCTTAGGGGCTAGAACCTGGAAGTCACCTCCCATCCGAGTTCTTCAGGGTAAACTGAAGATCACAAAAGTCACAGATGCCAGCAGGCTGGGATACCTCTGAAAGCCCTGGGTACCAATGATCGCAGAGGAAAAACCCGAGGGTCTAGGGACATGACTCCACATAACAAAGGGTATGAGGCAGGCTCAGAACATACTCCAGAACTCCTGACACACCAAGCCGAAGCAAGCAGGATTTCTCTGGACATGAAGACAGACACACAATTTATAAGTTGATCTTCTACAAAGAGACCAATAGCTTGCACAGAAGCCCTCAGACTTTGCCTCAGTCTCATCCCCTCTACACCTCTAATAGAGTACCTCCTAGGACCTGGCTCCAGCATCTCCAAGGACATTTTAATACATTTCTGTTTTGTTATTGTTTGCTTTGTTTTGTTTTGGGTTATTTGTTTGAGACAGAGTCTCATGTGGCCCAGGCTACCTTTGAACTCAACTGTGTAACCGAAGAGAACCTAAAACTTCTAATCTTCCTGCCCCCACTTGACTGCTGAGATTACATGCCTCTATCATTCCTGGCTCCTTTTGATTTTTTTGGTTTTGTTTTGTTTTGCTTTTGTTTGTTCTTTTGTTTTTGAGACAGGGTTTCTCTGTGTAGCCCTGGCTGTCCTGGAACTCATTCTATAGACCAGGCTGGCCTCGAACTCAGAAATCCACCTGCCTCTGCCTCCCAAGTGCTGGGACTAAAGGAATGCACCACCACTGCCCGGCCCTGGCTCCTTCTGAAAAAGAAAAAATGTGTATCTATGTATGTGCCATGTATGTAAGTATCTATGTATGTCTGAACCATATGTGTGCCGTATGTCTATGGTCTATGTGTGGGTCTGGTTTCTTATAGCCTAGTACTGCCAGCCAAGGGGTGGCACCACATATGAGCTAGGTCCTCTCGCACCAATCCTCAATCGAGAAAATGTCCTACAGACTTGTTGACAAGTCAATTCTATGGAGGCACTTTCTCAATTAAAAATCCTTCTTCCTAGATGACTCTCACTTGTGTCAAGTTGACACAAAAACTAGCCAGCACAGCTAGGATGTCAATAAAATAACTACCAAGTGTACTTGAACTGCATGTGGTTTCCGGCATTCGCTCATGTGTTGTGAGACAGCCCTGATTTCATGGCCTGCTTCCACAGGCAGCCCGGTGCGCAGCTTCCTTGCTCCCAGGTGAGAGCACCTGTAGTAAAAACAGGAACTGGAGATCATGGACCTCACACATCTTCAGCAAGGAAGCTGGGCTCACTCCACTTCACACTTCCTCAAGGGGGAATCTGGTTTTTCTGCAGCTTTTTGTTTAGCCCACCACTGAAGGAAGTCAGGCTTTGTCTTTGCTTGCTTGCTTGCTTGCTTGCTTGCTTGCTTGCTTGCTTGCTTGCTTGCTTGCTTTTTGAGACAGTGTTTCTTCACATAGCCCTGGCTATCCAGGAACTTGCTCTGTAGACTAAGCTGGCCTTGAAAGTGGATTGAATATATTGTCTCTTCACAGCATGGACTTGCACGCATATGCTTAATGAGCCTTACACAGTGCTTCTAACTTACTCTACTGGCTTTTTTTTTTTCCTTGACTAGAGGTTTAATAAATTCTCTACTGTCTACAAATATATTTCCTATATGTTTTTTGAAAAACTTGAAAATATTTGCCTCTCCCGTGGAAACCTTAAGTCACCTAGAACTTATTTTTATGAGTTACCTAGTCTTGCGTTTTCCACGTGAATGCATTATTCACTTTATTCCTCCAATAACTCTCACATTAGTGAAACACGCTTGAGTTTGTGTCTGGACTACCTTATTGGTCAATGTAGCTATCTTTCTACCTGTACATTTTCTTAATTACAGTGACTTTATAGGTCTACATATCTTCATGAAAACATTAACAATCTTCACCTTTCTACTCTTGCACTTGAATTTTAGAATCAGCTTTCAAATCAACAAAATTTTAACCTTTGTATTGAATTTATACACATTTGTGTTGGTAGGGTGCGGTGTGTGTGCCCGTGCACATGCACAGACGTTTCGTCTCCTTGCATCTGTGAACCACGTGCCTGTTAACCATGTGCCTGCCTGATGCCCTCTTTACAGGAAGTTAGCTTCCCCCACACATACCAGAACTGCAGTTACAAATGGTTGTGAGCTGCCATGTGGGTGTCTGAGTGGCCAAGTGGGTGCTGGGAATTGAATCCAGATCCTAGTGCTAACTGGAGACACCCCCAGCACTTACACACAAGGTTTGAGACATTTATTTTGGCTTATACTTCCAGAGGGATCAAATCCACCATAATGGGATAGACCAGGCAACAGGTAGAGAAGGCAGGATGGTAGGCACGGGAAGCTGGATGATCAAATTTCATCCACATACAGAAAGTAGTAAAAGCAAACAGGGAGTGGGGTCAGGCTACAAGACCTCAAAGGCCACCTGCAGTGACATATTCCATCAAATCTCTCCCTCCGAAGGTTCTATAGCCTTCCATAACAGCGTCACCACTGGGAACCAAGTGTTCAACTACATGAATACACAGCAGATATCTCTCTCAAACCCCCTCACCCACGTTATGATCTTGTCTCCTCATTGTGCCATGACTATGACAGAGAGCTTTTAGGTTTCTTCCATACTTTTTTAAAAATAATCTCTTCAGTAAAGACCTTATATCTCCTTGAAATTCATTTCTAAGGATTTTATAATTTTGTAATTATAAATGCCATCTTTTCTAAAAATCTAATGTCTAATCCCAATTAGATTGGCCACGTTTATCTTATCTTGCTCGTGTTTATAGCCACTTAATTCTTTATAGTTATAATAAAAAATTTCCTCTATCAATTATTAGGCCCCCCCAAATCATTTATTTTCTCCTCTTCCTACACTCTTGTTGTATATACTGCAATATGAGGTGATAACAGAATGCTGTTTTAGTCCTTTTATTCTAGAAAATCTTTTAAACTGTTTACCACTAACTTATTAATGATAATAAACCCTGAGTAGGTATCACTTTCAAATTAGGGTTCTCCATTGTTGGTGTACTAAATTTTTATAACATTGAATCTTATTAAATTTTTTCCTGCATCTGTCTTAATTGGGATTTCTAATATTGATATACTAGTGTGTCCAAAAGCAACTTGAGGAGGAAAGGGCTTACTCTGCTTACACTTCCACATCACAGCCCACCACTGAAGGAAGTCAGACAAGAACCTGATGAAACTGAAGCAGAGGCCACGGAGGCACACTCCTTACTGGCTTGCTCCTCGTGGCTTGCTCAGTCTGCTACCCTATAGGATCCAGGACCAGCTTCCCAGGGGTGGCAGCCTAGTGAAGTGGGCCCTACCACACCAATCAAGGAAATGCCTTTTATTTGAATCAGTTGGCGCCTTCTCCAGTGATGTATATGGGGTTTGAAGGACAGGCCTGTGCCCCTTACATCTTCTATCAGCCACTTACTATGTGTCATTTGGAGTAAGTCAAACTCTTCAGCTTCTTATAAGCAAAATAAGAACAGTATGCTTACTGCCCAAGAAGATCGATGGTGTCAGGTACGCAGAAGGAACTGAAACCTCTAACTGGCCTTTCCTTTGCTCCTCCCATATCCGCCACTCAGCATCGTGATGACCACCTGCTCCAGCTTCATTGCCTTGGGAATGATGCCCCTGCTCCTGTACATCTACAGCAAAGGAATCTACAGTGGCGATCTTAAGGACAAGGTGCCCTATCTAGGCATCATGATATCACTAGTCATGATTCTCATTCCTTGCACCATAGGGATCTTCCTCAAATCCAAAAGGCCACACTATGTCCCCTACGTCCTCAAGGTAAGAACTCAGGGCCCTTGATAGAGCATGGTACCTGAACAACTACCACCACATAGACTAAGGGAGGTTTACTTTGACTAGCTGTCTTAGGGGTTCTAGTTGAATGCTTGGTCATCTGGCAAGGGCAACAGGCGAACAAAGGACAGCGCTGGACCCCCTGTGTCTTTTCATTATCATGTCCCCAATGGCCCAAGAACCTTCACATCCTAAGGCCACAGTACTTTCTAACAGCACCTCCCCAGGGATCTGCCTTCAAGATGTGGACATGTAGGGAGGTGGGTGATAACATTCATTCAAGCCACAACAGACTTCCCTTCCTTTTTTTTTTTTTTTTTAAGATTTATTTATTTATTATATGTAAGTACACTGTAGCTGTCTTCAGACACCCCAGCAGAGGGCATCAGATCTCATTATGGACGGTTATGAGCCACCATGTGGTTGCTGGGATTTGAACTCAGGACCTTCAGAAGAGCAGTCAGTGCTCTTACCCGCTGAGTCATCTCTCCAGCCCCAGACTTCCCTTCCTTACTATAGATGTCAAATAAATCTATTCTTGGTGTATCTACTACTTCATGGGACTGTAACATGCACAAGAACTTTTTATGAGTCAAGACAGAAAATGAACAATGTACATACGTGTACATACATACATACATACACACACACACACACCTACATATAATTAAAGTAAAATTAAACTTATGCTCCTTGATGCTTAAAGTCTCTGCCATACACTTGAGGACTGTCTTCTGAGTTTGTCATTTGAAAAAAGTAAAGTTACACACAAGAGAAATAAAATCCAACAATAGCAGGCAAACAAGTCTGGTAGTCTTTAAGACTACTACTGAAGGCCAGAAGGGCCAGGCTTTCTTGGAGGGGCTTGTGCCAGACACAAAGGTTGGCATTTCCACAAGCCTGGAGAGAGGTCAATTAGAAAGCAACAGGGCTGGGCTGGAAAGATGGCTCAGCGGTTAAGAGCACTGACTGCTCTTCCTGAGGTCCTGAGTTCAAATCCCAGCAACCACATGGTGGCTCACAACCACCTATAATGAGATCTGATGCCCTCTTCTGGTGTATCTAAAGACAGCTACAGTGTACTTACATATAATAAATAAATAAACCTTTAAAAAAAAAAAAAAAAGAAAGCAACAGGGCAAACTTGGTGGATTTCACTAGCTAGAAGAGACTAAGAGAAAACAAACACTCCCAGCATTTCATGACCAGGGTGAAGGAAGAAAGATCATTGTTTGCCCTTAGAAAAATGTGAGACTATCCATATTCCTCCAAGAGCCAGCCAAGGCCACACAGTGAGACCCTGTCTCAAAACAGAAGAGAACATCACACACAGGAGTAAAAAGGGAACTAAAACCATGTCAAAACACAACCACTACAAGGTAATGTAGCTGGGTTTCTTTTTCACTATTTCTTTATTCAAAAGATGAAAAACAAAGAGTTAAATTTATACATTCTTGTCATTTTGGAGCATGCTGTCAGAGAGCATGGACGTACACCCTGAAAACTTACATCCTTGTGTCTCATGATGAAAGCATTAAGCAGTCATCTCCCCAGAACCCACCAGTGGTGTGTAGAAGATGCAGCTGTAAAGTTAGTTTTATTCTAAAAACATGCCATTACCCCCAATAAATGCTTTTACAGCTCTTACCTGAGCAGGAGCATAATAGGCTTTGCTTTAAATGACTCTTGGCAATTTCTAGAAGTCCAATTCACCCTAAAACAGTGGTTCTCAACCATCCTAAGCTGCACTCTTATTCAGTTCATATTGCAGTGAACAATAACTTTTATTGCTCCTTAACTAATTTTGCTATGAATTATAATATAAATATCCCTATTTTCCAAAGGTCTTAGGGGGCCTAAGGGTGAATGGGTCACTCAGTCCCTTTGGGGGTCTCTACCTACATGTTAAGAACTGCTGCCCCAAATAAGTCTCTTCCTGTAATAGAAACTGAGCAAGTATGACTGGTTCTAACCAGCTCCAAAATGTGTATGGAAGTCTTGTGCAAATACACGTATATACAGACTGAAAATGTTATCAGTCTGATGCCTTCACAGCTACACACGTCATGGAGAATTTCACGGCAGTCTGGAGCTATGTCAAAAGCAGCTGGCTCTGCTTGGCTCGTGTTTTAGTCATTAAAGTATTAGCCAAGTATTTTTCAAGCTACTAATAAGAAATCCAAAAAGATGGAAGATAAAAGGCTTTTCGAATTCCTATTTCCTACCATGTGTCTCCCCACTCCTCTGTGCCTTCTCCCAGCCTTCTGATGGTCTCTTCCTGTCCCCACGTCCAGGGAGGCATGATCACCACTTTCTTCCTCTCTGTGGCTGTCACAGTCCTCTCCGTCATCAATGTGGGCAACAGCATCATGTTCATCCTGACGCCACACTTACTGACTACCTCTTCCCTGATGCCTTTCAGTGGCTTCCTGATGGGCTACCTTCTCTCTGCTTTCTTCCAACTTAATCCAAGGTAGGTCTTCTAGGTCCCATGGTCCTCAGGGCATCTCTAAAGTCTTTTTGGAAAGGATAGGGAATAAAGAACCTTGAGATATGGGCAGAACATTTTTCTGACATATGTTCAAAGGCACCAAGGGCTTTGGGGAATGAGAAATACTGGGGCCGGGCAGTGGTGGTGCACGCCTTTAATCCCAGCACTTGGGAGGCAAAGGCAGGCGGATTTCTCAGTTCGAGGCCAGCCTGGTCTACAGAGTGAGTTCCAGGACAGCCAGGGCTACACAGAGAAACCCTGTCTCGGAAAAAAAAAAAAAAAAAGAGAGAGAAATACTGGGAGGAAGGGGTACTCAGGATGGGAGGGTGGTAAAGTCTGCCCTCTTCCAATGTTGAAATCACACCTGGGAGTTTGATGGCACTGGGCTAGTGCCATCACTATGCTTTAATGTCAATGCTAATTCTTTCCTTGCCCACTCTTATTTTTCTAACAAGGCTTGAATCCTTGACAAGGACAATATCAGATGAAAGTTATGCTAAGTGATACTCCAAGCTCAAGTCTTTAGCTATAGTGCAATCCAAATCATAAATACAGCCACCATAAAATAACATTCAACCTGAGGGTCTGTGGAAACAGGCCTTTCCTCCTGTTAGCCTAGATAATTATGAGAGAGTCTAAACATTAGTACAATGGTTCTCAACCTTCCTAATGCTGCAACCCTTTAATACACTTCCTCAGACTGTGGTGACCCCACTTTTGTCACTGTTTTGTTAACTGTAATTTTGCTCTGAAATGTAATTAAGTATCTGTGTTTTCCAATAGTCTTAGGCAATCCCTGAAAGGGTCATCCACCCCCCAAAATGTATATTCATGAACTAAAAACATCCTGCTCTTCAATCCACAAGATGGAAAGCAAAATTAGGGGAGCAGGTTTCAAAGATACACACTGGGGCTAACGTTTGTTTTAATGACAAGTTCTAGAATTAAAGATATGTAAGGTACAAACAAGCACAGGATGAAGTCTGCAACATTTCAATCTCCCACTGTCTGCTCAAAGTGCAACTATAAGACTAACTTAACAAGCTAACAAAGGATACTGGCTTCCAGTTTCACCTACCTGCCAGTCACTTTCAAATTTTAACTTAGCAATTCTGTAAAAGCAGACAAAATTCCAAACTATTCAAAGACCTCCTTGGGGCCAGATGGATGTAGCTCAGTGGTAGAGTACATGCCTAGTATATACAAGGCCAAGTCGTCCCAGGCATATGCCTGCATGCAAACAGGCACAAGCACATACGTGCAGTCTTTATACTTTCTGTACCTTTCAGTCACTATCCTTGGGGTTGGATCCCATCTTCCTATCTGGATGCTGTAGGTCTAAAGCATCAGAAGGGAGAAGGGCAGGCCCAAGAGCTGCCCACTGTCTTGTTGAACACTGCTTTTCCCACACACATAGGTGCAGACGCACCATCAGCATGGAAACAGGATTCCAAAACGTTCAACTCTGTTCTACCATCCTCAATGTGACCTTCCCCCCTGAAGTCATCGGACCACTTTTCTTCTTTCCTCTCCTCTACCTGATTTTCCAGCTTGCAGAAGGACTTCTCTTCATTATTATCTTCAGGTGCTATGAGAAAATCAAGCCTCCAAAGGGTAAGTATTATTGAATCATCTCCATTGAGTACTGCCACTACACTGGACCTGAGCTACCAACAAGAGGTTCTCAGTAGGGACCGGAACCAGGTAACACTGAATTAAGAATGAAGGTCATTTTTATCAGCAACACTACACTTCTACCTTAGCTGAGAAAACCAAGTTAATGGTGTTTTTTCTCAAGGGACTGACAATGGGATCACTTTGTCTAGGCAAGATAAGCTTTAATATAATAGAACGGAACTACCTTGGAACTATGAGATCTCTAGGGTATTAGTTTGGGAAGCTTCGGCATTCTTTAGCATTCAGCTTTCTGTAAGGAGGTCAGACCCCTAGTATCCACATAGGGAGACCCCAATACGACAGAATCCAAAACATGAGTCCACTGTCAGTTAATCTCAGAACTCTGAAATACATAACTGGCATGATTTGTACTAATTACTAGAATGTTCTTTAATTTATTTTAATAACTTTTTCTTTCAAAAATAATTTTATGTTTAATACTTTAAATGTTCAGAGCAAGTTCATTATCTGAAGGACATAATTAAGTCTCAAAAAAGCCCAGGAACCCTCTCTCAAAGTGTTTCTGAGGGATTGGAGAGGCAGCTCAAATATTAAGGACACTTGCAGGAGCTGGAGAAATAGCTCAGTAGTTGATCTTCCATAGGACCCTCAAAGCAGCTCAGAATCCAACGTAACCCCACCCTAAAGGACGCCCTCTTCTGCCTCCACAGACACTTTATGCAGCACAAAACATACATGCAGAGAGAAATATCCACACACCACCCACCCCCTCAAAAAAATCAGTCCTTAAAAGGATTTTTGTTTTTATGTGTACAGACCCATTTTAGTCAGAGAACTCCAAGGAGTCAATTCTCTTTCCATGTGTACTTGAGGGTTTTAACTTGGGTCATTCAGGCTTAGCAGCAAGAACTTTTACCTGCTTTATCATCTCACTCTGAGTACTCTTTATAAACTATTGGGTTTTTTTTGGTTTGGTTTTGTTTTGTTTTTTAATGTTACTGAGTATACAATAGCTCCTGTGTACCAAGTAAACACTACCTGTGATCTTTCGTTTTCTGTATGTAGCTCAGGCTAGCCTCAAACTGGAGATTCCCCAGCCTCCAAGTGCTCAAATTCAACATCATGTACCACGTCCAGCCATGTCTTTTTTTTTTTTTTTTTTTTTGGTTTTTTGGTTTTTTGGTTTTTTTGAGACAGGGCTTCTCTGTGTAGCCCTGGCTGTCCTAGAACTCACTCTGTAGACCAGGCTGGCCTCGAACTCAGAAATCCACCTGTCTCTGCCTCCAGAGTGCTGGGATTAAAGGCGTGCGCCACCACTGCCCGGCCCAGCCAAGTCTTTTTATTATTGGAAATCAAACCCAGGATGTTAGGTATGCTAAGAAAGCATTCAACCAGAGCCTTATGTCTTCTAAACAAAAAACTCGTCTATTTCCTAATCAACTTTTCTTCTACTGCATATTTCCAAAACCAAGGCTGAGATTATTTTTTGACCCCAGGAACTGTGAACTGCACCCCTGACAGCCCCTTCACCAGGATGATGGCAAAGAGCCCAAGATACCCTTTGCTCACAGTGGCACCTTCTGCCAGAGTTTAAGTGCAGGAGATGTCTAACACATCACCATCTAGAAAGCCACCTACCCAGCCCAGCCAGCAGCAGAGGGTGGTTTCTTGAGGGGGACTTACGCCAGGATGGCTGACAAGGACAGCATCTCGGAGGTCAGATAGGAGAGGTAGGAAATGACAAAGACGAAGCCAGGATACAAAACCTTGGTGATATCCATCATACTATACTAGCAAATGCCAATGTTCCCTTTGCGATTGTCATCTTGGTTATCAGGAACCCAAAAAGGAAATCCAAGAGCTGTCCACTCTACAGAACCACTAAATGCTTTGGTTCAAAAGTAGCGGAGTCTCATCAGGTAACCCATGCAACAGATAGCACAAGAGATGGCACTTTTGGAGTCATCAACTAGGTTCCATGTTTAAAGTTGTAGTCCCAGAAAGACCTGTAATAACCTTGAATGTGATACTCTGGAATTTTAATCCTCAAGACCTAAAAGAGCCAATGTTGAAAACCCCATGTAGTGGTTATTTCTGATTGTCAACTTGATTATATCTGAAGTGAATTATAACCCAGAATTAGAAGGCTCACCTGTGATCTGGATCTTGAGACTGGAGGACACAGGTTTCAGGTGTGGTGGTGCACACACCTCTAATCTGGGCCACACCTGCTATTGGAGATCTACATAAGGACATTGGAAGGAGGAAGATTCAATCTTCTCTGCCTTCGAGCCTTGTGGGACAAAGTGACTGCTAGATCCTCGGGTTTTCATTCACAGCTACTGCTGACCATTGTTGGGGAGTTTGACTACAGACTGTAAGTCATTAACAAATTCCCACCGGGCAGTGGTGGCGCATGCCTTTAATCCCAGCACTTGGGAGGCAGAGACAGGTGGATTTCTGAGTTCGAGGCCAGCCTGGTCTACAGAGTAAGTTCCAGGACAGCCAGGGCTACACAGAGAAACCCTGTCTCGAAAAACCAAAAAAAATTAAAAAATAAAAAATAAAAAACAAATTCCCTTACTATATAGAGACTACCTATAAGTTCTGTGACTCTAGAGAACCCTAATACAGAAGTTGGTACTGGGAGTGGCTCTAGAGGAGCAGAAAGCAGTATAAGGATACTTTTTTAAGAATCTGGAGTTGGTTTAATAATTCACCAGCACCTTCAACTGCTGAAACCTCTCCAGATACGCTCTCTTCTGGGAGCTTGGAGAATATTGAAGACCCGTTGTTGGAAATATATTTTAAACTTAAAGAAGCTGGTGCCATTGGGCATCTTGATGAATTGGGTGGATTGTGTGCTCAAAACTTTTTGCAATATGGCGAAAAAATTTGAAAATGACTTTGCTGGCCGGTTGCTTTTAGTATCTCTGGAAAAGATGATGAAGGAAAAGGAGTTGTATAGTAAAATTGAACGGATCCAGATGCAAGTGAGCAATCTAAAAGTTGCTAAGTGTGTCCTTGAAGAAAATCTTCTCTCCAGCAGCCAAAGAGCTCAGGTTGCAGAAAATCAAACTGAAGCCCTCATAAGGTTGGCTGAATGAAGTTCAGGTCTCAGCCTCAGAGGGTGTCAGCAGTTAAAGTAAGGGCATTAATTGGCAAAGAATGGGATCCTGTAACTTGGGATGGGGATGTGTGGGAAGACCCTGTTGAAGCTGAGAATTCTGAATCTTCGGATTCTCAATGGTTTACCCGTCCTGAGGAAGTAGTATCCTCAGTCCCACCCCTTTAAATAATGCCTTCTCCACATCAGGAAATTAATTCTCCAGAGTCTGATAAACCAGCAGTGACTTTCGATGAAGAAAATGCCAGACAAGATAATATTGATGTTTCTCAAGGCCCACCAATAGTTTCTTCTAGACCTATAACCAGACTCAAGGCAAAACAGGCCCCTAGAGGGGAAGTAGAAAGTGTAGTCCATGAGGAGGTGCGCTACACTATTAAGGAGCTTAATGAGTTTGCTAATTCATTCAAGCAGAAGTCTAGAGAATATGTGTGGGAATGGATTTTAAGGGTGTGGGATAATGGTGGAAGGAACATAAAACTAGATCAGGCTGAGTTTATTGACATGGGTCCTCTGAGTGGAGATTCAAGGTTTAATATGGAAGCTCATACAGTGAAAAAAGGTGTCAGAAGTTTGTTTGAATGGTTGGCTGAAGCGTTTATCAAAAGATGGCCTGCTGAAAAGGGGTTGGAGATTCCTGATATCCCTTGGCTTGGTGTTGATGAAGGGATTTTAAGGCTCAGGGAAATTGCAATGCTAGAGTGGATACGTTGCATAAATCCTAATTCTCCACAATGGGAAGGCCCAGAAGATATGCCCTTCACCAATCCTATAAGACGCAAACTGGTGAGAGGGGCAGCAGCACATTAAGAGGTTTGTTCTTGCCCTTTTCCTTGTGCCAGACCTTAGGGTTGGAGATGCTGGTGCTCAATTAGATGAATTAAATGGGTTTAATTGGGCCTCGAGGTAACAAGGGCCAGGTAGCAGCATTGAATGTCAGAGACAAGGTGGTCGTAGTTATTATAATGGACAGCGTAGACAAAACATTTATAATGACATATACTGTGATGGTCAGCACAGAAGTGAACTTTATAATGGCATGACTCATTCAGACCTTTGGTTCTGGCTAATCAGTCATGGTGTTTCCAGGTATGAAATACATAGGAAGCCTACTGCATATCTGATCTGTTTAAGCAGAAAAATTCTCAAATGAAAGGCTACATTGGATCCTGACAAAAGGCAATCTCAGCCAGTGAATCAATTTCCAGACTTGAGCCAGTTTGCAGACCCAGAACCCCTTGAATGAAGAAGTGGCCAAGTTCCCCTGAGGAAGGATCTTGATAAGACACCTGTAAGTTTTGCTGTTGTCTCCAGTCCTTCCCCAGGGAAACTACAGCCTTTTATAAGGGTAACTGTACACTGGGGGAAAGGTAATAATCAGACTTTCAGGGGTCTATTGGATACTGGCTCTGAATTGACGTTGATCCCAGGAGATCCCAAGAAATATTGTGGCCCTCCAGTTAAAGTAGGGGCTTATGGAGGACAGGTGATTACTGGAGTTTTGACTGATGTCGGACTTACAGTAAGTCCAGTAGGTCCCCAACACATCCTGTAGTCATTTCCCCAGTTCCAGAATGTATAATTGGGATAGATATACTTAGAAATTGGCAGAATTCTCATATTGGTTCCCTGACATGTGGAGTGAGGACTATTATGGTTGGAAAGGCTAAATGGAAGCCGTTAGAGTTGCCTCTGCCAAATAGTGAATCAAAAACTACCGTATTCCTGGGGGAATTGAAGAAATTACTGCCACTATCAAGGACTTGAGATGCAGGGGTGGTGGTTCCCACCACATCTCCCTTTAACTCTATCTGGCCAGTGCAGAAGACAGATGGATCATGGAGAATAACAGTTGACTATCGAAAACTAAATCAGGTAGTAACTCTGATTGCAGCTGCTGTACCAGATGTAGTTTCGTTACTTGAGCAGTTACTTGGCTAGTTTTGTGTCAACTTGACACAAGCTGAAGTTATCACAGAGAAAGGAGTTTCAGTTGAGAAAATGCCTCCATGAGATCCAGCCATAAGGCATTTTCTCAATTAGTGATCAAGGGGGGAGGGCCCCTAGTAAGTGGTACCATCTGTGGGTTGGTAGTCTTGGGTTCTATAGGAAAGCAGGCTGGGCAAGCCAGTAAGCAGCATTCCACCATGGCCTCTGCGTCAGCTCCTGATCCCTGACCTGAGTTCCAGTCCTGACTTTTGTGATGAACAGCAGCATGGAAGTGTAAGCTGAATAAACCCTTTCCTCCCCAACTTGCATCTTGGTCATGATGTTTGTGCAGGAATAGAAACCCTAAGACACTCCAGCACCAAAACAGAGAAAACCATTTCTTCTCGACCCATTTCTTCTACTGTAGTGGGAGAGTATGGAGGACCCTGACTCCTACCTTCCAAGTCCCTCACCTCATCCACATGGGGCGAGGGGGCGCTCAAGACTGAGGAAGGTAGAGGTTGGCAGTTTAAAGTCTGATCAAAAGCTTTCTTCCCTGCCTTCCAGGTCCTTCAGAATTTAAGTCATTAATTATTACTCACTTAACCTATCTTTTCTCTTTTTTCTTTGTAATTGTATAGGAGTTATGTTACAGTGATGAAAATACCATACAAAGCATCTGACTGCTAGTGCTACATTAGGGATCTCAAAGTAAAAGCAAATCTTCCTGAAAGGGATGAAATGGTAGATACAACTATAGAGCACACTCTCAAGAGTTCTTGCATTTGAACAAATTTAAGTTTGTCTCAACTACTTTTTTTCCCAAGAAAGTGTGTATAGGTTACTATTCTATTGCTGTGAACTTACGTTTATTAGGGGTTTACAGTTTCAGAGGGTTAGAGTTCATTATCATGGCAACTAGCTGGCAAGGTACTGGAGCAGTAGTGAGTGAGCTTGCATATCCTGATCCACAAACAGGCAAAGGCTAATTGGGAATGGCAAGACTTGCAGGCTCAAAAGCCCACTCCCAGAGACACACCTCCAACAAGGCTGTACCTCATCCTTCTCAACCAATTCCTCCAAGTGAAAGTAAGGCATTCTAATCAATGAGCCCATAAGGACCATGCTCATTCAAGCCAGTTTCACTCTCAATCTCTTTTAACTTTACAGACCAAACAGAAATTACCTACAAAGCTGCTGCAACTGAAGATGCTATTCCAGCAGCTCTGGAAAAAGGTACCCACAATGGGAACAGTCCTCAGACACAACCTGGCCCTTCCCCTAATGGCCTGAATTCTGGTCAGACGGCAAATGAGAATGTGAAAACTTCGATGCAGCAAGAAAAGGACAGTCAGTCAAGCTTGCCAGAATGTTTGTCTAGCACTTCCAGCAAACCTTCATCAGCAGAATCATGAAGCCATGAACTGAGACAGAAAGAAGGGCATCTATCCAGGAGCTGTCACCCACCCCCAATTTCCCTTTTGATTAAATTTGCCATTTGTTTAAAATATCAACAAGAACTAGGTAGGCAAAGTGGTTCCTGCCTATAATCCCAAATGCTCAGAAACTCAAGGTCAACCTTAAGTACACAGCAAGACTGTCTCAAGAAGCCAGTAACGGGGCAGGAGAGATGGCTCAGCAATTAAGAGCACTGACTGTTCTTCCAGAGGTCCTGAGTTCAAATCCCAGCAACCACATGGTGGCTCACTGCCATCTGTAATAAGATCTGATGCCCTCTTCTGCGGTGTCTGAAGACAGCAACAGTGTACTCACACATAATAAATAAATAAATCTTTAAAAAAAAAAAAAAAAAAAGCCAGTAACACTTTCAGTGACTATGAACTCTATGAAAGCTGAACCAAACAGCTGCATCTGATAAACGTTAACGTCACTATTTCTAAACTTTCCAGTAAGCAGGTGTTTTGTTCATTAAACATCCACAACCTGCTTCATGTTATAACTCAAAAGGAAATAAACTACAACTTGTAGTTCTAACTTACCAAATGATCTTAATTCTTTTTCCTTTGCCACATGACTTGGGATTAGTTATAATCAATACCAAGTAGACAAAGAGGAACAAAAGCAATTAAATAGGACAAAACTGCCACCCACTACCACAATGAAAGGGTTTCAAATACCAGAAAGCAAGAGATTCTTAAGAAGCCATTAACAAGCCAACAAATTCCACTTCCCACCCATTCTATCAGTTTACAATCAGTGGCAGCAAGCACTCCAAATCCTTGGGGGGAACTGTACAGATAAATATTCAAACCCTCAGATTTCTTCTATGAAATCTAAACATTTTTCACTTTTTTACTCAGACACTAGAAACCACTGAAAGATGAATAAGCTACCTACAGCATACACAGTTAAACATGGTAAACTACTTTTTGTATTTCCCATCACTGACAGTGTACAACTGAAGACAAATCAGGGCACCTGTTTGGCAAATTTGCACAACTAACAAGCACAAGAATGACCCACCCACCTTTGGGGGGCGGGGGGAGCCACTGGAGAGATGGCTCAGAGGTTAAGAGCACTGACTACTCTCTTCCAGAGGTCCTAAGTTCAATTCCCAGCAACCACATGGTGGCTCACAACCATCTGCAATGGGATTTGATGCCCTCTTCTGGTATTTGAAGACAGCGATAGCAACAGTGTACCCACATACATGAAATAAATAAATCTTTAAAAAAAAAAAAACATGTTCTGCTATCAAATACTTACCAAGCACCTGGCAACTAGGCTTTCAAGATGAATAACACATTTCCTACAAGGGCAGGTCTCACTCCCACAAGGGTAGGCAGCTAGAGACTGCTCAGCAATTAAGATGACTCCAGAGGACCTGGAGTTTGATTCCCAGCACCCACATGGCAGTTCCTAACAGTCTCTAATAGTTCTAGGAAATCCCACACCACCTTCTGGCTTCCTTGCAACTGGTGCACACACATACATGCAGCTAAGACACCATGATAGAAATTTTTTTTAATTTCTCCTGTAACATACTCTCACATTATTAGCAAGATGGTGGCACACACCCATAATCTCAGCAATTGGAAGAAAAAGCCACCCTCGTCCACAAAATGAGTTCCAGGACAACCAGGGCTACACACATACACCTTTAAAAACCTAAATAAAACATATAGTCACATATCTCAGAACTAAAACCAGCATGTGAAGATCCCTCAAGCTTTCAGTCACTGAGAAACTACACTGACCATCCCAACTGTGTTACGTCTGACAAGAAAACTTGTCCTGGATCTTACGTGTTTACCAAACCATTGCCCTTTCTGTTTAGGGTAAGTAACCTGATGGTAATTCAAGTCAGGTGGCAACAGGAAAAGTAACTCACTCAACTTAGCTGTCAGTTTTCATCCATTTGCAGACTCCTTCACCAGCGTCAAATACCAAAAAAAAAAATACTTTTAAAAGCTCATACCACACCACTTCAGGGTTCTACATGTGTAGTTTTTAACTTAAAATACACAGAATGTGACAGAATAAACAATACAAGACTTTTTGAGAAACAGACCAAAAGCAGTTTTATAATACTTAGTATTTTATTATCAATAACAAACAGCTGTTTTAATGTCTAAATACAGCTGTTAATGGGCAAGAAGACACCCTTGACCCTAACAAGGAAAACTCATATTAAGCCTTTATATACAAGCAAATTTAGAGCTCTTTTAAAGTGTCCAAAGCTATTCATTAGTTTAATTGAGTAATTAAACTAATCTTGAGTTAACATATCTGAACAATGAACTAAAATATTCAAAAGTTTTTCTAGTACAAAAAATTAAATGCTTTAGTTATAAAAGAGCTCTATCAATATACACAAACTATATACTTCAGACAGTCACAAAAGTGTGAGCAGAAGGCTTATCAAAAGACATTTAATACAATTAGTTTTCAACAACCCCTTGGTGGTCCACATCTACAAAGAAATCCAGCCCAATCCCTCCAAATCCCACCCCACAGAAAAGCACATACTTACCAGAATTTTTAGCAAGTATGGTTTGGGAATTTGTTTTTTGTTTTTTAAAAAAAGGCCCCAGGGCAAGTTATTTACAGTTTAATTGCCACTGTCAACTGATCTGGACCTGGACCGGGATCGGGACCGCTGGCGATCCACAGATGCTGGAGATTTAGATCTACTCGAAGAACCACGTTTCTGGCTCTTCTCAGGCACAGGAGACCTACTACCAGAACGGGACTTGCTCCGGCTCCGGCTCCGGCTCCTTGATCGGCTGTAAGACTTGCTCCTTCGTGACCGGGATCGGCTACGGGACCTAGAGGAACTCCTGGTACGAGATCGTGACCTGCTTCTTGACCTGCTATGAAAAATGGGGAGGAAAGAGGAAAAAAAAAAAAATTAACCTGTATGACAGGGCTCTAAAAGCCAGCAAGTAAAACTTTTGGCTTAAAATATAAACGTACCTGTGCCTTTTGCTGCCTTCAATTAATTTGATTTTTCTCCCATTAATTTCCTTTCCAGAAAGTTTCTCAATAGCATTCTTTAAGTCACCGTAAGAGGCAAACTCAACTACCCTAAAATGGAGGAGAAAAATATCCCCTTAAAGGTTATATATAACCCAAATAGCCTTGTAGACTGCCTACACAGATTAAGCGTAAGTTTATTCCCTGCTGTTACTGCTATCTTACTTCTGATATACAAAGCACAGCATGGTTTTAGGCAGTCAACCTGTGGAGTCCTCTGTACTGTGGAATGTATGGCAGGTGCCTATTAAATGCCAGTATTATCAACAGTCCCTTGTTTTTGTTTTTTGGGTTTTTTTTTTTGTTTTGTTTTTTTTAGTATATAAATAGTTTATTTAGGGCATGGGAAGGGGAGTTAAGAGGGTAGTAGAGGCAGAGAAAGGCAGAGAGAGGGAGAGTAGAGAAGTTGAGGAGTGGAGGCCGGCCATGACCATGTGGAGGGGGGCGGAATGGGGAGAGGTAAGAGAAGTAAGAGAGAGGCAAGAGAAAGAGATAAGAGTCAACAGTCCCTTGTAATTGATGGAACCTTTCTCCCCAAACTACCAAAATCAAGTACATGCAAACTTTAGGTCCTAGCAATGCCACAATAAAATTCCCAAGGTAACTAAAAGTTCACAACTCCAGGGCATGCTCACCCTTCATTTAGCTTAGGCCGATGTGCATCCGCAAAGGTTACTTCCCCAGCTTGTCTCATGAAATCTTTGAGATCCTTAACACAAGACAATTATGTTAAGGAGAGAAAGGGAAAAGTGGCACACAAACAACCACATGGTATAAACAGACTACTGGAAGAGAAGTTGTTAGATAAAGTACAAACATGGCAGATACCACACTTGTATTCTATCAGAACTCAAAAATTATGCCAGGGCACGAAATAAGCAAATAGCATATTGCTTTTAAGCAAAATGCTAGAGGAAATTCCAATTTTTAACATTATGGTATTAGTCTAACTGAGCTCAGTACAAAAGGGGGGAAAAAACAAACAAAAAACAAAACAAACAACAAAAAAAAAACAAAAGGAACAGTACATCCTTTAAAGACTAGTTTTATATTTGAAAAAGAAAAAAAAAAACAAAAAAATCAAAACAACATTTACAAAGACACCAGTTATTTTGTGCCCCATATGTCATTAAAAAAATTTACTTTACCTTTATTAACATTTCCCTAGGCTAGTCAAGCAGCAAACCATTAAGCGGTCGGAGAAACCTTCATGACATAGGCCCGACTGGCTCTTCGCCACCCACTTGAAGGATACTACCCAATCGATGGAAGCCTTTAATCGCACAGCCCTCCCTATTAGCAGACTACTGGCGATGCAGACATGTTTTACTCTTGTGCAGTTACCAAGGACCACTTTACTGCGATCAGGATTCCAACGACCAACTAATTTCGTATCTTTCAACTCTTTCGACCAGGACCTCTTATTCGGAAGCGTTACAGGAAGACAGCTCTCAACTTAGGGATCAGATCACGTTATCAACGTTCTGGGATCGCTGCAACCCGGCACTTCAAGTAAGTGCACCGATTACGTCTAGACCGGCAAACACAGATCTAGAGGTGGCCAACTGATCACTGTAGGAGCTGACTGGCAAAGTCAACCAGGCCCAACCAAGAGTGACCAAGACAACGATTAGGATAACCCACAGGCACTCCTCGTCATAAGGCCAACGACACAGATAGGCTGGCAAATAAAGGGTTTAATATTTGGTTAAAATTGATTTTAAAAAACATGAAAAAAAAATAACCTCAAAACATTTACATTTGATCACTAATATTAAAATCTGAAACATCCCCCAGTTACATTTAACTAAAGTTTAAAATTATAGTTCAATTAAATTCATTAATTTAAGATAAAGCATTTAATAAGATATATTAATAAAACATCAACTACCCATTAACATTTTTTAAATACCACATTAAAATATCTCAAAACTGTATTTCAACAAACCTGCCAGCTGACTCTTGAGGATAAATTCTCAACTATAAGTCGATTTTCTGTTCTTACAGGTGGGGCATTTCTGAAGGAAAAAAAATAAGCAATGTTAGATGCTATGTCACAATGTCAAATGCTGTGTGACAAGTTTAAACCAAGATGGTGGACTCCAGCTAATGGATCCTATCCTAAACCTTAACAACCAAACGGCATACCGTCTATCATTTCGAGGTCTGCGACTGCTAAAACGGTCGGAGTATCGTCCTCTACCTCTTCCACCTCGAGACCGAGCCCGAGCATGTTCAATAGTAACTCTGTGAAAAGGTGGAAATGCATTAGTACACACTTACACTACACACAAGAGCACGTCCATACTCTAAATGTCCAGTCTGCTCTACTCCCCTGGGAGAACTAGTTATAAACCAATCATGCTTACCTTTCACTGCAAAGTTCCTTCCCATCAAGTTCATAAACAGCATCATCTGCATCCCTTGGGTCCTCAAATTCCTAAAACGTGGTAATGAGACTTAGTAGAGGTTTTGGACGTGCATTTTACAGCTTATTAAGATCTTGGAGCTGGGCAGTGGTGGCACACGCCTTTAATCCCAGCACTTGGGAGGCAGAGGCAGGCGGATTTCTGAGTTCAAGGCCAGCCTGGTCTACAGAGTGAGTTCCAGGACAGCCAGGGCTACACAGAGAAACTCTGTCTTGAAAAAACAAACAAAAAAGGTCTTGGGAACGTGTCTGGATGAGATATGCCTTAAACTCAGATACCAATAAGCCTAATCTAGGGGTGACTGGAAATCAACTCCAGCTAGCAGTTACTTTTAATTCTTAATAGAATCCACTGTCTCTTGGCCACATTTAACATCTTTGGGGGGGGGACTTCACATGGACTCAATGAGCCTAAAATTATTGCTCATTCCAAAAGCTCTACCCACTTTGGTTTCTTTGGAGACAGGGTTTTTCTCTGTAGATCGGCCTGCCTCTGTCTCCCAAGCACCAAAGACTAAAGGCATGTGTGGTCACCACCAGGTTACCTACTTCTCAGTCAACTCAGGTTGAAGTACTTACCACAAAACCAAAACCTCTTTTCAAATCAATATCTCTGATCCGTCCGTAACCTTTGAAGAATCTTTCCACATCTTTCTCCCTCGCTGCTGGATTTAGTCTCCCAATGAACACTCGACAGCCACTCATGATGCCCGGCTAGTGTTTCCTGTTAGGCAGTAATTCAATCGGGTCAATACAATGAATGGCACAGGGGTAAATGTTCAGTCAAGTAAACACAGCCCAAAAATGTTTACCAACTCTACTAACAAGGTCACCATGTACCTTTTAAGTAGTTCAGGATCCCCACACTCAAATTTCAAGTTAAAACTCAACTCCCAAAACGACCCCCTCCCAGGTTCCACCCGGCAGCCAACCGCAACGCCCACTTGCCACCTTTCTAGACTGCGCAGCCGCGCTCCGCTCCCAGGCCCCCTCCCATCTGCCGCAGTTAAGTAAAGGCCGAGAAATGCGGGAGAAGCCGGCCCCGCCCTCCACAAGGCCCTGTCCAATAGCAGCCGGACGCGACCGCGTCGCGGCCTCCCCGTGCGTCACAAGCCGGAATCTCGCGACGCCACAACCGAGCATGCGCAGTCGGCGACGGGCGCGTTCGCAGCACAAAATGGCGACGGCCGAGTCTACGGCGGGGGAGGAGCAAGAGAGCCGAACTCCGGCCTCAGCCGCGGGCAAACCAGGCCCTGGGCGCCGCGCCTGCAGGCCAACAGGGGACCCTAGTGACCCTTGGCAAGGCCGGTTCCCAGCGGACAGGCACACGAAACCGGATAAGAACCACCCAAGGGTGGCAGCGAGGGGCGCGCGGCTTCCCTCTACAAACGCCCTCCCTCACACCCGCCCTTCCGCCTTGTGTCCCCTCAAGCAACACCAAAAGGGAGACGTGCCCCAGCGCCCACCTCAATCAACTGCGCTCTCTTAGACGCCGTCCTCCGCAAAGAGCGAAGCCCCGGCCACTCGCGACCCGAGCGGCCATGAAGAAGCCTCGATCCGAGAAGCCTTGCCCTCAAAGCGAGCCACTCACCTACCGGACAGGGTCTTTGACGGCTGAGACCCGGAGAGGTTCGTAGTCTGCGACGGAGCTGTCTGCCTCCCTACACACACGAACCCAACTCCTCTACGTCTCTCCACAACTGACGCACTTAGCAGCTCGGACGTTGCACAAAATGGAAGGAACGTCCTTGCGTCACTTCCAGGGCGGCTCCAGAAGCTCGGGTGCCGCCCAGTTGGAGCCAAATACAGAAGTTTTCCGCCGAGCCGGAAGTCCTAGTGGGGCGGAGCTTCCGTACGGTGACCGCTGGCGAAAGCGACGGGTGGTGGAGGGCGGTGGTTAGAAACATTCTCTGGGTTGGAATGGCAAGATCAGCCTAAGGAACTGAATTGTTTTCCGCTAATGGAGGGATTTTATCTGATGAAATAATGAAATTGGGACAGTGGGTAAAAACGCTCATGTATTAAATCCCTAGGGCCAATCTTGGGCTCAGCTAGCTGGAAAAGATCTCAAGTTGTTTGTAAATCCAACTGGCCGTTGTCCATTCATTTCTGTCCAGGTCTCAACAGCTAAGGTGGACAGTGGTAGCATCTGCCTTTAATTCCAGCACTCTGGAGTATCCCAGGCAGGAGTATCTCCGAGTTCCAGGCCAGCCTGATCTACAAAGTCCAGGACAGCCAGGGAAACCCTGTCTTGAAGAACCAAAAAAAAAAGTCAAAGTCAACAGTTAGTCAGAAATAGAATATGTGCTTCCATCGTGAATGTAATTCACAGCCCTCCACTTCAATAACTCTATCTAGCCTTTCCCAGTTTCTTTGGGAGGTCTAGAAACGTTGACAATAAAGACTTGTGGAAAAACTACTTCTCTTTAATGTTTTTTTATTTATTTAATTTTTTTTCTTCTTTTTTAAATCAGGCCTGGTTCTTTTTTTTGTTTGTTTGCTTTTTTGTTTTTTTTGAGGCAGGGTTTCTCTGTGTAGCCCTGGCTGTCCTGGAACTCACTTTGTAGACTAGGCTGGCCTGGAACTCAGAAATCTGCCTGTCTCTGCCTCCCAAGTGCTGGGATTAAAGGCGTGCGCCACCACTGCCCGGCTCTTTAATGTCTTTATCTGTAACCCAAAGCATCATCTCAACTTTGAGATGTACCTAGAATAGGATCACGGGGAGATGAATTGATAGCTCAGGAAGGAGACGAGCAACCCTGGGTCTGAACTCATTCACATGTGATAAGTTTGTCTACTCAGTTAACCATGCAAATAAAAACAGCATCAGTGGGGCCATTTAAAAAAAAAGCTATCTTTGATGTGAGGAATTAAAGATGGATTTAAAACAAAATACATATTTGCTAACTAAAAATTTTAAATAAATTTTAAGAGCTCACTAGAGAGGGCTTAGAAGTTAAGAGGGATGCTGAATCAGAGAAGGAGTTTGAATCCCAGCACGTATTTCAGTGTCAGGCCAACATAGCAGCCCACCCGCAACCCCAGTACGCTGTCCCAGGAGCAAGCTGGCTAGCTAGACTAACAGAATCAATGACTTCTGAGATCAAGTGAAAGACCCTAATATATAAGATGGAGAGTGACTGAGAAAGAGAAATAATCTTAACCTCTGCCTCACACACACACACACACTTGATTCCACACACATGTAAAAAGACACCCAATCATGTATGCCACATACTAAAAAAACTTTTGTATTATCCCAGAAATGCCTGGGGGAAGAGGGAATAATTATTTATATACCTGCTTTTGGATAAGTATTTTTCCCATGTCATTCTTTAGGTGCAAGGGCATTCTTTCCAAAAACATTCAAACAAATAACATGTATCTAATAGAGGAAAAACGATGCAGAGATCACAGATTAAGAGTATTTATTGTCCAGTCATCACAGACCTACAAGTTTCCTCCCTCTCCCCCAAAATCAGGTTACACCCTCCCTAAAGCTGTGAAGAATTGATAAGAAAGCTTACTATAGCCAGGCATGATGGGTAGGCATTTTTTTAATCCCAGTGTTTGGGAGCAGAGAAAGCAGGTGGCCTGTTCTACTTAGTGAGTTCACGGTCAGGGTCAGCCAGAGCTACATAGTAAGACCCTACCCTAGAAAGAGAGAGATTGATTCTGTTTCTGATTCAGATTCACCCCTATAGGCCTTTTACTTGTTAGATACTGATTTTTTTATTATTATTAAAAATGCCTACATGAGCTGGGCAGTGGTGGCACACACCTTTAATCCCAGCACTTGGGAGGCAGAGGCAGGTGGATTTCTGAGTTCGAGGCCAGCCTGGTCTACAGAGTGAGTTCCAGGACAGCCAGGGCTACACAGAGAAACCCTGTCTCAAAAAAAAAAAAAGAAAAAGAAAATGCCTACATGATGTTTAAAATACCAATGTCTCTAGAGTCACACAATACAGACAATTCATTTCTAGTTCTAGACCACATTATTTGATGGTGGCCTTCTCTGATCATTATAAAACTGTTTTCTCCAGATTGGACATTCCTATCTTGAATCAGCAGCTGTTGATCTGAGAAGCAAGGAGCCACTCAGAATCAGGCCTATTTACATTCCTGCATGGAAGATTAAGGAAGGCTCAGGTAGCCCTCGCTGAAGCTGTGTTAACAGTAATGACTGCTGTGGAGGGCTCTCTGGTACTGCAGGCTGCCTTTGACTCACCATGGCCCTGTAAATAACCCCAGCAAGCTCATTACTTCACCAAGCTGGGGCTGACTTTCTTTCCTCTCCCCTAGGTAACAAGATGTTTCTTTTTCTTGCCCTAGGAAACATCACCCAACAGAGCTGAAAATTCCTATTGCCTAATGACTTTATGGCCAGGACAGCATCTCAGCATAATGCATTCCTCACGTGTTTGTGGCTATGGTCTCTGGTGTAAACAAGACTGCCCTTCAGCCAGTCATAGAGAACACACAATACTGTACAGTATATAGTACTTGATAATTAAAACAAATGACTATATATTTACTAGTATTGTTTTAGAGTGTAGTTTTTTTAAAGATATTTTACTGTATATCTTAGTTTGCTTTCTATTAATGTAATAAAACACTAACCAAAACCAACCTGGGAAGGAAAGGGTTTATTACAGTTCACAGTCCATCATGAAAAGAAGTCAGGGCAGGAACTGAAGCAGAGACCATTACTCATCTTGGAAAACTACAGACAGAGTAATCGAATATTGGCTTCCAGCTCTTGAAGACTTGCTCAGTCTTTTGTTTGTTTGTTTGTTTGTTTGTTTGTTTGTTTGTTTGTTTTGAGACAGGGTTTCTCTGTGTAGCCCTGGCTGTCCTGGAACTCACTCTGTAGACCAGGCTGTCCTGGAACTCAGAAACCCGCCTGCCTCTGCCTCCCAAGTGCTGGGATTAAAGGCGTGCGCCACCACTGCCTGGCTCCAGTCTTCTTTCTTAAACAACTCAGAACCACCTGCCTGCGGTGTCATTGCTACAGTGGGGCTAGACCCTCCCATATCAACTATTAACTAACATAGCAATGCCCCACAGACTTTCGTACAGCCCAATATGATGGCGGAAACATCTTCTCAGTTAACGTTCCCTCTTCCCAAATGAATCTAGTTTGTGTGAGGAGAACAAAAGCTAATCAGCATTCTGTGTAACTGCATGCACTGCAGCGGACCACACAGCTGTTCTTTCATCTGGGTTCATGTATGTACACTCACCGGTGTCACAAGTGGTGACCAAACCACTTGCTGATTTGATTCTCATATGGTGTCACTCTTGCTCTGTTTATAGCATCCTGCCACCTGGATCCCTACCGGCAGAAATGTTGATTTAAGTGGTCTGATAGAAAGGGCTTGGAGAACTGTTACAGTCAAACAGCATGTAAACTGTGATCTGCCTAACGTCATCTTCTGGCTCTGTCTTGTCTCTTCACTCAGGTTTGTCTGAGGCCTAGTTAAGACAGTCATAAGGAACAACTCTAACACTGGAAAAAAAAAAAAAAAAAAACTTCTGTTCAGGGCACCTAAGTACTTCCTCCCCAACCCTCCAGATTCTGGCAGCTGCCAACTCTTAAGCCATTATGCAAAAGCATCATGCTAAGGACTTTACAAAGTCTCAGGACCTCCTGCTTCTCACAGAAGTGTTCTAAAATGTTTGAAAGTAGAAAATAACTTTCTGTCCAACTATCCCTGCTCCTGATTCCCCTGATTTCCTAGGCCCTGTCACAAAAGCAGCAACAGGACACCACATGGCCTGTGCACTGAAGGGGCCCCAGAATCCAAACAAAAACCAGCACTGACAAATTTCAAATGTCCTTATCGATAAAGCCAGAGGAGTCTGGGTGGTGGCAGACGTTCAGATAAGCAGAGCCTCTCTAAAGGACTGAAACTGAGAGAGAAATACCGCACACTCTGCAGATAGAGGGAGAACAGAGGTTAGCATTGGGGAGCCTAAAAATACTTTCCTAGCAGGCAGGGTGGCGCACGCCTTTAATCCCAGCACTCGGGAGGTGGAGGCAGGTGGATCTGAGTTGGAAGCCAACCTGTTCTACAGAGAGAGTCCCAAGGCAGCCAGGGCTACACAGAGAAACCCTGTCTCAGAAGAAAAAAAAAAAAAAAAGAAAGAAAAGAAATTAAATAAACAGAAAATAAGAGAGAGAGAGATAGACAGGCAGGCAAATAAAGACAAAGAAAAGAAACATCTTTTTTTTTTTCCCCCGAGACAGAGTTTCTCTGTGTAGCCCTGGCTGTCCTGGGACTCTGTAGAACAGGTTGGCTTCCAACTCAGAAATCCACCTGCCTCTGCCTCCCGAGTGCTGGGATTAAAGGTGTGTGCCACCACTGCCCGGCTAAGAAACATCTTCCTAAGAAGAGATAGACAGCAGCAATTCCAACTAATTCAGAAGTTGTTGACAAAACTCAAATTCTTTGCAGAGCCATGCATAGTGTTTGGTGTTAATTTTTGCTATGAATCAAGACCATTTGATTGATTAGCTGATTGAAGAACAGGGTCTCATGTATCCCAGGCTAGCCCATCACTCAATGTTCCAAGGATAATCTTGAGTTTTTTGACATTTTGTTTGTAAACCTAGTCTTTAAAGACTGAGCCATCTCTCCGGGCTGTCCTTGAATTCATAATTCTCCTGCCTCTACCTTCTCAGTGCTGAGTTTACAGGCATAGGTCCCCAGACTTGGTTTAGTCCATGCTAGGGATCAGAGCCAGAACTTCCTGCCTGCCAAGCAGATACTCTATCAAATGAGCTACACTATCATCTCAACACCAAATTTAACTCTTGCTTTAGCTTCTCCTTCTGTCCCACATTTTACTCTCATTTAAAAGAGTCATTTTGGGCTGGAGAAATGGCTCAGCAGTTAAGAGCACTGACTGCTCCTCCAGAGGTCCTGAGTTCAATTCCCAGCAACCACATGGTGGTTCACAACCATCTGTAATGGGATCTAATGCACTCTTCTGGTGTGTCTGAAGACAGCGACAGTGTACTCATATACATAAAATAAATAATTCTTTCTAAAACAAAACAAAAACAAAAACAAAAGATTATTTCAACACATACCAAATACAGATCACCTTCCCAGAAGAACCAGACTCAGGACTCTCTAGCTCTTAGGCCTGCAGGGTTAACTGCCACCTGATTAGCTGTCAGGGCTTCAGTTTGCATTGTCCAGTTCACTCCTGGATTGCTCACATCCGCTGCTCTACGCTCTAGCTCCTCTACCTGTGAGTCAGGAGGAATTCAGGAGTGACTCGGGTGGTTCTGGCTTGAAGTGGTCTCACCCAGTTTCCCAATTTAGAGAGAAATCTGCTTCCAGGCTCGCTCAGAATATTCACACACCTCACCTCAGTCCTTGCTGGCCACTCACTGTTGGTCACTTCTCTTCCACGTGGTCCTTTCTGTAAGCTACCTGAGTGTCTCCACTGTGTCATAGCTGGCTGTCCACAGAGGATGCCTTCTAGGAGACAGTGCATCTGAGACAGAAGCCACGGCGACTGTATTCTAATTTCAGGAACAATGTCCTTATGCACTGTAACTTAGTATATTCCTTTTCCTAAGGCACCAACACTGTGGATTCAAACAACAAACAAGCAGTTCTGGAGGCTACAAGTCAAAACTCAAAGTGTCTGGAGGGTCCTTCCCCTCTGACAGCTCTGGGGAAGGCCTTCCCTTGCCTCTTCCTAGATGGTGGTATTTGTTGGCAATCCTTAATGCTCCTGGCTTGTAGATTTCAGCATTCCAAGCAAATGGCAGCCCTTTTCCGTATAGTATTATATCATCCTCCATCTCTGCATGTCTGTCTTTGTGTCTAAATTTCTCTCCCCTTTAAAAAGGACGCCAGCCAGTCTTGTCGGAGCAGGGTCCACCCCAGCGACTTCATTTGAACTCCATCGCCTCTGTCCGTAATGACCCTATTTCTAAATCAGGTCACATTCTGTGGTACTAGAGGTTAGGATTTCAGCACCTATTTTGTGAGAACACAATTCAGTGCAGAACACACATAGCTTATACCATATACTGATCACACAGTTCAGCCCTGGTTCAACATTGGAGAGTAAAACAGGCAGCAAAACCAGGAAGTAGGGTGAGCGGAGGACACCTTGGAAAGTGGCCAGCATAGTGCTTCCGGCTTTGCAGCCAAAAGGGAAATAGGCTGCCCTGCAAATACTTGTTTCTCGCTGCTGATCGGCTGCCTTAAACATTTTGATATCCTCCCAAGGTGTGAGGGAGCTTTGTTTGTTTGTTTGTTATGTATAGAAAGAATTTATCAAACTTAGTCCTCCGGATTCAGCCTCGACAATGCTGGAATTACAGGTGTACACTACTGAACTCAGCTCTGGAGACTTCTGTTCTATTTCATTGTTGCTTTTAAAAATAATTTTATTTTAGTGTGTGTGTGGTGTGTGTATGTGTGCTCTGTGTGTGTGTGTGTGTGTGTAGTGTGAGTGTGTGCAGTGTGTGTGTGGTGTGTATGGTATGTGTATGTGTGTGTATGTATGTGGGATGGGGAGTGGGTGTGTGTGGATGTGTGTGTAAGCACACACATGCCATAGCGTATGATGTGGAGATCAGAGGACAACTTTTGGAGTCGGTTCTCTTCCTTCCACTGTGGGTTCTGGAATCAAACTCCACTTTTCAGACTTACGTGGCAAGCATTTTTACAAGCTGAGTCATCTCCAACCTCTTATTTGAAACAGGCTCTCACAGAGCCCAGGCTCCATTCAAACTTGTCCCATAGTAAAGGATTGCCATGAGCTAATTCTCCTCCCTCTGCTTCCCAGGGCAGGGACTTGCAGCCATGCACTGCCAGGCTGAACTAAGACTTTGATTCCTGACACATACCTGTTTTTATCTTCAGTTCTGTTCTATCTCCAACCCCTTTAATCCTGAACTTTCAAATATGCTCAGCTTACATTTTAGAGCTTAAAATAATAAACCTTCTCTTAAACCACGAAGCTGCCCCAATACCATTTCCCAGGCACCATGGCAGTTCCTTGGTCCTTACTCAACAGCTCTCAATCACCCCTGCTACTTCCTCCCCACCCTCCCACGGAAACTGGTCTCAAAGTTCACCTTCATCCTAATTGCAAAATCCAGTGGCTTCTTCATAACCATCATCCTATTTCATTAAAACTGCCGTTCATCTTATTATGGGATGGCACAGTGCTCGGAGCATGAGATTAATTAGCCTACTTTGGCCTTTACCCAACTCTCCAACACAGTTAATACTCTCCCCTTAAAGAAAAGTTGAAACCAGAGCCCAGAGGTGGCAGCACACGCCTTTAATTTCAGCCTTTGAGAAGCAGAGGCAAGTGAGTCTCTGAGTTCTAGACCAGCCTGGTCTACAGAGCAAGTACCAGGACAGTCAGGGCTACATAGAGAAACCCTGTGTCAAACAACACACCCCTGCTGGGCAGTGGTGGCACACGCCTTTAATCCCAGCACTCGGGAGGCAGAGGCAGGCGGATTTCTGAGTTCAAGGCCAGCCTGGTCTACAGAGTGAGTTCCAGGACAGCCAGGGCTACACAGAGAAACCCTGTCTCGAAAAACAAACAAACAAAAAACCACCCCATTCCATACCCCCACCCCCACCCCAAAAAAGAAAAAGAAAAGTTAAAACCAAAGCTCAGAGTCACGCAGCTGTCAAGTGCTGGAGCCTTGCATGAAGCCAGCACCATGGTTCTGAGACATTTTCTCAGGACTTACTCCAGGGGTGTCAAAGCCCTTCAGCAGGGGCTGGAGGCATGGCTCACTGGTTAAGAGCACTCACTGGCTGCTCTTCTAGAGGACTGAGGACCCAGGATCCAAAGTCAAATCTTGACACTCACATGGGGTTAACAGTAGGCTGTAACTCCTTCGTGGGCACTACGTGAATGTGGACCACAGATGTGCATGCAGGTAAAACACCCAGACATACAAACTTAAAAATCTTAAAATGCAAAACAAAACCTTAAAGTGAGCTGGGCATAGTGGGGCTGAAGAGATAATTCAGAGGTTAAGAGTGCTTTTTCCTCTTGCAGAGGAACCTAGTTTGGGTCCCAGCACCCCAGTTGGGTGATTCACACCAGCATGAGGAATCTGATATCTTCTTCTAGCTTCCACAACACACAGAGAGAGAGAGAGAGAGAGAGAGAGAGAGAGAGAGAGAGAGAGAGAGAAGAGTCACATAAAAATACTTATATTAAAACATTTTTGCACCGGGCAGTGGTGGCGCACGCCTTTAATCCCAGCACTTGGGAGGCAGAGGCAGTTGGATTTCTGAGTTCCAGGCCAGCGTGGCACGTGCCTTTAATCCCAGCATTTGGGAGGCAGAGGCAGGAGGATCTCTGTGAGTTCCAGAGCAGCCTGGGCTACACAGAGGAGAGGGGAGGGGTATGGGTTAGAGAGATGGCTCAGCAGTTAAGAGCATTGGCTGCTCTTCCAGAGGACCCTGGTTCAGTTCCCGCATGGAAGCTCACCGCTGTCTGTAACTTCCATCCCAAGGAGCCAACACTCTCAAACAAGCATACATATAGGCCAACCACCAATGTACATAAAAAAAAATTTTTAAAATAATCATTCTTAAAAAACAAGCAAACAAAAAACTTTACAGCACTTTCGAGATGAGAACACTGTTAGTGTTCAAACCTGGGACAAATGGCCAGGGTGCCTATTTAATGTATCAAAGCCAACCTATCCACCAAGCCCCCCAGCGTCCCTCAGTCCCTGCCCGTTACTGGGCCCTCCTGGCAGGCATACCCCGCCCTCTACCCTGAGCTTCTCTAGCCCGAGGGCTAGGTTGCCCTTTTCCCAGCTGCCTTTCTCAATATAATCCAACCATTTTGGTTACCTGGTTCATTTCATCTACTCTTTTGGGCTTCTTGGCTGCCGCGCCTGATTGCCCTCTGTCCCCTCTCCTCACATGGCTCAGGGTTATGTCCACTCTGAACTCTTCCAGATGCCCCTGCCTCTGGTCATGCTATCCCTGAAGACTATATCCAGAATAAACTCCTCCACCGTACCTAGGGCCAGTTATGTCTTTCCTTTTTTATTTCTTTTTCTCATTCAAACATTTTACATCACTGATGTGTTTGTGCACATCTTCGTCTGTGTGTGCTAACAGTATGACCTGTAAGGTACAAACAAATTCAGCGTTAGTGGTCACTAATAAAGATCAGAGCATAGTATATGGTATAGATAGCATTACAGATGACATCCCTAGGCAGATCACACCAGGAAGCAACTGAGCTAGGGCAGCTAAAAGTGGAAGAAGGGGTCAGATGTGTGTGAACCGCTGTTTTAGGTTCAACCCTTGCATTGTAAACTCTGACAACATTAAAGAGTAGACCTCAGATTTTAGGAATGTTCTGGACCTTCCTAAGCACTGATTTCCTTGTGTGAAAAGTAGGTCGATACAGCACTTTATAGCCCTGTTCGGAGAGCATGGTGACAGAACGCAAGGGGCCTGCCACACTCAGCACAATTCTGCCATAATAATTAACACAGGCAGCCCTGCAGAAAGGACAAAAGTCCGTGGTAGTCAAGCTGCTCTAACGGAGAGATACACAGGCAGTGGCTAAAAGAACTTGGATGCTTCTTTCTTAGGCCCCAACTTCTCTGTGGTAAAATAGAAAAAAGCTGAAACTTTCCAAAGGTGAGCCGCTCAGGAGATTTAAAAATTACAAAAAACAAACAAAAACAGAAATGAAACCCAGATTGAGAAGAGACAGAGAAAGACTGAGACACACAGAGGGAGAAAAGGAACCAGACAAGAAAGCTAGCTGAGATGGCTCACTTCTATACTCTGAACACTTGAGAAACGAAGCAGGAGGATCAGGAGTTCAAGGTCATTGTTAGCTACATAGCAAGTTCAAGGCCAGCCTGTGATAAGTGAGACTTTGTCTTATAATAAACCAGAGCAGCAACAACAACAACAAACCCCCTAGTTGAGAAGTGATTGGTGCCGGGCAGTGGTGGGGCACGCCTTTAATTCCAGCACTTGGGAGGCAGAGGCAGGAGGATTTCTGAGTTCGAGGCCAGCCTGGTCTACAGAGTGAGTTCCAGGACAGCCAGGGCTACACAGAGAAACCCTGTCTCGAAAAACCCAAAAAAAAAAAAAAAAAAAAAAAAGGAGAAGTGATTGGTAATTGATGGCTGCAGGGGAGAAGCAGGAAGTTTTCATCAGGGATGTAGCCCCTGAAGTGGTTCATGCACTCCTCAAGATGGCCTTACAGATGGCCTTACGTACAGGCACATGCAGACAGCACTAAATGGACATAATTGGAGGGGGGAGCAAGAGAGAGCGAGCAAGATATATAATTATATATCTATATCTACATATCTCTATATATCTACATAAAATCATATACACTATATATATGTATATGTATATCACGAGAGGGCGTGAACATATGATGTTGAGAAGAAAAACTAGTGTGATGTCAGTGAAGGAATTGGAGATCAGAGGAGAAGGAATTAGGAGTGAGTTTGATCAAAATGTTTATGCATTATGAAATCTCAGTAAAAATTGGTACAGTTTATTATGTGTAAGTTGTTCCTCAATGAAGTTGATTTTTAGATGGAAGTATAATAAAAATATCAAATCACAACTCAAACAAACCCATTGCCCTGTGCAGCAGGCAGTACTGTAGTTACTGCCCAGCGCCATGTTCCTTTGTGATGTACTCAGTAAGCCGCTCTTTCTGTTCAAAGAGCCATCCTCTGTGATTCCTGTAAACCTCCACTGCCCACTGCACTAATCAAAACCAGGAACTGATTTTGTTTTTTGGTTTGTTTTTTTTTTTTGTTTTTTCGAGACAGGGTTTCTCTGTGTAGCCCTGGCTGTCCTGGAACTCACTCTGTAGACCAGGCTGGCCTCAAACTCAGAAATCGGCCTGCCTCTGCCTCCCAAGTGCTGGGATTAAAGGCGTGCGCCACCACTGCCCAGCTGATGTCCAAACTCTTTATGCCTGCACAGCAAGCACTTTTTGCTGATTAGCCATCTCTCCAGTCCCCTCCATGGAGGCATCTTTGGTCCTTTCCAGAGGTTCTATCAATTCCCTAATGTCTCATTGTCTCCAACTGAATCATCTATTCCCCCTTGAATCTACCCCTAAAGTCAGATTGACTATTATGTTAGTTAGCTTTATCACTCTACTTAGTCAATGCAAAATATATGAGATGAACAATTTAAAAAAAAAAAAAAAAGGACCTCTTCACCAAGCGTAGTGGCTTGTGCCTGTAATCTCAGCACTTGGGAAGCAGAGGCAGGAGGACTGCCATGAATTCAAGGCCCACTAAGTGTGCATAATGAGTATAAGGCCTGAGCCACAGAGTAAGACTCTCACAAAAACAAAAACAAAACCAAGAAAGGGACCCTTCTCGTGGCTCATGGATGATGGTTGCAGAACTTTCAGTCTGTCATCAGCCAGGTCTCTTTGGGTCTGTAGTGACACAGTGGTAAATCTTGGTGACAGGACACAGAGATCTGTGTGTGGATCTGCATGGAGGTGCAGTGCCTCCTACTGTGCCCTTCACACTCCAGACTCCAGCCTTAGCCTCTGCCTCTGGTGTGCACTGCTTGCTGGCCTTCTTGATTCTGAAGCCTCTGGCTTCTTGGACTAAGCCATGCTCTTGACTTCTCTGCCTCTCCAGCTTGCAGATAGCCTATCGTGGGACTCTTCAGCTCCTGGGATCATGAGGGCTAATTCCCTTAAAAATCTCCTAAATTTAAATATATACAAATATATTAAACAAAGATTGAATAATACATATTGAATGAGAGAAAAAAGAAATAAAAATGAAAGAAAAGGACATGACTGCTCCTGGGTATGGTGGAGGAGAACCTTTATTATAGATATGCAGGAGAGCACAGCCAAAGGCAGGCACATCTGGGAGAGTTCAGAGGGGTCAGGATCCTGAACCATGTGGGTAGAGGGGGGAGGGTAAGGGAGACAGGAGAACCAAGTACAGCAGCCAGGAGGTCAAAAGTGCAAAAAAAAAAAAAAAAGCAAGAGAGCAAAAGAGGGTAGGTAACCAAAATGTCTAGATTATATAGGGAAGACCCTGTGGGGGAAGGGCAGCCCAGTCACACACTGTAACAAGAAAAGACTGAAGGGTGCTGAGAGAACCTAGAGGCCAGATCCCCTTTGATATGTTAAAAAGAACCTCAGCCACTGTGTCCCACACAGGAGGTGGATATGACAGTGGTGACAGGGAGGAAGGAATGGAGAGAGGTTGATAAGGCCAATTATAACAACTTGGTAATCGACTGGACAGAGTAAATAGACAAGAGATAAGAATCAAATATTTCCAGCTTGAGTGTGCTATGTCAACATCAGGACCATGCTGAGCTGAAGCTCCTGGGACAGCCCACAGTTCTCTACCAGTTGGTCCGTTGACCTATGCACCAAGTGATCAGATGACAGGACATTGGGCCCTTTGTATTGCTGTACTAGATGTCTGTTTACCTCTTTATGGGGTCCAGGTAAGGGAGTTAACCTTTCTTCAGGCCGATGTGTTTGGTGAATTATCTGGCAGGCCTGGTTTTCTTGAGATACTTTTAATATATACCTATATACCTCTACAGTCTCAATTCACCCCAATAAATTTATGAGATGGCACCATCTCTACTCCCAAGACCACATGGGTGGTTGGCTCCTCAGGTTCACAGTCATCACCTATCTTAAGTTTCTTTTCTTTTTGTTGTGATAAAAATGCTTTGACAAAACAGCTTAAGGGAGAAAAGTTTTATTCTCATAATTCAAAAGTACAGTCCATTATAGCAGGGAAGTCATGAGACGGTCCAGGATCCCATAGTGGGCAGGTCTTTCCGCCTTAATTAACATTATCAAGGTAATCCCTCATGGGCATGTCCAAGGCCCAACTCCCAGTGGGTTCTAGAGCCTGTCAAGTTGACAATAAATACTATTCATTTCTTCCTCCATCCTCAGAATGGGGTCAAAAGTTTATAAAAATCACAGTTCAACAAAACACCACTTTACCAAACATGAGGTAACATAACAGGGCAGATTGATCTCAACAGCTGGCATCACAAGTGTTGAATAAACAAGAAACTCAACTTCAATTGGCCTAGATCTATCTAGAGCCTGATGTACAACTTACAACCACCCATTTACTGTCCAGCAGAGAGGTTCAAACCACCTCATCTACCTCCCAGCATTAAGGCTCTACACTGGCAGATACATGAGCCTACTTATCAGCCTCAGTCATGCCGAGTTTCTTCACTATGCCTATAGCAAGAAGATAGCCTAATATTACCTATGCACCTTGTAACATTCAGGAGTAACTGGATGCCAGTTGCTGCCAGATTTTGTCCATTTGATTTCATTGATTTATCTCATCTGATCTTCTCAGGAGTCCTAAGACGGTGAAAGGACAACATAAACCCTATTTATCTCCATTTAAGAACCAGGCCTGCTGGGCAGTGGTGGCTCACGCCTTTAATCCCAGCACTTGGGAGGCAGAGACAGGAGGATTTCTGAGTTCGAGGCCAGCCTGGTCTACAGAGTGAGTTCCAGGACAGCCAGGGCTACACAGAGAAACCCTGCCTCAAAAAAAACAAAAAAGCAAACAAACAAAAAAAAGAACCAGGCCTGATTTAAAAAAGAAGTCTATACAACACCAGCTCCAGGAACAGACCATAAAATCCAGAACAAGATCATAAAACCCCCTCCCAAAGAACAGCTTGGGAATAACCACAAGAATGGGAAAATATCTTATCCCAGGATGGGCCATCTGTGCTGGGCAGCCCTATCTCATCCCGTGGTTAAACATTCATGACCGAAGAATGCAGACCACTGACCACCTGTGACTCCCTAGCACCCACCGATGAAGTTTTAGATTACCTAATCCTTCTAGAGAGTTCCCTTGGTTCCCTATAAGACGGCCTGTGCACCTTTGTCTAGATCACCATTTTGGAGAGTGGTTGACCCCCACATGCTGGTTGTTTCTGCAGAATAAACACTCTTTGTCTTTGCATGCTATCTGAGTCTGGGGTCTTCCTTCAGCGATATTCAGACCCTTACCTTGGAAAGTGCTAGCCTGCTTTGAAAGAAAAGGAAAGATGTTCCAAGAGGTTTATTTCCCAAGTTCAGCACTACTAGCCACAGTGTGGGATTCAAGCCTACATCCAGCCAAACTGAAAACCCGTTTTTCCCCATCTCTGGACTGAGGTCAGCTATTATATAGAATAGAGGGACATACAGGGTGGAATCCTGTGCCTTGTTTTCACAGTACGGCTTTTGTCCTCAGGACTTCACTATTTTGCAGCTGAGATTACCCTGGCAAGTAGTCATGGCAACAACTACTTAAGCAGTACAAATACAGAGATAGCTAGTCTATGGTGATGATAATGGAGCCATGTTCCTATTAGAGGAGAGAAGGGAAGGTCACGGGTTACCATGCCCTTACTGCCTTCCTTATCAGCTACAGAAGATCAAGGGGGATGTCAGGAAGTCAAGGTTAACTGAAAGTAAGACTCCGCGGTATGCAGGCTTTTTTTTTTCAAAGATTTTTTTTTTATGTATACGGATATATTTGCCACTTGTATGTCTATCTATCACATGTTTGTCTAGTGCCCTGAGAGGCCAGAAAAGAATGTCAGAGTCCCTGGAACTGAAGTTACAGATGGTTGAGAGCCACCGGATAGGGAGTGGGAATCAAACCTGGATCCTCTGGAAGAGGAACCAGTGCTCTTACCTCCTGAGCCATCTCTCCAGTCCCATATCTGTAATTCTTTCTTTTTTGTTTTTGTTTTTTTTGTTTTTGTTTTTTTGAGATAGGGTTTCTCTGTGTAGCCCTGGCTGTCCTGGAACTCACCCTGTAGACCAGGCTGGCCTCGAACTCAGAAATCCACCTGCCTCTGACTCCCAAGTGCTGGGATTAAAGGCATGCGCCACCACTGCCCAGCTGGTGTGTTCTTTTAAAAAAAAAAAAAAAAATTGTTTTTTCCAAATTTTTCTTAAAGAACAGGTAAACAGAAAGAATAGAAACCCACCTGCCTGGGTCACTGAGCTAAACTCAATAACACAGAAGTGGGGTGAAATTGAAAGACCCCCGAAGTGGGGAGACCCTTACTCAAGTCTCAGGACGGCGCTATCCCCCAAGAACTCACGAAAGACCGTCCTTGCTGCAATCACACGAGGTTTATTGGAGGACCAGTGCACTGGGGTCGAGCTCATAACCCACGCAGGGGCAGAGGAGTTCAACCCTGAGCAGCTGAAGTCATGGGTATTTAAAGGAAAAAAACACAAAGCAAGGGTGGGGAACGGAAAGAATTTGCGTTATGGGGAAGTACAGAATGTTCTAAGTTAGTCACAAGGCAGTTGCACAAACATTTTTGTGGTTAGCTAGTTCCTGGAACATTGTGCCTCTGGCCCTGGGACCAGGCCAAGGTCAACCATTTCTTAGGGGAAAGAATGCTGCCAGGTGGGATTTGGCCAAGCATGCAATTTCAGTCCTATTTCTGTTTCTGGCTCCAAGTGTGCTAGGGGTCTAACCTTCCTCATAAGGGGGTCAGGTCTTTCAAAATCAATGAGAGTCTCCATGGAGAGAGGGGGGGGGGGGCTGGAGAAATGGCTCAGTGGTTAAGGGCACTGACTACTCTCCCAGAGGTCCTGAGTTCAAATCTCAGCAACTACATGGTGGCTCACAACCATCTGTAATGGGATTCGATGCCTTCTTCTGGTGTGTCTGAAGACAGCTACAGGGTACTCATAAAATAAATAAAATTAAAAAAAAAAAAAGAGAATGCAGGGCCCTGTCCTCACACCAATCCTGACCCTACTTCCCAGTGACATGCTCTAAGCACAAGGCTCAAAGGGTCAATTTAATTTCCTCCCTGGGCATGTCTTTACTGCCAAGATTATAATAAGCCTAAGCAAGCACCTTTTTTTTTTTTCTTTTCTTTTTTGAGACAGTTTCATGTATCACAAGTGTATACAACATCATGCCCAACTAAGAGCACCTAAGTCAGTGCTTCTAAAACTCAGAGAAGTAGTGGGTTCAGTCCAGTGGGAAAGTCTAGTCAATAACACTGTAAGACGCTGAGAGCCTTTAGCTTTCAGGAGACTCCCAAGTGAGCACCACAGAGTCGGGGATTGATGCAACAGCAAGAGGAATTTATTATTCCAACACGTTGGGGCCGTCCCACACCCGAAGGAGAGGTCACGACCCCCAGTGGCCCATTTGGCGAGCCTTTATACAGTTTTCAGAGCAACAGCCACTAGGCACAATGTGATTGGCAAAACAGTGTGACTTTTTTTTTTTTTTTTTTTTTTTTTGAGACAGTTTCTCTGTGTAGCCATGGCTGTCCTGGAACTCACTCTGTAGACCAGGCTGACCTTGACCTCAGAAATCCACCTGCCTCTGCCTCCCAAGTGCTGGGATTAAAGGCATGCTGGCTACAGTGTGACTTTTAAACTGATTGGTCCTTAGGGAATGAGGTGGTCAGGACTCCCCTTGTCTATAGGTGACCAACAGTGGGTCTGCCTCCATACTCTGGGTGCCTTTCCTACCTGCAGGTGGCCTGAGATAGTCGTCCCCCACCTATGGTCTGAGGAATGTAATTAACCTCTCCCTTCTGGAAGGAAGAGGTGCCTACCTATGAGCTCTGTGACCTTTCTCTTCTAGGAAGGGAGGGGGCTGGTGGAATATTCCAAAGTTCCTGAGTGGATTTCTTCAATGCAATATCTGGGCCTTCCATAACCACACCAATAGATTAAAACTGTCTCAAATCCCAGCCAGAGTAGAACTCTATGGACCTTTGTCTTCCTAGTGAAGGACTTGAGCAATTTCCTGCTAGGCTAACCTCGAACTCAGAAATCCACCTGCCTCTGCCTCTCAAGTGCTGGAATTAAAGGCGTGCACCACCACTGCCTGGCGAGACCCTGTTTCAAAACAAAACAACAGAGCTGGGCAGTGGTGGCGCACGCCTTTAATCCCAACACTTGGGAGGCAGAGGCAGGCCGATTTCTGAGTTTGAGGCCAGCCTGGTCTACAGAGTGAGTTCCAGGACAGCCAGGGCTACACAGAGAAACCCTGTCTCAAAAAACCAAAAAAGAAAAAAGAAACAGGGTCTCACTATTGTAGACCAGGATAACCTTAAATTTGTGATCCTCCTGTCTCTGGCATCACATGTACACAATAGTATGGCTAGATTTTAACAGGCACTGAATGGGCTAAAGAAGCCTCTATGGAGAAGCTCCTCTTGCTAGCTGTGGTCCTGGGAGAAGCCCAAGGACCTTTAACGAGTCCTGGGAGGCTTCTAGTAACCATTAACTAGACATTCCTCAGCTGCTTTTTAAACAGGTGTAATTCCATTTTTAAATATATTTTAATTGTTGAAGTCTATTTCTCTAAACTGGTTCCCTGGTATTACTTCTTAGAAATAACTATAGCTAGCCAGGCAGTGGTGGTGCATGCCTTTAATCCCAGCTTTCGGGAGGCAGAGGCAGGCAGATTTCTGAGTTCGAGGCCAGCCTGGTCTACAGAGTGAGTTCCAGGACAGCCAGGGCTACACAGAGAAACCCTGTCTCGAAAAAACAAAAACAAAAACAAACAAACAAACAAAAAAGAAATAACTATAGCCATTTGCTTCGGGCCTGCCCACCTAGCTAGCATAGCTGGAGCCATTTTGTTCATGCCCACCAGCTATTTCATATTGTTGCTGTACTATGCCTGCCAGTCATTGACACAGAGCAGGGTCATGCTAAACACATGCCCTGCTATATTCTGATATATTTTGAGAGTTGTTAATCTTAAGAAATTCTACAACCATACGCTTCACTTAGACCCATTAAATTAAAGGTCGATATGAACTGGTTTTTTTTTTAAATATTAATTTAAGATTTATTATAATTTTTTGTAACTGTCTTATAGACCTATATTCCTAGGGTTATGTAAAAATTTCTCTGACACAAAGGAAATGCAAAAAGTTTTAAAATTTTGTTATAAGAAATTCTAGTTACTCATATGGGGAAATTTTTTTATCTTTCACATACATT
>CM052705.1:85031544-85035502 GCA_028551405.1 Uromys caudimaculatus | reverse complement strand
TCCCCAGGCACCAGTGTAAATCGGAAAGTTCACAGTTTTTCTGTCCCTGGGTTCTCAGGCCCCGGATCCCGGCAGATCCGGGCGGGTCTGGGCGAGAGGTGCTGCTCCCCTCAACCCCACTCACGGCCTTTCCAGGCTCCTGGGAGGGCACCCCTCTCTGGTGCTCGTTGGCTACCGACTCCTGGCGGCGCAGGCAGAGACCGATATGAACTGTTAATGTCTAGAATGGCTTGAGTCAGGGCCAACCACCAGACAGCACTTCCTGCATCTGCGTACAGGCTCACTGTGGGTTTTAGCCTTTATAAGTTGGCCCTGAGAAATGTTCGGCTTGTAGCCTCAGTTCCTGAAGTCTGAGCTACACACTGATCCATCAGTCTTTGGGTGAGCATTCAAAAACCCATCAAGATCAGTGTTCGTATGGTTTGTGGGGCTACTCCTGGACCCTAACATAAATAAATATATCCAAAATAGTATCCCCTCAACATATAAGCAGTGTTGTTAGGATTTAGGGGCAGACTGCAGAGAAGCTTGGTGGGTTACCTTTCAGCATACTTTGGCCCAGGCCTACTAAGGTACCTTTGCAGCTAAATTCTAACAGGTATGAAATCACTAATGTGCTATTTTACACTTTTGCCAATTCAGTCTTTACAATCCAATATACCTTATACTTTCTCCTTCAAAATGCATCTTCCCATGGGGCTGGAGAAATGGTTTAGCAGTTAAAAGCACTGGCTGCTCTGCCATAGGACCTGGGTTCAATTCCCAGCACCTACATGATAGCTTACAACTGTCTGCAACTCCTGTTCCAGGGGATCTGACACCCTCAAACAGAAATACATGCAAACAAAACACCAATGTACATAAAAATAAAGTAATTTTAAAAATGTGTCCCCCTAGGGCTGGGGATATTGATAGAGAGCTTGTTTAGCATGCATGAAACTCTGTGTTTGCCGGGCAGTGGTGGCACACGACTTTAATCCCAGCACTTGGGAGGCAGAGACAGGCGGATTTCTGAGTTCAAGGCCAGCCTGGTCTACAGAGTGAGTTCCAAGACAGCCAGGGCTACACAGAGAAACCCTGTCTCGAAAAACTAAAAAAAAAAAAAAAAGAAAAAAAAAAAAAAAAGAAACTCTGTGTTCAATCCTCAGCTCCTCCTACACTAGGTGTGGTCGTACAAGCCTGTAATCTGAGCACTTGGAAGTCAGAGGCAGGAGGATCAAAAGTTCAATACCATACTTGACTTCTAATGAGTTCTAGACCTGCCTGGACTACAATGACACCAATTCACAAAACACAAAAAGAAGCAAAACACCTGTTCCCAGAGACAATGCTTTGCTTTAGTTGTTTGGCTTTGTTGTTATTGTTTGTTTTGGATGGTTTTGTTTGTTTGTTTGTTTATGTGTATGCTCAGGTTCATCCAGGTACCCACAGAAGCCAAAAGAGGATCCCCAAGAGGCAGTTGTGAAGAGTTGGATGTGGTATGCTAGGAAGCGACTCAGGTCCTCTATGAAGGCAGCTAGCTCTCTCAAGGCTAAGTCATCTCTCATGACCTTTGCCTTAGTTTTGTTGTTGTTGGGTTTTTTGTTTGTTTTGAGACAGGGTTTCTCTATGTCCCGGCTGTCCTGGAACTTACTTTGTAGACCAGAGATCCACCTGCCTCTGCCTCCTGAGGGCAGGGATTAAAAACATGCAGTACCACTGCCCCCCTTTTTCTTTTTTTAAGCATCTCCTACTTTGTAACAAGTTTGAGACAAAATTTTGACCTGGATCCGGGTTTCAAGTCACTGCTCTAAGTATCCCAGTTACATTCACAAGCACAGTGGCAGCCAGCTCTTGTCAGCTGTGTGGACAGCTGCTTGGTGGCCGGATTCCTTCACACTCAGCGATAGGCAGCAGCAGCTCAATGCATGGTTTCTTCCCCTGCGGTACTGACCTCCTCAAAGCTGTCTCATGTTCCAGACTCTATCCTCCCCTCACGTCCCCAACACAGAGGCTGTAGAAATGAACCTTCAACGTGGGGAAAGCTCGGTGAACTATGGCTGCTATTGGTGGATGGTCAGGCTGCAGAACCAGGCTCTACCATTTGCTAGCCATGTGATTTGGACAGATGACTTCAGACTCTTCATCTTAAACATGAGCAAAGCAGCCGGGCAGTGGTGGTGCACGCCTTTAATCCCAGCACTTGGGAGGCAGAGGCAGGTGGATTTCTGAGTTCGAAGCCAGCCTGGTCTACAGAGTGAGTTCCAGGACAACCAGGGCTATACAGAGAAACCCTGTCTCGGAAAAAAAAAAAGAAGAAGAAAAAAAAATGAAGGAGGAGGGGGAAGGGGGAAGGGGAGGGGAGGGGGAGGAGAAGGGGGAGAGGGAGGAGGAGGAGGAGGGGGAGGAGAAGGAGACACTACAGCCAGGTGGGCATGGTAGTGCATGACCTTAATTCCAGCAGAGGCAGGATGCCTGAGTTCTGGGTTAGCCGAGTCTACAGTGCAAGTTCCAGGACAGCCAGCTAGGACTACAAAACAATCAATCAAACAAACAGATAAAAACCAACAAAACACCCACAACCAACAACAAACTGAAAAAAAAAAGAAAGAAAATAAAAGAAAGAAAAAAGAAAAGAGAAAGAAAGAAGAAAGAAAAAAGTCAGCTGAGGTATATCCCTGTGGTTTTAACTCCCATTATGAGACATTAAGAAACAAGACCTGGACTTTTGAGACACCACCAAGGCTGATGACCTGAATTCAGATACCTAGACTCACATAGTAGAATGAGTGAGAAAATCAGTTTCTACAAGTTGTCCTCTGACCTCTACATGTACACACCCTGATATATTTGAGCCCATACACATAAATAAATAAGTTGTAATTTTTTTTTTTAAGAGGTGAGAGCTGAGAACACACAGAGACAGGCAAATCTATGTGAGTTTGAGGCCAGCCTGCTCTACATAGAGAATTCCAGACTAGCCAGGGTAAGACCTTGTCTAAAAAAAGATGAGACATTGAAGTTCTCTAAAATGGATTCATTACATGCCTTTAAGACCAGAACTCAACTCAAGAGGCAGAGGCAGATGGATCTCTGAATTTGAGGACAGCCTGGTCTACAGAGCAAGTTCCAGAACAGCCAGGGATACACAGAGAAACCCTGTCTCAAAAACAAAACAAAACAAAAAAACCCAACCAAACAACAACAACGACAAAACCTAAGAAAGAATGGATTCATCTGTTCAAGCAGTTGATGGGTTAGTGGGTTATCCCAAAAATGAGTTAATCATAAAACCACTTTGGCTAGGCCTCTGAAACACTGCCTATCTCTGGCCAAGTCATGCCCTGTGCACCTCAGGACTTTCCACCAAGAAAGAATATTATCAGATGGAGCCCCTTGATTCAGGGGGCTGAGCCATGAACTTAATAAAACTCTTGTCTTTGTAAGCTGCCTAGCTTTTGTTGTTGCTATTAGCAACAGAAGATGGACAAGGACCTGTGCTTACAGTACAGTGAAATTAGTGTTATTAACCTGGTGGGAAAGAAATACACTCGGGGTGGTGGTGGCGCATGCCTTTAATCCCAGCACTTGGGAGGCAGAGACTGGCGGATTTCTGAGTTCGAGGCCAGCCTGGTCTACAGAGTGAGCTCCAGGACAGCTAAGGCTACACAGAGAAATCCTGTCTCGAAAAAAAAAAAAAAAGAAATACACATGGTAAAGGAGGGGCATCCCATCACAGAGGAGCCAGGGTTTTGTTTTTTTGTTTTGTTTTTTTGTTTTTTTTCTTTTTACAAGATTAGGGATTTAGGAGACTGGGTCAGGCTGGAACTCCAGGGAGCAGGGACAAGTCTCAATGAAGTGTCATTAGGTACAAGGACAGTGTTGTAGTTACTCTTACCAGGAACCTTATTTCAGGAGACCGGGCACAGTGTGCTGCTGGCTAGAAAGCAGCACTTTCAAGGGCAAGAGGTTATGAGAC
>CM052705.1:85011544-85029044 GCA_028551405.1 Uromys caudimaculatus | reverse complement strand
CAGTCAGGGACTAGAGAGATGGCTTAGCAGGTTAAAAAGTATTTCCTTGTCTTTCAGAGGAACAGAGTTCAAGACCCAGTACTCATGTTGGAAGTCACAACCAGGAGTAACTTTAGTTCCAGAGGACCCAACATCCTTCTGACCTCCTCAGACACCTGCACACATGCACACATCCAGCACACTCCCCCCCCTTCACAAAGTAAATAAAAATAAAACTACATCATTAAAAATAAAGACCATATCCACGCTTAGTGACCACCCAACTACTCAGCACAGCTTCAGGAACTTTGACCTGTTTGAAGGTAGCACTGTGAATTCTCTGGATTATTGTCTTCAGCCCCGGTACAGCTGTAGGGTTCTCGGCAAGGGTTGGGAAACCAGTTCCACCTTGACCCAGTGCCAAAATGTGGCCAAAGAAGGCTTTGAGCAAGTCACCAGCACTAGGACCTTCTCATGAGCCTAGAGAGGAACTGAGCCATTGGCTAGGGAGGAAGGTCAGTCTTCTGAACAGCAGGCTGTGGTGGGTATCAAATCACAAAATCAGACCACTGGACTACCAATATTAACAAAGTATGGTGGGCAGGGGCCTGGAGTGATGAACCCAGTGGATGGCAGCTGCTGCCAATAGTAGTATTGTTACATCAGTATTATTCCTCCAGGCTCCTTGCAAGCATTTCTTCCCTTCGACTTCCTGGGCTGCAGCCACTTAAAAATGGGACCGTTTTCTAGGTCACACTGGGTCTCTTGAATGGTAGCGCTGTGGAGGAACCCTATTGCTCGCTTTCTTTCTTTCTTTCTTTCTTTCTTTCTTTCTTTCTTTTTTTCTTTTTTCTTTTTTCTTTTCTTTTTTTTTTTTTTGTTTTTTTGTTTTTCGAGACAGGGTTTCTCTGTGTAGCCCTGCCCTATTGCTTTCTTGATCCATCCATTTTTATTGTCAGGATTTCACTCCTGGTCTCTGAATTGTTTTCCATGTCCAAGCTGTTTAAGCTGCAAGCAGCCAAGCAAACCTGTCGTGTCAAATACTGGACCATGGCCATTTGCCCCTCTGTGCCACTTACACATGCACACCCCATCCCTAAATCCGAAGGACACTGCCCCCAGGTTCTGCCTTGGGTGTTCTGTTTCCCCAGAACAAGGAGGACACTAGCAGCCCCACCCTCTTTCACACCTGAGGAAACAAAGGATTTCAATGTCCTCCCTAGACCTGTCTGGCAAGACAAGGTTTTTGTCAGACAGGTCCTGCCAGCTCAGGGACTTTCTGACTATAGAGTGGCCAAGTTGCTTTTCTTGTTTTAAATGCAGTGCAGTGATCCTGAGATTCCCACAACAAACACATATCTGTTATGGGCGTTTACTTTGTTTCCGTCTTTCTGTTACATACGGACTTGTCAGAGGAAAAGGTGGACTCAAACAGATAAGGAAGACAGATCCAAACAACCATACATCACCCCTAACATTTTGCTGTTCTCTCAGACCTTCTTCTATGCTAATACTCACTTATCAATTAGACGCACCTGATGACAATATTGTGACCCCCCCCAACTCAGTCAAGTAAATTTTGTCGTGATGCCTTAAAGGGACCAGCACATTTCTTAATCCAGATGGTTAACATTATTGAAGCCTTGCTTACTTTTTGTCTGTAGCGTTTAAACGCTGGAATCACAACACTGAGGTTTAGCTTGGTGGGTTCACACCTGTTGTTCAGGCACATAAGGGATTGAGGCAGAATCAAGGCTCTGGACTGTGGAGTGAAACCCTGTCTTTGTTAGGTCTCAAAACAAACAAACAAACAAACAAACAAACAAACCCGGGCGAAGTCTCTAGCAGTACCTGTGGCTCCCTTCCCCCGCCCCCTAGCGGCTGGGCTTCCGCTTCCCTTCCCCCAACGCTTTTGGCTATGCAACTCTTAGCCTCTCTTGGTCTTTGGTCCCTCTCCTTGGCTTTTTTTCTAGGCTCTGCTCTACAGTTACCTGGCAACAGCCAGATGTGCCTGCCTCACTATAAAAGGGGCTGCTTGCCCCCCCTTCTCACTCTCTTGCTCTTGTTCTTCCTCTCTTCTCTCTCTGTCCCTTCTCTCCCCATTCCCCTCCCCCCTCCACGTGGTCATGGCCAGCCTCTACCCTCCCCCCCCTCTTTCTTTCTCTGCCTTCCTCTGTCTCTACTACCCCCTCGACTCCTCCCCCCCATGCCCTAAATTAACTCTATTCTATACTATACCTTCCTGTGGCTGTACCCCAGGGGGAAGGCATGCCTCAGCATGGGCTTGCAGAGGCACTCCCTTCCCCCACACCATACCACATGCCTCTACCGAACATATCCCTGGCTTCTTTTTCTTTTTTATAAAACACAACCCTTCTGTTCCTCTCCCTCCTCCTCCATCCTCTCATGGTCAGGTTTAGTCTGCCGGCCATGTTCAGCCTGCTTTCTCCCTTATATCTACAATGAAAAACTTCTCCATGCTTCAGTAGTAGCCATTTCTCCTTTTATTTCCTTTTTTCATTCAGTCACAAAAACAAAACCAACAAACCCAAAAGGCATTCTTCACTCTAAAGGAACTACTGGGGTCAGAAGGGTCTAAGTGTCCTCTTCAACCTGTCCGCATCAGCTCAGCGGACGTTGTACACATCACTCCGAAGGGTTCCAGATACTGGACTACAGGATTTGATCTGAACTACGGGATTTGATTTACGCTGCTGTAGTTTCGGTTTTTGCTTTAATCTGATCGTTCCTAAACACTAGTTCTTCGCTTTGGAATGAGAAAGTATGTAACTTGTCTTTAATGTTCACAAGAGCTTAGAGTTGGGAAACAGAACTTTTTAAGTGTTGAAATGTTTTGTTTTGTTTTGTTTTTTGTTTTTTTGAAACAGGGTTTCTCTGTGTAGCCCTGGCTGTCCTGGAACTCACTCTGTAGACCAGGCTGGCCTCGAACTCAGAAATCCACCTGCCTCTGCCTCCCAAGAGCTGGGATTAAAGGCGTGGGGTACCACTGCCCAGCCGAAATGTTTTTTGAGACAAGTTTTTACTATGTATTCTTGGCTTTCCTGGAACTCAGAGAAACCCTGTCTTGAAAAACAAACAAACAAAAAAATGTGCTACATAAACAAAGTAGGAATATTATTCAGCTGTAAAGAAAAATGAAATCTTAGACTGGAGGGATGGCCCCAAGGTTAAGAGTATACTCTGTTCTTCCAGAGGACCTGAATTCAGTTCACCCATGCTAAGCAAGCTCACACTGTGTAATTCCTGAGGATGAAATGCTCTCTTCAGGCCTCCTCAAGCACCAGACACACATGCACAAACCCACACATAGACACACATGAAGATACACAATTAAAAAGAAATACAGGGGGGCTGGAGCGAAGGCTCAGTGGTTAAGAGCAATGACTATTCTTCCAGAGATTCTGAGTTCAAATCCAGCATCCACATGGTGGCTCACAACCATCTGTAATGAGATAAGTAATAACATCTGTAATAATCTTCTGGTCTGCAGGCATACATGCAGCCAGAGTGTTGTATACATAATAAATAAATAAATCTTTAAAAAATAAAAAAAAGAAAGGAAACCAAGGAAGGACACAATGCAGGCAGACAAGGGGCACACGAGCCATGGAAGACGATGGAAAGCTAATTGTTTGCCTGATTTCAACTCTGTCATAGTTGTTTGTTTGTGGTTTTGGTTTGGTTTTTATGTGTGTGTTTGTGTGTGATGACATCTTTATGAAAACATAACTGTTACAGAAAGTGTGAAGGGCTAAGCAATGCTCCCTGGCTTCAGAGTGCATTCCAGCTGTCCAGAAGTTCACTGAGTCATCCAGAGTTTGAGACTGGACAAGGGTTTGAGTGGCTACCTTAATCTAGCTATCTGATGTTTAAAAATGTGAGTTCATTACAATGAAGTGATTTCTGGAAACTTCTTGGACCAGCAGGTCAAGGTAATCCTCAGCAAGTTCAAGGCCAACCTAGGATACTAAGGTCCTGCCTCAAAAACAAAACAAAACCTTCTCTTTTAATTTTACCTTTTCTTTGGCTAGTTCGATTTCATAGCTATAACCTCCTGTGAAGTTGGTAGTTCTAATTCTAAGGAAGATAAGACTTTAATATCTAAATTATTAGAACTTATCTGTATATACTAGTTTGATCTGTTGTAGTATCTTGCTATTATACTAGATTCTAGTTTAGGAAAGTAAATTAAAAGTCACATTACAGAAATAGAGAACAATGCAGTATTACTTTAAGTTCCTTCCTTCCTTGCCTTCCTTTCCTTCTTTCTTTCTTTCTTTCTTTTGGGAGGGTAGTTTTTGGTTTTTGAAGACAGGGTTTCTCTGTGTAGTCTTTTGTCGGGAACCAACAGACTTTGGCCTGACTAGTAGGCCTGAGTCTTAGTTTCCCCGACCTGGTGCTTCGGGATCCTCAGAAATCAGGTGACCAGCCTGCGGATTAAGGGAGAGGTTTTAGAGACATTCTGTTTGTCCCCACCTTCGGATTAAAGGAGATCTTGTGATGTTTTGTTGTACATGACATCTGGCAGGAACATTGACCTTCTGGAACTTCCCTACCCCTGTAACTTCCTGCTTCTTTTGCTTTATATTTGGCTAGGAATTAAAGCTCTTTGGAGCTTGATCAGGCAATCGACTTGCTCCCAAGGTATCCTTTTGTCTCCTGTGTCTTTCCTTCATCCGGCAGTTCCCTCCTCAGTGGTCGAAGGTCCTGCAGGCAGGGCAGTCTTTGCTGTCCTGGAACTCCCTCTGTAGACCAGGCTGGCCTTGAACTCAGAGATCCATCTGCCTCTGTCTCCTGAGTGCTAGGATTAAAGGTGTTCGACACTACTATCCAACCGGCTGGACAATTTTTATGGGCATAATCAAATGTCAAATTGTAAAATTTGTAATCATAAATGTAAATACAACTCCAACAGGAGTCATTTTGTAAATAGTGCCCATTTATTATTATATTGTTTGATTAATTTCTTTAAAATTCATTATATTTATTTTTCTGTGTATGTGTTGGGTAGGAGGGCCCCTGTGGAGATAAAAGGACAACCTGTGGCAATCAGTCCTCTACGGATGCCATGGGGATAGAACTCAGGTTGTCAGGCTTGGCAGCAAGCACCTTTCCTCTCTGAGGCATCTCACAGGCCCAAGCTCAATTTTTTTATCCCTGGTAAAGGTATACTATAGTTTCCCTTAAGTATTTGCTGTCAGAACTTATGGATTAACAACGTATTCACAAGGTAGGGCATATCAATGGCAGGAATTACCAGATATCCCTGCTTCCCTTGACACCCATGACTGAGCTGAACACATAGATTCTTCCATTCCATCTAATCATTTAAGAAGCCATGGCTGAGAAACTGACCGTGTGGAAAGACATAAAGAAGTCCATATTTTATGCTCATTAGTTTTTGCCAGCTTGACACAAGCCAGGGTTGTCTGGGAAGAGGGACCTTCAGCTAAAGCCCTGCCTCCATAACACTGGCCTGCCGGGAAGTCTATGGACATCGTCTGGTTAATGACTGATGTGGGAGTGGCTACCCCATGGCAGGCGGTATAAGAAAGCAGGGTGAGCAAGCTCGGGAGCAAGCCAGTCGGCAGCACTCCTCCGTGCAGTCGGCAGCACTCCTCCTTGGTCTCTGCTTCAGCTCCTGACTCTAGGTCCATGACTTGAGTTCCTGCCTCAATTTAAAGGGATTTCAAAGGAGTCTGAGAGGTCAAGGCTGAGACACTGACAGGGGTGCTAGAATCTCTGTGTGAATCATGGTCAGAGCCTGGAGTTGCAGGAATGAGACACAGTCAAGATCAGGATCCCAGGTCGAGGTGACACCGAGCAGGCAGATAGATCTACAGCAGGTCTAGTCAGGGGAGCAGTGGAAATGTTACTTATTTAATATTGTTCTTCTGTTTTTTCTTTTTGGTTTTTCAAGACAGGGTTTCTCTGTGTAGCCCTGGCTGTCCTGGAACTCACTCTGTAGACCAGGCTGGCCTCAAACTCAGAAATCCACCTGCCTCTGCCTCCCAAGTTCTGGGATTAAAGGTGTGCGCCACCACTGCCTGGCTTTAATATTGTTTTATCTAAATTATTTTATCCTTTTTTAAAAAATCTAAAGGTTCGGAGATAAGTTGCTGACTCAAATACACTGTAAAAGACAAATTATATTATGAAGTAATAAAACATGTTAGGATTACCTGTAAAAAAACTGAAAATACCTTTATATGCCTTTATGTAGATTAAACAGGTTTTAAATGACCATTCGTTCCAAGTCTGCAAAGCTGACTTTCACCTTGGCTTTGTGACAATAAAGACCTTAGGTGCTGGGGGAATAGCTCAGTCAATAACGTGGTTATCACACAAGCTTAAGGACCTAAGTTTGATCCCCAGAACCCATGTAAAAAGCTGCCTGTCTGTCATTCCAGACCTAGGAAGACAACAGATCCCTGCTGGCCAGCCAGCCTAGCCAGTCCAGCTCCAGATTAAATAAGTGATTCTGTCTCAAAATGATGATGATGATGATGATGTAAAGATTGATTGAGGGGGGCTGGAGAGATGGCTCTGCGGTTAAGAGCGCCGACTGCTCTTCCGAAGGTCATGAGTTCAAATCCCAGCAACCACATGATGGTTCACAACCATCTGTAATGAGATCTGATGCCCTCTTCTGGGGTGTCTGAAGACAGCTATAGTGTACTTACATATAATAAATAAATAAATTAATTAATTAAAAAAAAAAAGATTGATTGAGGAAGACACCTAAAGTCAATCTGTGGTCAACACAAACAGGCAGGCATGCATGCAGACAGACAGACAGGACGGACACACACCCCTTGAACAGGTCTTTCATAATACTGCATTATCACTCTAGGAATTGTTATTCCCATCTAGCTGGGTCTGTTCCCAGCTAGCAATGTGTCCTTCCTGAGTCACTGATGACACACTCAGTGAACTCCGATCGATCAGTGGCTGGCTGGATAGATGGTTGAGCAAACTAAAGTGTTTGTGTTTCGACACTCTAGATCAATAATCTTTGCAAAAACAAGCGACAGGATCTCCCAGGTCTCACATTCGCTTATCAAGCCCTGGTCCTTGTGTACACATACAATGTAGGGTAAGGACCTTTCGTTTCTCATTGGCCTCTCCTCTCCCCACCCTATTCCCAGTATTTCTTAATTAGGAGGGTTGGATCTAACTCCACATTGATGACAAGGGCACCCCCTAGTGGTAGACTCAATTTGCCTAAGCTGTGCGTTGTGGGCACAGAGTCAAGTTGGAGAGCCCTTCAAAAGTTAAGAAACAAGAGTTGCCCTTCATTGTCAGGCCAGTTTTATTTGCTCATGATCCTTTATGTATCTCGACTTATTTCGAACCTTCACCAACATTTTTACTTTAAAGATTTATTTGTTTATTTTGTATGCATATTTGCTTGCATGCTTTTTTTTTTGTTTTGTTTTTTTCGAGACAAGGTTTCTCTGTGTAGCCCTAGCTGTCCTGGAACTCACTCTGTAGACCAGCCTGGCCTCGAACTCAGAAATCCGCCTGCCTCTGCCTCCCAAGTGCTGGGATTAAAGGTGTGTGCCACCACTGCCCGGCCTGCTTGCATGTTTTTATGTGTACCACAAGTGTATAGGAGCCCGTGCAGGCCAGAAAAGGGCATCAGATCCCCTGGAACTGGAGTTACAAGTGACTGTGAGCCGCCATGAGGCTTCTGGAAACTGCCCTCAGGTCTTTGTAGGCACTCTTAATTACGAGCCATGTCTCCAGCTCCACATTTTTACTTTAACGTGAAAGCCAGCCATGATCCTGAGTGATAAACCATCGGAATGCGGCAGAGCTCAGCAAGCAAATGAGTAAGCACACTGACTGGTACGTGTTCATGATAACATGGGAGAGCATCTTGACATAGGCCATTGACAATGGACTGTGATTGGATTATGAGTTCAAGGCTAGTCTGAGTAACAATGAAACCTGTCTCAAGAGAAAAAGAAGGTGGGCTGGAGAGATGGCTCATCAGTTAAGAGCACATAGTGTGCTCTTGCAGAGGACTTCAGTGGGTCCTCAGAACCCACATCAGGCAGCTCACAACCACCTGTAACTCTGGCTGCTGCTAGGAGACCCATAGCCTCTGACCTCCATGGGCACTGGCATTCATATATATGCCCATAGTTAAAATAGTTAACAATTGTGCTCTGAAAAAATTGTCACACTCTACAGTCAAGCAGAGATGTTAAAAATCAGCAGTATGATCAGTAAGATTAAAATGTTAGTGTTGATAGAGCTATAGATCTAAGAAAAAGAGCATGCCTACTTCTTGAGATCTGCAGCTTTGTGTGGGGCACGGTTGTATATTTGGGGCACAGCTTTGTGTGTTACTCCTTCTCTGTAGCACCCTCCCAGGGACTCCATCTTGCCTACACCATCAAATTCCTCAAAGCTCTGGCTGCTCGGGGTCACCAAAATCAAGACCCAAATCACCCTGACTTGAGTCACCAACACTTGAGTCTAGCCAACACCCACCAGTCCAGGTTCATTCCCTCAGGAAGAAAATTCCTACTCGTACATCAGCCTATGCAGCCCTCTACAAGAGGATCTCCCCTGTTTCTGGGACTCTAACCTCTTCTGTATTTGTATTCCCAACTGCTCTCTCATAGCTCACCCCGATACATGACCTCCACGGAGTTCCTCCTCATTCCTTCCTCACTAACAGCCACAATTCAGTCTCTCAAACAAGCCCTAGCTCATACCTCTGCACCCTCAGTCTACCTAACAAAGCCTACTGAACCCTTTCTCTCCTTGTTCATGCCGGTCAGGGCCAGATCCCAGGCATCCCAACTCAAAGGCTGAGATGCTTTTCTCCTCTGGCATACCTTTTCAAACAACTGGGGCTTGTTACTTGAGACTAGCCTCTTTACCTACAGGTCCTGGCACCCACTCTTGTCCCTATCCTAACAAAATCTCACCCGTAGCCCCCTCTTTACACTGGGCAGAGCTTGAGCAGTGGAGGAAACCTCAAAGCCTGCCTCCTCCAACAAGGCCACACCTCCTAGTTGCACCACTTCCCATTGGCCAAGTATATTCAAACCACCACATTCCACTCCCGGGCCCCATAGGCTTGTTCAAACACATGAGTCTATGGGGGACTGTAGTGGTTTGAATAGGTTTGGCCCCCAATACACTCATGTGTTTGAATGCTTGGTCCACAGGGAGTGACACTATTAGGAGATGTGACCTTGTTGGAGGAAATGTGTCACCGTGGGGTGGGCTCTGAGGCTCTATGCTCAAACTCCACCCAGTGGGGAAAAGACCCTCTTCCTAGATGCCTGGAGAAGGGAATCTCCTGGATGTCTTCAGATGAAGACATAGAACTCTCAGCTCCTTCTCCAGCACCATGCTTGCCTGGATGCTGCCATGCTTCCTGCCATGATAATAATGGACTGAACCTCTAAAACTATAAGCCTGCCCCAATCAAATGTCCTTATAAGAGTTGCCCCTTGGTCATGGTGTCTCTTCACAGCAATAAAACCCTAACTAAGGCAGGGACCATACCTAGCCATAGCATAATGTAAAATACATTTAGTCCAACTTCAAATGTACATAATCTATCACAGTTCTAACAATGTTTAAAAGTCCAAAGTTCAAAGTCTCTTCTAGATTCATGCAATCCCTTAACTGTAATCCCCTATAAAATAAAAATAAAAAAGTAGATCATGTACTTCCAACATTATAGTATATACATTACCATTCCAAAGCATCATCAAGAGGAAATACTGGTCAAAAAGAAGACCAAAAACTAGCTGGGCAAACTCCAAACTGCCACCCTGTGTCTGATATCCAACTCCTTTCAGCTTTGTTGATTGCAACCCAATTCTTTCTCTTCCACTCCCTGTTAGTACTTTTCCTTGGCAGGTATCCCACAGCTCTGGCACCTCTAATATCTTGAGATCTTCAAGGCAACTTCAACTTCACAGCTTCTTGTTCCAATGTCTGGGATCCACACATGATCTTCTGGGCTCCTCCAAAGGACTTGGGTCACTTCTCCAGCTCTGCCCTCTGTAGCACTCTAGGCTCCTCTGGTTGACTCCACTCCACTGCTGCTGCTGTTCTTGGTGATCATCCCATGGCACTGGCATCTCTAATACTCTGGGTTCTTCCACTGCAATGAGGCTTTACCAATAGCCTCCCATAGGCTCTCTTCATGGTGCCAAGCTTCAACTTCTTTGCATGACTCCTTCAGTCTTGGGTCATCAACTGCAACTGAGGCTGCACCTTCACCAATAGCCTTTGTAGGCTTATTTTTTTTCAAAACCTACTTTAATAAGTGTACTTAAATGCTTTGACTTCCCTTCTAACCAAGAGCCCACCAGAAGTAATGGAAAGGAAAGGTTAAGGGGACAAAGGAGGAAGTGGACCTGTTTATAAATAGTTCTTTGGAGTGAATCCAATCTGCATTGTCAGGATATCAGCCGTTCAGTTCACATGAATCAGCAGCAGTAGCTTGATCTACTCACGCACACCATTCACAAATAAGCAACGACAGTTTGATCCAGAAGAAACCACAAGGCTCTGCCAATTGGCCTGAGGCCACAGAAGCAGCAAGAAGTCACTGGAACAGTACCAGAAGTTCTTTGGTGTGTTTCTTGCTAGAAAGTCACAACAAACAATGATCAGGAAAGAGTGGCAAGGTAAATCAATACCACATAGCGTAGTCCACATCTGTTGGGTTATATTTATACTCTTTCCAAATATCACGTGTTATTTCAAATGTCTGCTCTTGCAAAACATCACATGCCCCTTTCCTAGGCTGCTTTCAGAAAAACATTATGTGTCTGTTCTCAGCAAAACATTCTCAAAGTGTCTGCTTCAGCAAAATATCTTCTCATAAGACAGTTTCTAGAAAAACATCACATGACACAACTGAGTCTCCAAAGAAACCAGAAATTTCCACTTCAAGCCTTTCCTGGCCTCTTGCAGTGCCAAGCCTCAGCTATACTCCATGACTGACCCCTGCATGCCTTCAAAACCAGAACCATCTGTGTGATTCTTACACATTACCACGTCCAGCTGCTGCACAAGGTTCAACCTTGGTTATCTCTGGAACACAGCTTCTTTTTGCTCTCAGGAAACACATCCCAGAAGATGTCACCTCAATGATGCCGGCCTCTTCTTAATTACCGCTAATTTCTTTTAGCTCCAGCTAACCAGCATCAATTGTCCCAGCAACCCCTTCTATTCTTGACTCTAAAGCCAGAGCCACATGACTGCAGCTGCTAAGTTCTGCTGCTTGCTGGGGTTGGAACATGGCCCCTCATTCTACTACATCTTTCACTGCCTAGCCTTGGCTGCCTTGGAACTTGCCCTGTAGACTGACCTTGAACTCAGAGATCTGCATGCTTCTGTCTCCTGAGTATTAGGACTAAAGGCATGTACCACCATGCCTGAACCTAATCTTTTTATGGCCACTATGCCTCAAGAAGCCTGTGTCTTCCAGTCTCAAGATACAGATCACTGGCTTGCCCTCCATTTCTGGATTGTAGTTCATTCCAGATATAGTAGACAACCTGGAATAACAATCATAATTTATCCCTTCTCAATTTGATACACAATCATGTCTCCTTATGTCCAACTAAAAATAGCATCCAGGTCATGTAGTATGTAATATTAAAAAACAATCTACGATATCGCTGGCTAGGCACCAGCCGGAGGTCTCCGTCTGTTCCCAGCCCGGTACAAGACCACATGTTTCCTTTTGCCAAAGACTGTCCCACCAAAGCTGGCTCTGCCTCTCCAGAGCACTGAAATCACTCTCTTCTTCCTGCGGTTGGCTGCTGCCAAACCCGCTCAGCACTCCCAAATTTCCATGGCTAGCTCAGGTGCACTCTAGCAAACCCATGCTCTACCACGGTTACCCTTCCCTGGAGCTCAGTTGAATCTCAGCAGAAGAAAAACACCAGACAATCTTAGTTTAGAATCAACAGATAACACAATCGCTGGGCGAGGAATCTAGCATCCTAAATTCCCCAACTAGTCTATGTTAGAAATCTTCTGATGGCAGATCCTGGTGGATTCCACCACCGAACTAACAGTCCCTGGTCTACATTGTGTCCGCCTTGCTCCCACTGACACAAAGGGAGTCCCCTCCTCCTGTCTTCCCTCTTCCTCTCTGAGACCTGGAAGGCCTGCCTCCTCACCCAGGGATTGGCTTCTTGTCCTCTTTATTGTTTAGTCAATTAGGGGAAAATTCATAATAATGCTGAGATATAACTATCCCTGGTTCAACTGCCAACACATAAACAATAAGTTTAGCTGGGTGGGATCTTGCCCTGAGGTCACCACTCCCTTAATCTGTTTCTCATTGAACACAGGATTCAGCTCCATCTGCTTCCCAGTGCTGCTTTATTACTTCAACCGTACATTTTGTATTTTTCTTCCTAAGCTTGCTATGTTTGATCAAAAAAGTCTTTGTAAGAGTGAACCACAGGACAGAGTCTAAACCAGGTTTTAAGAGTTTCTTTGCCAATGTAATTAATCTTAAATCTCTTCACCTTAGCCTCAGGCAGACTCTTTGGACAAGGGAAAAAAGCAGTCACATTCTTCACCAAAATATCACAAGAGTGATCACTAGGAAACATATTAAAATTCTTCTTCTCTGACCTCTTGAGCCAAGCCCCCAGAGTTCAAATCACCCTCAGCACCAATGCCTTCCATATTCCTACTGGGATGGCATTAATTAAGCCTTACTTAAAGCATTCCTCTGTTTTTCAAATCCAAAGTCTCCAAATCCACATTCCTCCAAACAAAATCCTAGTAAGGCCTATCACATCAATACCCCACTTCTGATACCTTCTGTCTTAGTTAGGTTGTCATTGATGTAAAGAGATAACATGACCAAGGCCACTCTTATAAAGAACAACATTAAACTGAGGCTGGCTTACAGTTTTAAAAGTTCAGTCCATTATCATCATGGTGAGAAGCATGGCAGCATCCAGACAGACACTGTGCTGGAAGAGCTTCGAGTTCTACACTTGATCCAAAGGTAGCAGCAGGAGAAGACTCATTTGTTCAGGAAGCCAGGAGGTTCTCTCTTCAGCAATGGGTGCTGTTTGAGCATAGGAGGAGTCCTCAAAGCCTGCCTACACAGAGATACACTTTCTTCAACAAGACCACACCTCTTAATAGTGCCACTTCCCATGGGCCAAGCACATTCAAACCACCACAGTATGAAAATCTACCAATATCCCAAGAGCCTCCTCCCCTTCCCCCCCAATGCCTATAACTCCTTTACAACAGGCATAGGCTGTTGTACAATTTTGTCAGCAACATTGTCAGGCAGCATACACATCTTACCAGACCATAATACCCCCAAGAATTTTGCAGCTATTCTTTGTTCTTGCACCATATGCAGACTGATCTCCCATCCTTGTTCCTTTAAATTCACCTGTCCTTCTGACGGCAAAAATCTTGGAGATTATCATTATGTCATCTATATAAGAAAACTTTCTCCAAAGGATGGGCAGGGTAAGGCAATCCACTAAACTACCACCCAAAGCTGCATACAAAGATGACCTTGGTGAAGCATCCTGAAAGTTCACTGTCACCTGTTCTGAACAAGTGTCGGGTGGTCCCAGAAGCTGATAACTAAGGAGATGATAAAGTCAAATACAGGCAAGGTCTGAGACAGAACAGAAAGATCCCATCTGATTGTGTTAGTTGCTTCCTCCGCAGCAAGGTTGGGTACAAAAGTGTGGATAGGAGGCATTAGCTTATGTGCTCTCTGTAGCCCTCTCTTCCTCTCTGACCATTATACTTACATATCCTGAGCCCTTCCAGCTCTATCCATGGAGCCCCCTGTCGGGCCATGATTGGAAGTCTGTGTTTCCAGTTGAGCTAAGGTTTGAACATTGCAGGCCCAATGGTCTGTCCTCAGCCTACAAGGGATGGCAACTGTTTGCCTAAGCTCCTAGAATACAGCTTCTAACACATGGCTACATCTCTCCATAGGTCTGTGACATTTGGTCACCTAAAAAAGGGTCACGCCCCCAGCCCCTGTTCAGGTAGAGGGGTGGTCACACCGCCAAACCCTGCCAAAGGTAGAGGCGTGGCCATGAAGCCCCAAGCCATCCCCAGGTTAATGAGACACCTGGAGACTTAGCCACGCCTCTTCCCAGTTACTGTATCTGCCTCGACTCTCCCAGAGGGGCAGGAGTACAATTCCATCCATGACACTCTCCACAATGAAAATAAATGTCTTAGAATTATGGACTGACTCTTCATCTGGACCCACCGTGGGAAGTGAGGGATCTAACCCTCGATTAAGAGGGCTTTCCAGCGCTCCCAGACGGTACCCATTCACACAAGCCTAAGCAGCTAGCCCTACACCCCAAGTCGCCGGCTAGCCCAGGACTGCGGTGTCCCAGGCTAGAGAACCCATGGAGACAGAGTGTTCCCTGGGAATGGCCCCCTCCCCACCCACAGGCAGGGCTGGCGGAGGCTTCCCACAGTCCCCAGCTGCCCGTCAGACTGTGTGGGAAGACTCGAGGCCACTTCCCACGTGTCTCTTGTCCCACTCAGAGCTTCAGCGCCCGGGACAGACACATGGGGCTTCTTTCCACCGTGCTAGGCTTGTCCCACAGTCTCCCTTCATTTCTCCACCCCTGATGATTGTAATGGGCCTGAGGTAATTTGCTTAGACCTATCCATGGCCCTGCACTCCCCTGCTGCACCTGCTGGCTCCCTGGGTCAGAGAAGCCCTTGGTTGGCACTGTAGCTGTAACCATGATTTTGCTTCCTCAGTCACCACACTGCTGTGCGAGCCCTCTCAATCTCTAGCATAATCTTTTGCTAGAAAGAAATGTACCCTTCGTAGTCTGGGGGTTAACTATCTATCATCCCCGGGACAGGCTCAATCGTCTTACTTGCATTATTCACAATGCACTTGTATTGCTCTGTCACGCACTTCTGTGAACTGCACCTCGGGCTTTCAAGCTCCCCAGAAGCTCCACAGCACATAGTTTGACTTTCTATCAATCCACTCCATATAAACTCTGTCTTGACACACATCTAGCCACATTTGTCTTTGGGGAACCCAGACAGAGACCCACACCCCCACTTTGCTCTTTATTATCTCCTCTAGGTTGCTCTTTTATGTCATGGACACTCTTTACATACTGGTCTGAATCGCTGAGATCTACCAAAGCCTTCCCTACTTTATAAAATAAATCTTTCTCCACCAAGGACTCAGCAGAGGTCCTGTGGTGGTTTGAATGAGAATGGCCATCATAGTCCCATATGCTTATTTGTATACTTAGCCCCCAGTTGATGAACTATTTGGAAAGGAATAGCAGGTATAAACTTGTCTTCTCTGATAGATTCCCAAAAACATTAACCACTAAGCTGATTATACAGACACTGCTTTGTTCTTGTTGTTTGGTTTGTTTGGTTTTGTTTGTTTTGAAATTGATGTTGAACTCATCATGTAGCCAAGGCCAGTCTTAAACTGGAACAATCTTCCTGCCTCAGTTTCCTAAGTACCGGGATTATAAGCGTGTACTGCCACAGTAAGAAGAAGTACAATTTGTACGTGCTCATGACTACCTACAGTTAATAACTGTGTGGTGTATGAAGGGTTAATGACCTAATGCTCCAGGTCTTATGCCTTGACTGGTAACACCTGTGTGTGTTGGGCTCCAAGCAGCAAGCACATTGGTATTTACCACTCTCAGACTTCGGGGATCTGACCTGCAGATAGAGTCTTCCCTCCCATACAAAACCCCAAGCCCCATGCCACTCTCTTGGAGAGACTGAGGTCCTTCTGAAAGACCTGACCCCCTTATGAGGAAGGTTAGACCCCTAGCAAACTTAGAGCCGAGACTAGAAACCACATGCCTGGGCAAAACCCCACCCGGCTGCATTCTTTCCCCTAAGAAACAGGTGACCTTGGCCTGGCCCCAGGGCCAGAGGCACAATGTTTCAGGAACTAGCTAACCATAAAAATGTTTGTGCAACTGCCCTGTGACTAACTTAGAACATTCTGTACTTCCCCATAACGCAAATTCTTTCCGTTCCCCAACCCTTGCTTTGTGGTTTTTTCCTTTAAATACTGCTGACTTCAGCTGCTCGGGGTCGGACTCTTCTGCCCCTGCGTGGGTTATGAGCTCCACCCCCAGTGCACTGGTCCCCCAATAAACCTCATGTGATTGCAGCAAGGACGGTCTTTCGTGAGTTCTTGGGGGGTCACGCCATCCCGAGACTTGAGGGAGGGTCTCCCCAGCTTGGAGGTCTTTCATTTCATTGTTCCAATTAAAGGACAATTTGCCCTTGTTGAATTCTATCTTATTTCTTTGTGTCTACAACACTTTGACCAATCCCCACCTAATACTATACATTTGAAAATTACTAATAGTGTAGGTTTTAAGTGTTTTCACCAAAAATTAAACTAAACACACTATATGAGATCATGCATACACTAAATAGCTTCATCTAGTCATCTCATAATATCAAAACATTATGTTCTTACTGTAAATGGATATAGTTCTACTTGAGCCAGGTATGGTGGTACATGCCTTTAATCTCAGCACTCAGAAGACAGAGGTAGGTGAATCTCTGTGAATCTGAGGCTAGCCTGGTGAGTTCTGGGACAGCCAGGGCTGTTACACAAAGAAACCCTGTCTCAATACAAAAAAAACAAAACAAAAAACATAAACAAAACTGGGGCAAACAGGAAATGATAGCTGGGTGCCAACACATGCTTTATGTGATGCTAGAGATGGAACCCAGGGCCTTATATTTGCTAGACAATTCCTCTACAACTGAGCTATATACTTAGCCCAAAGCATCCCTATCTCTTAGGGGGGGAAACCTAAAGTGAATTTACTTTACATGTCAATAAAGCTATCTGGAGATGTCTAGGGCATACCTATAATCCTAGCATTTGGGAGGAGAGGGAGGAGAATCAGAAGGTCAAGGTCATCCTCAGCTATATTGTAAATTCAAGGCTGGCTTAGCATGCCTGAGATCCTAAGAAAATATATCATGAAAATAAAATAAAGCAATATAAGACAAAAATTTTAATGGAGTAATCTATTATTTGGTGAGATAGACCAAAAGAAAGAGAGAAAGAAAGAAAGAAAGAAAGAAAGAAAGAGAGAGAGAAAGAGAGAAAGAAAGAAAAAAACAAAAAAGAAAGAAAGGAGAGAGAGTTATACAACCAACCAATCTCAGGAATACAGAAATATAAAAAGGGACATGATTATACACAGTAAAACTTTAAAAAATCTAAATAATACCTTAGACTGTGGGACCCCCGGGCAGGGAAAACCCCACTCAATCACGGGTTGCGGCAGCCAAGGAACACACGGAAGCCATCTCGGTGTAAAATGGGAGGTTTATTAGAAACTGGTGCACCAGGGTCGATCCGCTGCCTACGCAGAGGCGAGGGGAAGCGACCCCGATGGAGGGGCAGGCAGGGTTTTTAAAGGCAGAAACCACAAAGCAGAAACTACAAAGACAAAGCATATCA
>CM052705.1:84970876-85011044 GCA_028551405.1 Uromys caudimaculatus | reverse complement strand
CCCCGGGCAGGGGAAACCCCACTCAATCACGGGTTGCGGCAGCCAAGGAACACACGGAAGCCGTCTCGGTGTAAAATGGGAGGTTTATTAGAAACTGGTGCACCAGGGTCGATCCGCTGCCTACGCAGAGGCGAGGGGAAGCGACCCCGATGGAGGGGCAGGCAGGGTTTTTAAAGGCAGAAACCACAAAGCAGAAACTACAAAGACAAAGCATATCAGCATACCCAGGAACAGGTGTATAGATGTGCTCACCCGGGCAGAACAGAGCGGAACATTCTCAGAAGGGAGTAAAACAATTTCCCAGGATTTATGGATACACAGAGTTCAGATATAGTTCAACTACAGGCCTTGAGGTTTGGGGGACCCACCTGCTATTGTTAACTGGGTCAGCCAGAAGGCAAATGGAAAATTTTTTAGCCAGCTTCCTTATTCCTTCAAGACCATTTTATACAAATTTGAATTTTCTAAACATAATAAAGGGCCAGCAAGATGGTTCAGCAGGTATCTTAGTTAGGGTTTTTTTTTTTTTTTTTTTTTTAAAGATTTATTTATTTTTATGTATATGAGTACACTGCAGCTGTCTTCAGACACACACTAGAAGAGTGCATCAGATCCCATTGCAGATGGTTGTGAGCCACCATGTGGTTGTTAGGAATTGAACTCAGAACCTCTGGAAGAGCAGTTAGTGCTCTTAACCGCTGAGCCATCTCTCCAGCCCCTTAGTTAGGGTTTTATTGCTGTGAAGAGACACCATGACCAAGGCAAGTCTTATAAAAGAAAACCTTTAATGGTGGCTGGCTTACAATTTCAGAGGTTCAGTCCATTCTCATCATGGCAGGAACTATGGAAGTGTGCAGGCACACATGGTGTTGGAGAAGGAGCTGAGAGCTCTACATCTTGATCCACAGGCAGCAGGAGACTGTGTGCCACACTGGGCATAGCTTGAGCACAGGAGAACTCAAAGTCCACCTCCCCAGTGACACACACTTCCTCCAAGAAGGCCACACCCACTCTAACAAGGCCACACCTCCTAAACATGCCACTCCCTATGGGCCAAGCATTCACACATAACCAACCAAGACATGGAACTCAGAGAAGCTCAGTGGAGCACACCTTTGATCCCAGCACTAGTGAGGCAGAGGCAGGAGGATCTCTCTGAGTTCAAGGCCAGCCTGATCTCCACATCGTGTTCCAGGACAGCCAGGGCTGCACAGAGAGACAATGTCTCAAAACAAAAAGACATTGAATTTATAATCAAAGGTCTCCCATCAAAAGTCAACGGGCCCAGATGCACATAGCTATAATTCCAACGCTAGAGAAGCTGAGGTGGGAGGGTCTCAAGTTCAAAGCTAGCCTAAGCCACAGAGCAAATAACTGCTTCAGAAAACTAGGAAAGGGAACCCCCTCCCCCACTTCTTTTTCTGAGGCTATTACTTGGAAGTCAAGCAAGGGCAGGAACAAGAAAATCACAGGTATTTTCACATACCAACACAGAGGGATAACTAAAACATGGTGGTGTATTTTAGAATGCACATCCAGGTGTGAGTTATCACAGCCAAGCAGATTTAGCAGCATGCTAAGGGGTGGTTTCACAGCAGGAAACTCCATCAGCATGCAAAATGGGGGTTTACATTAACATATTAAAGGAAACACATTATTTTAAATGAATCATTCCAGAAAAAGCATTTGATAATGTGAAACACAGTTCATCGTTAAGAATTTTCAGAACTCTAGGGATGAAAAGAAACGTCCTTCACTCAATAGATGTCCACAGCCAAGCATGCAGGTTGGGTGTCTGAGGACTTTTTGCCACAGGAGGATTGCCACTTCAGCCAGAGGATGCTGTAAGGCAGAGTATGAAGTTGGTTGTGCTAAGGGTTTGGGGTGGAGTGTATAGAGCTGTGGCTTCATTCTGGACTCGTGCTGACAGCAAGTTAGCAGTTCTGGGACTGGATTTTTTTTTTTTTGTAAAGATTTATTTATTTTACTTTATGCTCTTGGGTGTTTGCCTGCATGTGTGCTTGTGCACCACATGTGCACCTGGTGTCCTCAGAGGTCGTTGGATTCTCTGGAGCTACACTTAAAAATGGTTGTGAGTCACCGCCTTCTCCTAAACAGGGGCAGAGATTCCTGTTTGCTGGACACAGAGGAAGGCATTTGGGAGGGAGTGGAGCTTCCTGGCTTTCTCCAGGTGTGTACCTGCCAGGAACCTCTAGGTGTTTAGCCATCCGGAAGCTCTAGATATGTCAATAACTTTAATCTAGGAACGAGACCTTGGTTTCAAAGTTCTCTGCCTGACCTCTGGTAACTGTGGCACCTAGAGAATGCAGTAAAACCTTGCATGGTGTTCTACTTATAGGCTATTTCACTGTCCTTCAGGACCTTTGCCATGGAGCGCGGTCTCCCAGTTCATGCAGCTTGGCCTTCGTCCTCCTCTTCATCCCCATCCTGCCTTGACCTCCTAGAACCCTGTCTGCACTGTGAGTCAGACAGTAAGCCTTACCCCACCCCTATCTCTTTTCTGCCTGGAAAACTCCCATTGATTCGAGAGCCATCTTGAATCTCCTCACTCTAGAAAGTTCTAGCCAACTGTTCTGCACCCCTTCCCGTGTTCTCTGCCTCTTCTTCATCCTCACAGGCTCCATTACTATCTCTTGCTCTCCCTGCTACCTTTCATCCACAGTCAATGAAATACTCACGGTTCCTGGGACCCTGTCAGGTACAGAGGAGACAAGGGTAGGAGAGGAGGACACAGATCATTGAAGACATTGTTAAAGATGCACACTTAAAAGCCAAGAGTACACAAAGTGGTCCGGTGTGCCTAGCCCTCACCCGGCCCTGGCCCTTAGCTCATGTTGGAGGGACATCTGTTGAAACAACTGTATCTGTGATAGATGGACTAGGTTTGAATCCCTCCTCAACCCTGGTACCTGCCAATGTGGCTTTAATTTGAAATAGGGTCTCTGCAGATGCTAGCAAGCTACAATGAAATTGTACCAGCTCAGGGGGAACCCTGGTATTGGGATGGGAGACCTTAGAGGAAGAGCATCACACTGTGAGAAGAACGGGGAGGGACTGGAGTGGAGCTGGTATGAGAACGCCAAGGCCAAGAATCACCAGAATCTAGAAAGAAGGAAGGGCAGATTTTTGAGCCCTGGAGATGCATAAGGACCTTTGTCAATATCTTGATTTTGGGCATCTGTCTTTCAGAGCCGAGGCAATACAATCCTGTAGCATTAAATTATCTCGTGTGGTGATAATTTTTAAGTCAGTTCTAGAAAACTCTTTATCTAGGACTCCTGACTCGCATCTCCATTCTCAGGCTCCAGTTACCTAAAGTTCAGGATAGATCTAGACCTGGAGAAGGCCATCTCCTTCGCCGACGCTAGATGGCGCTAGAGGGATGTGCCAGCACCACCCCTTGGGCTGGCTAAAGGGTTTGGTTTCTGGTGCTGTGTGACTTGCTGAGATCTTAAAGCCAAGCTGGTGATTGGGTACTCATTTCTGTAAACTCTTTTCAGAGAAAATGGTGTTTGTCAGGGAGCCAAAAGTGGATTCTCTCCTCTCAAAACTGCCCTGAAAACCTGGCTCCCGCTTTACAAACTTACAGCCTCAGCTTTAAGTAACCTATGTTTAGGGATCTATGGCCTCCGAGGCTGGCGAAAGGCTTCCTGCCGTGCCAGGAGGCCGTGGGCCATATGGCCCGAGGATGCACAGGATGCAGAAATGTTTTGCCAGGGGAGTTTGGGCAGAACTCCGTATTTTCAAATGCCACCTTGACAGCATCCTTTGGCTGCGTCACAAGCATCTGTAATTGCAGAAATCTAGGTGGCAACTCTCAGTCCTTCTGTCCCTCAGTCTCAGAATTTACTCCAGAGCTGTGGGTCCCTTTTAAAACATTTTCTTTTTTACATATATTTTTATTTTGTGTGTGTGGGTATCTGTTTTCACATACATCTGTGTACCACGAGCTTGCCTAGTGGCTCTAGAGTCCAGAAGAGGGCGTCTGGAGTCCCTGAAACTGGAGTTACAGGAGTTGTGAGCCGCCATGTGGATGCTGGGAATTGAACCTGTGTTCTTTGGAAGAGCAGCTTGTACGCTTAATCATTGAGACATCTCTCTCTCTCTCTAAAAAAAAAAAAAAATTAAGTATTGTGCACGTGCCCATATCTATGGAGGTCTGACAACTCGCAAGAGTCATTTCTCTTCTGCCTATGTGGGTTCTGGGGTCAGGTCTAGAGAGTGAGTTCCAGGACAGCCAGGGCCACACAGAAAAAAACCGTCTCAGAAAACAAATATGCAAACAAATAAATAAATACAATATACACTTACAGAAAGCTTCCTGAACCATATGGCTGACCCCCTCCAAATATTGTTACATGCTTTTTTTTTTTTTTTTTTTTTGGTTTGGTTGGTTTTTCCAGACAGGGTTTCTCTGTGTAGCCCTGGCTGTCCTAGAACTCACTCTGTAGACCAGGCTGGCCTCGAACTCAGAAATCCACCTGCCTCTGCCTCCCAAGTGCTGGTTACATGCTTCTTAAAAGCGAGGATATGTTCTTCTGTTTTTGTTTTTTGTTTGTTTGTTTGGTTGGTTTTTCGAGACAGTGTTTCTCTGTATAGTCCTGGCTGTCCTGGAACTCACTCTGTAGACTAGGCTGGCCTCGAACTCAGAAATCCGTCTGCCTCTGCCTCCCGAGTGCTGGGATGAAAGGCGTGCGCCACCACTGCCTGGCTTTGTTTGTTTGTTTGTTTGTTTTAAGATTTATTTATTATATGTAAGTACGATGCAACTATCTTCAGACACTTTTTATTCTCTCTCCCTGGCCCCGCTTGCTGTCTTCAGACACCCCAGAAGAGGGCATCAGATCTCATTACGGATGGTTGTGAGCCACCATGTGGTTGCTGGGATTTGAATTAAGGGCCTTCGGAAGAGCAGTCGGTGCTCTTAACCGCTGAGCCATCTCTCCAGCCCTGAGGATGTTCTTCTGATCATGACACAACCATTGACTCAAGAGCTCACCAATAGCACACCGTCATCCAGCCTTCACACCCTACTCTGGGTTCTCCTCATCTAGCTCATGCCTGTACAGTTTTAAGTTCCAACCGTCATCCGCTCAAGGAGTCTTATCCTGCGTGGGCTGACCACCCAGTTCTCAAGACTCCGCTGTGCGGCTCTCATTCTCTTCTGGTGTCCTCATGCCCCACAGAGTTTGCGCAGAGTACACGCTCAGCACTCACTTGGTAATAACACATCTGGTAATTACCAGCGTCAGAGCTGGCCCAGGAGGACCCACGTGCATGTGTTTCCAGGAATATCATGACTCTCCATCTCAGGAATGTAAATATGTAGTAAGCTTGCATCGGACCTTGTAAAACACTTGGTTCCATGGGGAGAGAAGGAGGGGCTGGGTTCTGCCCCTGTTCTGCCCTCACAAGCGGATGTCCCTGACCCTCTGAATTCCTTACACCCACCTTGTACAAAGCTGACCACCTCTACGTCTCCTGAAAACAAGCTTTGGTCATCTCCCAGGAACAAATGTGATGGGCCCTTTCTGAGTCCTGGTCACAGCCTAAGTCCTGCACGCTCTGGCCCTCTGCATGGACCTCGGATCGAATGCTCTCTTCCAAACCAAAGCCAGTCCATTGCCAAGTTGCACCTGCTGTTTCCTCTTGCCGTAGAGATGTAATCCTTCTGGCACTTTCGTCTGTGTATCTTTGTCTCCTCATAGAGTCATCCACGAAACTCAGGGCTGATAGATACATATATGCGGAGATCAGTTCTCTGCACCCACACCAGGTAGCTCCCAGTAACTCCTCCAGGAAGTCTGCTGCCTCTAGCCTCTTCGGGCACCTGCACTCAAGTGCACATACCCACACCCAGACACATAATTTAAAAAATATATTTTAAAGGGTCTAGATTAGAAGACGATTCTCCTCCTGTATCACTCCAGCAGGCTCCAGCACTGGTCCTCAGGGGAGCTCAGTGCTACTAGCATTGTAAATGGGAGTGCATTTACCTCTAGGGGTTCTCTGTCTACAGAAAAACATGCACACTGATACATTCTTTCTCTTTTCTTTGTTCACTTTACATCACAATCAATGTCCCCCCTACAGGTCCCTCTTCCCACAATCCCCCCCATACCCCATACATTCTTTTTCCTCAATCAATCTCTCTCTCTCTCTCTCTCTCTCTCTCTCTCTCTCTCTCTCTCTCTCTCTCCATTTTTATTCTTTAATCCTTTTTCACAGTCCAGACTTCATCCCCCTCCTGGTCTGCCCCCAACTGCTCCCCTTCCCGTACCCTCCCCACCTCCAAGAGGATGTCCTCATGCCCCACCCCCACCCCACCAGGCCTCCCCACTCCCTGGGGCCTCAAGTCTCTTGAGGGTTAGGTGCATCTTCTCTCACTGAGTCCAGACCAGGCAATCCTCTGCTGTATATGTGTCAGGGGCCTCATATCAGCTGGTGTGTGCTGCCTGGTTGGTGGCTCAGTGTCTGAGAGATCTTGGGGATCCAGGTCAGCTGAGACTGCTGGTCTTCCCATGGGGCCCCCTCCTCCATTGCGTGTGTTCCGTTAGGCACCTGGTCTTTGTCAGACCACAATATGTTCTGTAGATTGCCCTTTAAATAATTTTAGTTTTGGGTTTTTTTTTTTTCTGGTATTCACTATTTGGATGTATTAGATGTATTTAAGTAGCCCAGGTTGATAACTAAAGCACACACGCGCACACACGCACGCACACACACACTCGCACACACGCGCACACGTGCACGTGCACGCACGCGCACGCACATGCACACACACTCACACACACGCACACACACGCACACACACACGCGCACGCACACACACACACACACGCGCACGCACACACACAGAGTAGTGGCTGGCACAGCATTACCACCTAAACTTCACCCCTATTCAACTTTTAACCACATAACAAATGCCTTTTATTCGAAATAAATAAAGACTAAGTTGGGAATCACAGCCCACACTCCGTTCATGTCTCTCCAAGCTTCCTTAGTCTGGAGCAGCTCCTCAGTTCCTCAATCTCACCTTGATTTTCATGACCTTGACATTTTGGAGACTACTGAGCCAGTTAGTCTGTAAAATATCCCTTAATTTGGGGTTTTACCTCATTATTTTTTAAAAAAGATTTATTTATTTTATGTATGTGTTTTGTCTGCATGTACATCTATTTGCACACCAGAAGAGGTTATCTGATCCCATGAGACCACAGTTATAGATCGTTGTGAGCCAACTTGTGCATGCTGGGAATTGAACTCAGGACCTCTGAAATAACAGCCAGTGCTCTTAACTACTAAGCCATATCTCTCCAGCCCATGCCTCGTTTTTTTGTTTTGTTTTGTTTTTTTGTTTTTGTTTGTTTGTTTGTTTTTTAAGCATTTTTAGCTATTTTATTTTCTCTCTGGTATCCATTTTGTATGTGAGGTATCAGGTATAGTTAACCCATGTTATAATTATTCAAAGTGTTGCTTTATTTAATAATTGCAGTAAATAACTTGCACATCACATCACCAGCAAGGCTGTCTATGGGCCGGGTGGGTTTGGATGCATTTCCATAGGAAATCCAGAGAGTGGTGCTATCATCTCTCGGTGCACCCTGTCAGGTGGTAGATAATTTTGATTTGTCCCCTTGATCAAAGTGAAGTCTACCAGGCTCTTTTCACATGAAAATTTTCTACATGGTGTTGCCTTATTTTTCCCAGGGGACACAGAAAAGGTGCCCATTTCCCACAGTTACATCACTGATAACAGAACAAAGGAAAGATCATGTCCAGGTTAGGGAAACTGATGAATTTCCTAGTGTTACTTTGCGAGCATGCGTGACTTAGAAGCGGTTACATCATTTCCTGTGCTTCCCTGTTCCTGATGAATTTCCTAGTGTTACTTTGCGAGCATGCGTGACTTAGAAGCGGTTACATCATTTCCTGTGCTTTCCTGTTCCCTGCAGAAGGGAATGCGTCAATCCAGAGGGAACGGCTACATTATGTATGGACCCCGTGTGTGTGTGTGTGTGTGTGTGTGTGTGTGTGTGTGTGTGTGTGTGTGTGTGTGTGTGTGCGCGTGTGTAGTCATTGTTAGCATTATTTTGATGATCTAATTTTCTCTAACTTGGCTTTAGAAGTCACTTGAACGGACTGGAAAGGTGGCTCAGCATTAAGAACATTTGATGCTCTTGCAGAGGACCTAGGTTTGGTTCCCACCACCATATGGCAGTTCACAACCGTCTCTAACTCCAGTTCCAGGAGATCTGATACCCTTTTCTAGCCTTCACAGCACCAGGGACACATGCAGTAGGCAAACACTCAGACACATAAAATAAATCTTTAAAAAGGTCACTTTCAGTGAGAGTCCTTTATGCATATATCCATAATTCATTGAAAACTGCTTTACTGTTTGACATAAATAGTTCAGGCTTCTTTATAGGCTTCCTCTGGAATCATCCATTTCTCTACAAGGAGCTCTGGTTCCTTTAGTGGAAATAGTATTTATTATATTTATGTGTATGTGTGTGTCTACACAAATTTATGAGCACCAAATGTTTGCAGGAACCCAGGGGAGCCAGAAGAGGGCTCCTATCCTCTGGAATTGTAGTTAGAGATGGTTGTGAGCCACCATGTAGTTGCTGGGAACTGAACCCAGGCCATCTGTAAGAGCAGCAAGTGCTCTTAACCACTTTACATCTCGCCAGCCTTGGAAATAGTTTTTAAGAACAGTAAACTAGGCTGGAGAGATGGCTCAGCAGTTAAGAGCCCTGGCTGCTCTTCCAAGAGGACCTGGGTTCAATACTCAGTATTGACATGGAGGCTTCCTACCATTTGTGATTTCAAAAGGATTCCATATCCTCTTCTGGCCACTGATGGTACTGTACACACATAGTGCACAGACATGCATACAGGTAAAACACTCATACATATAAAAATAAATGAATTGAAAGAAATAAAGGCAATGATCTCTAATATCAGTAACTTTCTCACTGTCCTTGGGTTGCCACTGCTCCCAAGCCCTCTGGGAAGAACTGAGAAATATCTGTGCACACATTAAGTGTGTATATACATATTCACATTATTTCTGCATTGTTTTATCAATCAAGGGGAGCTATGTCAATTTTTGTATATTAAAAGTATGAGTTTAGCTAGGTGTAGTGGTACATACCTCTAATCCCAGCACTAAGGGGGCAGAGGCAGGCAGATCTATGTGATTTAGAGGCCAGCCTGGTCTAAAGAAAGAGTTTCAGGCAGTCAGGGATACCCTGTTAGAAAGAAAGAAAGAAAGAAAGAAAGAAAGAAAGAAAGAAAGAAAGAAAGAAAGAAAGAAAGAAAGAAAGAAAGAGGGAGGGAGGGAGGGAGGGAGGGAGGGAGGAAGGAAGGAAGGAAGGAAGGAAGGAAGGAAGGAAGGAAGGAAGGAAGGAAGGAAGGAGGAAAGAAAGGCGGACAAGCAAGCCATGAGTTCGCCCTGCCCACCCCACTGCAGTCTGGCATGGTAAGACTCCTGCCATTTTCATGTTGTTTTGTTTTGGTTTTGTCTGTTTTTTTCCTGGAGGGACTTGGTGTGGGATCTTCCTAAACACCCAGCTTTGTGATTCTTCTTTTCGCTGTATGGTGCTTCTTTTTGTTTGAGACTTAGTAGCCAAGGCTGGCCTTGATTTGCCATATATCAGAGAATAACCTTGAATTCTTTTTTTTTTTTTTTTTTTTTTTTTTTTTAATTTATTTTTTCGAGACAGGGTTTCTCTGTGTAGCCCTGGCTGTCCTGGAACTCACTCTGTAGACCAGGCTGGCCTCGAACTCAGAAATCCACCTGCCTCTGCCTCCCAAGTGCTGGGATTAAAGGCGTGCGCCACCACTGCCTGGCGCAACAAATACTTTTAACTGCCAGCTATCTCTCCAACCCCCAATTTTTTTTAAAACTGTGTCTGTGGGGGGAAAAAGGGGAGGAGGGCGAGTGTGTTCAAAGACCAGAAGATCCCTTGCATCTGGAATCACAGGTGTTTGTGAGCCGGCTGATGTGGGTGTTGGGGTCAGCACCTGGGTCCTCATAGAATACCAAGCACTGTTAACCCCGAGCCATCTCTCCATCCCTGGCCGCACAGTATCTTTAGGAATGAGTTGTTGAAAGAGAGAAGGAGAGCAGATAAAGATCTATGTTGTAATTTTAATGGATGGCTATCATCAAATTGCTTTCCACAAGGAATGTTTCCATTTTTACTCTTGTTTTCTTTGTGTCTTTTGTCAACCTTGCAGGCCAGAGATATAATTTCTGATGCTTTAATGGCCGCTATTATTAGATAACTTGATCGTTTCTGGATTCCTCTAGTGAAAAATAGAAATGGACAAGGAAAGAGTGTTGTGACTGAGTGGAAGTACTGTCCAGTGGGGTTCAGTATTGTCCCTCCAGGCTCACGACTGTCCCTCTTGGCTCAGCACTAGGGTTTGAACCTGGGGCCTCATGTACATGAGGCATCACTCTACCACTGAGCTATGTTTCTAAATCTTATTTTTTATTTTGAGACAGGGTCCTGATAAGTTAGTCAAGTTGGGTTTGAACTAAGTCAGTAGCTCAGGCAGGCCTTGAATATCCAATTCCCTTGCCTCATCTTTCTGAGTAGATAGGATTACAGACCTGGGCCATGGGGCTTGATCCTCACCCCCCACCCTCATGTCTGGAAATCACTAAGGAAAACAGTAAAAAGTTTAATTTTTAACTTTGAGTAGTTGACTGCCTGGTTGTTGCTGACACAAACTCGCTCTCAAGCAGTGTGTGCACTCTGTGTTGCCCCAGCCAAAGAGAAAGCAGAGTCTGTACTGAACACATCGAATGCCTCCATCTGCATAGGCAGAAGCCGGCTGGTCCTCAGAAAGTTCTGTTCAGCTGTTAGTAAACCACAGACTTCAGGAGGGAAGTTTCTGCACTTCTCTGTGGTATCCTGTTGCTGTGTCTTTGGTTAAAAATCAATGGAGTCTGCAGGCAGTAGTGGTGCACGCCTTTAATCCCAGCATCTGGGAGGCAGAGGCAGGAGGATTTAAGAGTTTGAGGCCAGCCTGGTCAACAGAGTACCAGGACAACCAGGAGGAAATATTGAAGTCTATCCCTAAAGAGAAAGGTACTCTTAATCTGAGCTGATTTTAAGATTATCATAGGTTTGATTTGTCTTATATTGGACCTTATTTTTTAAAATCTCCAAAAAAAAAAAAAAAATTAAAAAGAAAAAGAAAAAAAGGAAAAAGAAAAGGAGGGGCAATAATTTCTTGTGGTTCCTCACTTTATATTTTGCTCCTTATTTATTTACTTACTTACTTCTTATTATGCCTGTGGATGTCTACAGTCTGAAAGACCTCCTCTTCCTATTTTGTTCAATAGCCCTTGCTCACTTCTCTGTGAAAAGTATTAAAACATAATTCATCCTCTAAGATACAAGGCAAGAGGCATCTTCTTTCATGGAGGACACTATGCTCTTCCCCCAGCCTCCTCTTCACTCCGCAGCCACTTCGACGATTGGTCCTTACAGCTTTCCGTCCTTACTGCTTTCTTCTTTATAAAGCCCTGTCTTAATTTTCAGGTACTTGTTACGCTCCCCCTCCCCCAATCCTCCCCCTCGTACACATGCTTCCAGGGGTAGAGTGAGTCTCACTCGCCTGTGTCTTCTGAGAAGCTAGTACCAGGCTCTGTGTGATGCCAAAATAATTTACTGAACACTTTACACGGAATGAGCTGTGAAATGACGGAGCGGCCATTCGGTAGAGTGGCGGTGGCACAAAGTCCCGCTAAGTCTCTGAGAACTGCCACTTAAGGGCTTCAGGAAACCAGTGTCCCCCAGAAAGGAGGCAGCATATGCCTGGTGTGTTTGTGCTGAGCCAAAGTCCTTGTTTCTCATGCCCCCAGTCTCTCCAGATGTTGAACTCAGATCGCAGGCTTCATCTACAAACAGGCTGTCTTCACTGGAGGCCAGACTGTTATCCCCCTAGGGAAGCTCCGCTGGGGAGATGTCCACACTTGCCAAACCTTCTGCCTTGTAGGGCTAAGTTGAGAAGCCTAGACCCAACTGCTGTCTCAGACTTAACAAAGTCTAAGCTGCCCCCGCAGACTGCTGGGGCCACATCTATGTTGCGAAATTTCCTTTTCCCAGGACACAGGGGTGTCAGGGGAAGTCCAGAAAACCAGGCAGCTGTTCCCCTCCAGGGCGTGGGATGGGACTTTCTTGTGGTTTTATAATGTTCAATCGCCAGCAGCTTGCAGGAGAGCCAAGCCCAACTCAGGAATGTGTACCATCCTAAAACAAGTTCACCGTCAAATATCTCGTTAAACAATGGAAGGGAAAACCCTGGCCTATGCCCCAGAACTATTTCCTGAAGTAAAGCAGCAAGACCTGGAACTCAGAAAATTCCTCTGGGCCAGGGGCAGATAGGAGCTGCAGGGTGGCTCATCGTGCTGACTGCTGGGCAAAGTCACACCCTGGAGACTGAAGGTCCAGCTTTACATGGGATGGTGGCCTGGCTTTAGGAATTCTCAGGAGGAAGTTTTGGCCAGGATAATACATAGATTAGGACCAGGTGCTGGGGGAGGTGTTCCCAGGGAGTAATGACCAACATCAGGGAGAGAGAAGTAACTAGTGGTCCCCATGGGGTTCAATCCAAGAGCCTGGATTCAAATCCTGTGTCAGTGGGAGACTGGTTGCTTACATGGTCTTGGGCTGCGCTTGGACCTGACTGAGCTACACTTTTTTCCACTCGTGAAATGGGTAAATGATCTCTGCCTTGTGAAAGTGGCTTCCTCACAGGCCACTGTCCCTTGTTGGCATTTTGTCTAGGCTCCGCCCCACAGTTACCTGGCAACAGCCAGGTATGCCAACTCACTATAAAAGGGGCTGCTTGCCCCCTCTTCTCTCTCTCCTGCTCTCTTGCCCTCTTGCTCTCTCCTCTTGCTCCTGCGTCCCCTCTCCCCTTACCCATTCCCCTCTCTCTCCACGTGCTCATGGCTGGCCTCTACTCCTCTAAACCTCCCACCCCCTCTGCCTTTCTCTCAGTTCCCCTCTCCATGCCCTGAATAAACTCACAGGCATGCCTCAGCATGGGCCCGCAGAGGCAGCCTCTTCCCCCACACCATACATTGCCTCCCCCAAACATATTCCTGGTTTTTCCTATCTTTTTGTAAAACACAACAGCCCCTGCTGGGACTCTAATGCACTAGCAACAACATCTTTTGTCCTGAAGACAGATTCTGGACTGTTCACGGAAGTGCTGAGCTCCTTCACTGCATGGGCTGGACCTGGCGGTTTGTTTCTCTTATCCTGGACTGGTTGAGAAGGCAGGCCCCCAACTCCACCATGGGGTGGGCTGTTCAGATTCCCTTTTGGCTCCTTATTCTATATCCAAGGCTTTTGGGAACAAAGAGACTATCTCCTTCTAGCAGGGCCTTGGCATTCTGAGTGGGGGTTGCCCAGTACCCTCAGGCAGAAGTGGCAAGTCTCAGCTCCCCCCTCTCCTACTCTCTCAAGACAGTAGAACCTGCCACTCCCAGGGCTGGGGACAAAGGCTGCTTATTGCCTAGTAGGAGGTCCCTTCTGTCTCAGCACCTCTTTGCTCTAGTCCAGGTTGAAGATTAGTCAAAGCCTCCACACTGAGGTCTAATCTGGAAGCAGAGAGGCAGGGTTTTAAAGGAAGGCATTGCCTAGGATGACAGATCTGGGACATGTTTTCCATCTATGCTGGGCTCTCTTTTCTCTGTTCCTTTTCTCTGGGCCTTATCTGAGGAAGCCAGGGAGTGAAGAGCTCCCCAGTGTTAGAGACAATTTGAGTCTTTGCTGAGCAACTTCTTTTGAAATTGCACAAGGTAGCTCTGAGTTCCCTGAAGCAAGCAGCAGTAGGTGCTCTGCACCCAGAGGAAAGCTAGGTTGGAAAGGAGGATGGAGACCTTGCTCAAAAGCCAAGCAGATCAAGGATATTGGCTACTCGCTAAACCTGAAGATAAGGCACTATTGCTGAAGACAATACATATGTCATCAGCGTTGAGCTGGTGTCTTAACTAGAAGTGTCCCCCTACTGACTAGCATTCAAGCTTGGAAGGTGCTCTGCACACTATCAGAGGTGAAAGGTAACATCAGCATCTCCCAGCTACAACCTCTACAACCTACAATGACCTGCCTGTAAGCTATATGGGTGCTAGAGTGGCCCAAATGTTACAGGAATAAACAACCACTTTCTGATTGGCTTTAAGGTTCACTCCATGAGATAGTAAAAAAGTGACCAAGATCCTGAGCCTAAATAGACTATAGGCCTCGGTGAAGGGGCAGAGAATGTAAAACTATTATTCTGCGAAATGAACATAGCAGAAAAGTGACTTCTAATGACAAACTGCTATATGCATTGAGGATGTAGTGCCCCATCACTATATCCTGAAGTAAAGCAGCAAGACCTGAGATTTAGAGCATTCTTCTGGGCCAGGAGTAGACAGGAACTGCAGGGTGGCTCCTGGCTCACTTGACTTTCGTAGGACCAGGAACCATACTGACTGCTGGGACAAAGCCAAGTCCTTCCCAAAGCCACTTTGACAAAGTGAAAAACCTTTGGAGCACTCAATCCTAAATGGAACGACTTCATCACTGCTCCCTAGCAACCCCTCCCCCCCTCAGGGGATCTATGTGGAAGAGGAGGCAGAAAGATCCTAAGTGTTGTAGTTTATAAATGGTGTGATGTAATGCGGCAGGAGTGAGCATCTCAGAGGGCCAGGCAAGGCGCTCCCCCAGAGGAACCAGTCATGTCAGGCCTAGGATAAGGAAGGTTTTGGGGGGTTTTTGGCAAGAAGGGAAGAGGACCTGGGGAAGGGGGTAGAGGCAGAGAAAGGGGGACAGAGAAGGACAGAGGAGAGGCCAGCTGGCCAGGGACATGTGGGCAATGGAGAGAGGGAAGGAGAGAGAGGGAGGGAGGGGAGAGAGAGAGAGACAGACAGACAGACAGTCAGAGAGAACATAGACATAAAGTTGGGTGAATAGAGAAATGAGGAGGATCTGGGGAGTGGGGTGGGAACATGATCAAACTACATTGTATGAAAGTTTTTTTTCAATTAAAAAAAAGTTTCTAAAACCAGCCAAGCAGAAATGCAGACTTGCTGAGTGTGGGACAAAAACACACTCTGGCACTCAACTCCATTCCTGCTCTGCTATCAGGTGGCCAGAAGGCACAGAGCTGGACAGCTTGGTATCTTCAACTGCAGAACTGGAATGCACTCCATAGAAACTCTGTTGCTATCTATGAGTTTGACTCTTTCAAACACATGTCCACCACACCTAAGTTCCTGCTTTCCTTGTCTTGTGCCTGTTGAGTGATCTGTCCTCCATTATCATTTAATCAACCAGTCTGTTTGTCATCTAGTTATCTATCTATCTATCTATCTATCTATCTATCTATCTATCTACCTACCTATCACCCATCCTTTAGCATTTTACTAACATTTCCAGGCTGGCCTGGAATTTGCTATGTAGGCCAGGATGGCCTCAAACTCAGAGATCTGTGTGACCACCACTCCCAGTTGTCCTTATTTTAATTCAGTCCTGCCTTCTTCCCTAAATACATTTTTCCTTGTGGTGCTAGGGTTCAAACTTCTGGGGGCTTTAAGGATGCTAGGGAAATGCTGTCCCATTGACTGACTTACATACCCCCTTCTTTTAATGGCAGGGTCTCACTGCAGTCATGGTTGGTCTTGAACCACCAATCTTGCCTCTGCTTCTGAAGGGTGGCATTAAAGGCATACAACACACTCCTGGTCTTCCTGCAGTTCTGTCTAGCTTTCCTCTGTACCGTCAGCAGTGATCTGTGTACCCTGTTTTCCCCTACATCCAGTCACCTAACTGTTCTGTGTTCTTAACAGGTACTGACTGAATTTACCAACTTCTAACCCAACAGCCATTTTCCTAGAGAACCTAGTCATCCGCCCAGCTCAGTAGGGTCTTATCCTACATCCATTCTTTATATGCAGTTAGAGTCCATCTCCTAACCCCTTCATCTTTAGATATTGCTAAGGCATTTAACTGAGACCTGCCAAGGTGATTTCCATGCCCAGAGTGTGTGCAAACGTCCCTAGTGGGCTGCTGAGACTCCCCATTCTACATATTACCTCCTTGTAGTCCAAGTCACTGTCTCCTCAAGTTCAGGAGCGACTTCTTTCTCTTCTTCCTTTCTTCACTGCCTAACTTGCAACTTCTTTCTTATACTACATGTACCATGTACACATGGCTTCCTTTGTGCCTAGACATAAGTTGCACCCATGCTCAGCCTGTCTATGGTACTGGTCCTTCACACAGCTTAGCTGTGTTTCATCTGAAGTGCCCCATCTCATCTTCTTGTAGGTTCCAGATTATCTTAATCATGATACACTTTTTAATTGTCTCCTCTCCTGGCCCAATTGACATTCTACACTGGCTCCAACCATATTAGGCTCAAATGCTCAAGTGTTTGGCACCCTGAGAGGAAAGCACTTGATCAAGAGACAATGGTTTCTACTGATGATAGTTGATGGTCCTTCTCCCAGGCTACCCTCCTCTGCTATCTGTGCATGCCCCAAGATGCCCCCCTTTATGTTCTTTTTTGTTTTTTAAAGATTTATTTATTATGTATACAGTGTTCTGTCTGAATGTATGCCTGCAGGCCAGAAGAGGGCACCAGATCCCATTACAGATGGTTGTGAACCATCATGTGGTTGCTGGGAATTGAACTCAGGACCTGAGGAAGAGCAAACAGTGCTCTTAACCTCTGAGCCACCTCTCCAGCCCCCGTTCTATGTTCTTATTGAATATTTTCTGAATCTGTCCTGTTTCCATAACCTCCTGCCAAGCAGCCTCTTCAGAGCTAGTGCATCATCTATTCATGAGCTCTTGCCTACATCTACGCTTTGTGTGTGTACAGTGTATGTGTGTGGGTACACAAGCCAGTGGTACACAGGCAGAGAACAAAGGATGACATTGAGTGTCTTCCTCTATTGCTGTCCAACTTACCCTTTCCTGAATAAGAAATATGAACCTGGAGCTCACTAATTAAGGGGGCTGGCCGGCCAGCAAACTCCTGAGTCTGTCCTCATTGCAGGACTTCAGGAACACACCACCGTGCTCGGCTCTTTGTGTAGGTTCTGGGGATACAAACTCAGGTCCTCATGCTTGCAAACATTCTACCAACTGAGCCACCTCTCTTCTCTTCTCCCCTTCCTTCCGTGGTGCTGGAGACTGAACCTAGGGCCTCACACATGCCAGGCTAGCGCATACAGCCTTAGCCCACACACCTCTATTTGATCATCTAGAGTTCTGTAAAAACTACTTTTGGAAAGGACTACATCTCACATCTGCCTTCATAAGAATTTTTATTATTATTTAGAAATGCAGTTATATACATAGAACAATTAAAATTAAATTAAACTTTGTACAAATATTAAAATACTATCTTCATACCCACTGCAATGTACAGGATACCAAAAAATATATATATAAAATAAAATAAAGCAAACCCAGATTGATTGACATCCTGCACAGTCAATTAAGCATGTGTTGTTTTAAACCATTATATGAGTACCATTCTGCAAAGGATCCCATAGTGGTGCACAGCCTTAAGAAGCCAGGCCAGCGTGGATACAGCCATGCAACCCTCAACTACTTCTTCTCCCTACTTGGCAGCCCAAGTGCTCTACTCCGCATCCTCCATGGTGAGCTATGCTGCTGGGAGAGGGTGGGGTGGGGTGGGGTGAGTGGGGGTGCTTTGTTCAAAACTCGGGTATTAAGTCACACCTCAGGAAAACTGGCCTGCCACCTTTGGCTTTCCAGGGAACCATCTACCACATCACTCAGCCCAAACATACGCCAAGTAAACTATTCTCTAAGGCTGCAGAAAACCCAGCAAGGCCCCACAGAGGAGGCGCTAGCTGCACTGTCAGGTGCAAGCACACCTGGGATGAAGCTGTGGCGTAGGCATGCTGTGTGCCCCTTCTAGCCTCTTGTTCTTCAGGGAGGAAGGATCTAGAAATGTTTGCAGCATATTCCATTTTCTATGTAGAATGTTCCTCAGGAACAGAGGAGATATTGTTATGCAGGAAGCCAAGTGACTCAAGAGCTCTGATGGGACTGGGAGGAAAAAAGCCAACTGCCATCTATCCCCACTTGGCCACTCGCAAAGCAGGAAAAGTATACCTTTGTCTGTCTTGAAGCCTGGCTTCTTTATAGAACTGTAAAGCTGGGGGTGCAGGGAGGAGGGCGAGATGAATGGGAAGATGGTATTACTTTAAGTTCTCTTTGCAAATGGAGTGCTTGTAGAATGTACATTGAAATGCCTTATAAAACCAAACAAACCCACCAGGTGCTCAGGACTCTGCCCATTTCACAGTTCTCATACAGTGAAACACACAAAACAGGACTGGGCAGATACAGCCTACCTGTTAAACTAAGGCATGGAAGGACGGAATTTTCTATTTATTTATTTCATCTTTCTGGCCCTTGAAAACTGACAGACTGTGACAGCAAGTCACCAGGATATAAAAACCTGCATTGTGTCAGTGTAAGTATGAAAAAGCAAAAACATCTCCCAAACCAAAAAACCCTGTGAAAAGTCCTTTGGTGCTGACTGCCTCTTTTGGACAAGTCTCAGGATGCCCCTGGAGGTGAGCCCAGTGAAGTAGGCTGCGTAGTTTCTTCCCACTTGCTCTAAGCTTCTTCCTGCCCAACAGCCTGTCACCTGCCTCTGACCCTGTTTCTAGCCAGGCTCCACTTCAAGGCAATTAAGTCCCCCAGTCCTTCTGTAATGAACAAAGTCCAGAAACCATAGCACATAGTTGGTGGTTAAGAAACTGCTTCAGGCCAGGCAGTGGTGGCGCACGCCTTTAATCCCAGCACTTGGGAGGCAGAGGCAGGTGGATTTCTGAGTTCAAGGCCAGCCTGGTCTACAGAGTGAGTTCCAGGACAGCCAGGGCTACACAGAGAAATCCTGTCTCGAAAAACCAAAAAAAAAAAAAAAAGAAATTGCTTTAGAAGAAAGAAACAATGCAAGAAGAAGTCACAGATGCCAGCAACAGTAGGTGGGAAACCTCAAGACCTCAAGATCAGACCTTCTAAAAGCCAGTGACAAGAGGATGGCTCTTTATTCTTCAATTAGGTGAACCTGGGCCTGTGATCTCCAGAGCAGGCTACTGGATGCTGAGGGAAAACGAGGCACCAGGAGCTTTTTTACCCAAGGTCCAAGTCAGTCATCTACAAGGCTAAATTAAGACCAAAACAAAAAGTACAATCTGTAAGGGGCAAAAGCCCAGGGTAAAGACACAGACAAGGGAAGTATCTTCCATTTTAAAACTAGAACAGAACTCAGATTTTAGAAGAGAAGTAAGCAAAAAAAGGCCCATTCAGAAGACTCCTGCTCCTTGCCCAGTTCTCCCCTGAGGAGGCTGGACACCACTGAAGCTGAAGAAGAGCCGTGGTGAGGTGGCTTGGGGCCTTGGAACCCACACCCAGGTAAGCAACTGCTCGGTGTGTTTTCGGCATCTAGTTTGAGCAGCTTCTCCAGCCCATTCGTCAGCCAACCACACTTGCCTGGACACTGGGCACCATGGACTGGCCTGCATTAGTGTGGGAGTGGCCAGCAGGGGCAGCAGGCACTTCCCTTACCCTGAGAGGAGATGAGGGTGGCAGAAAGCCAGGCATGACAGGGACTAAAGTGCATTGTGAATGGAGGCAGTGGACAGTGGGCTAGGAGAAGTTATTCCCCTATTTTTGAGGCCACTGATGCCTGGAGCTAACCCTGTAGTGTCAGAAACTATGAATACACTGGGCTTTTATTATTTTTACCACCCCAGAGAGGCTCATCATAGGTGCAGTCCAGCATTGGCTCTGAGGTTTCCCAGCCCCTGAGGAGGAAGAGGAAAAGGAGAAGGAAGAAGAGGAGGAGGAAGAGAGGAGAAAGAAGGGGAAAAGGAGGAGGATGAGAAGGAGAAAAAAAAAAAAAGCCCACATTCCTTAAGGCCACATCTGTCTTCTCAGGATGGTAGAAGCTTGGGAGGGCTCAGCTACCCAGACTTGTCAGCATTCAGTACACAGCCACAGGAGGCCCCAACAAAATAGCTGGAGCATTTCCTCAAGGCCAGCACTTTCCCACTCCCAGGACCCACATCTCGGGTTTCTGGGTACCCACCCATTTCTATCAGCTGGCAGGGAAGATAAGGAGTGGCTTGTCAACAATGGCATGTGGAAAGGCAGGAGAAGAGAGCAGAGGAGTTGCAGCGACACAGCAGGCCACTTCCTGGGCATAGTTACTAAGGCACATGACTGTGGTGAGGAGGATCCTCAGGACCTGGCCGGAGCTGCCGGCAGCCGCCGGGGCCTTGGTCTGTACCTCTCAGCCTTCCCTCCATCACCGCAAACCTAAAAATGGGCAACTTGCCCAGACTGCCAAAAGCCAGATGAGCTTTTGTTGGTATCTCAGCAAATCTCAGGGTTCTGTGGGCTGCAAGGAAGCCAGAGCTACCTAGGACGAAGTCCAGGAAACAGCATGCAACTTCCCCTTATCCAGGAACAGAAACCAAGGCCCAGGCAGCCAGTGCTGGAAGCAGGAAGTAAGAACTTGCATATTAGGAAGACAATCATTATCTGACACCCTTCTTCCCTCCCACAGGTCTTCTGGGTGCTTCTTGGAAACTCTCAAAAGAGCCAGGAACCTGCACCAGAGTTGGTCATCTAAATGCTGGGCGGCTTTGGCATGACCTCCCAAACCTTCTATCCTCAGTTAAGGAAGATGCCATCAGTGTCAACACACAGGGCAAGCTCAGGGACCTACATTCTGGACCCAACATGAGCTATTCCTGCTTTGAGTGCCTTACTACTCTTCATCTGTTTCTGCAGCCTCAGGCTTAGCCCCCAGGTACAGGTGGCAGTAGCCACTAAGGCCTGTGGACAGCAACCCACCTGCACAACAGGGAACCTGGACAGGGTGGGGGAAGGCACAAGTAAACACAGCAGTGCTCAGGCCCTCATGGCTGTGGGGCTGCCACCAAGAGCTGGCTGGAAGGGACCCAGAGGCTGAAGGAAAGGGAGGGTTCAATCTAGCACATTCAGACATGTCCCTGACAGATGGGAAGGCTGGGCCAGGCAAAGAGCCAGGTCCTCCAGCTGTCCAGTGGGCAGATGGTGAAAATCTTCTTTGAGTATCCAGTGAGGTGGCCTACAGGCTCTCAGGTACACAGAGATACACAGGTGGCAGCTCAGGCATCCAGGTGGGGCAGCTGGAGAGGACATGGTACTTAAACCCACAGGAAGAGAGAGGACGGGCAGAGAGGAGAGGCCAGTGGCAGCCCTCATGCTTCTTTCAACAGTGGGATATCTGCAGAGACAGGGAGGGAAGTACAGCAGTTACCTAAAGGTGGCTCTCAGTATCACTTCCAACTCCACCTCAGGGACTCTCAAAACAGCCCTCATTTAAAGAAATAAAACTCTCTACTGTACATGTCTAAGTTAGTCAATTCCTGCTTTCTATTTCTGGCCTTTCTGCTTCCATTCTCCCACTGCCTGTATGATAAAATCCCAGTGCTAAGCCTGCCATCCAAATACCTGGTCCCACCCACATAACCCTGCTTCCCTTCTCTGCTGGTCTAGTTACTTTTGATTCTTCTCTAACCTTGCTCTAAGAAGCTACAAAGTCCTCCTTAAGTTCCACTTTTTTTTTTTTTAAAGCCACCTGTCATCTGTGTGAACCTGGACAAATCACTTTGGACCAAACCGGTGGGTTCTGGTCCTCTCATATGTCAGTGGGGAGAAGTGCTAGACCCATGCTTCAAGCTCTTGACTTCCTAGGACATCTGTCTTAACAACGCAGGTGTCCTCATTATGGCATGAGTTCTTCAATTTGTTTTTCATTGTACTTTTAAAAACTTCATTTTATATTTATTCATTTCTTTTAATAAGTGTGTTACATCCACATACTGCAGGGAATATGCGATAATGTGCCTCTGTGCTCGAAGGTCAGAGAACAACCTTTGGGAGTCAGCTCTACTCTTCTACCATGTGGGGACTGGGAATCAAACTCAGATCACCAGGCTTGGTAGCAAGTGCCTTTCTCTGCTGAGTCACCTCGATGGCCTTGTTTCTTTATTTGAGAGATAGGGTCTATGCAGTCCAAACTACCCTCGACTGTGGTCCTCTTGTCGTAGCTCTGAAGTGCTATGACTGCAGGCCTGAGGCACCATATCTAGCTAGCCCTACAATTATTGGTTTCATTATTTCTCTAGTGCAGGCCCCACTGACTTTCCAACTGATACTCCATGCAGCAGAGAGAGTGATTCCTGTTTGCGCCAGATCTGAAACCTCATCCAGCACCAAACACAAGATGTGGCTTTCTAACAGGTTTGCTCAGGCCAGGTATAATGGCACATACTTTTAATTCCAGCAGAATACTTTTTTAATTGGAGGCAGAAGCAGAGCAATCTCTGGGAGTTTGAGACCAGCCCTCATTTACATAGTGAGTTTCAGATAGCCAAGGCTACATAGTATCACCTTGTGATCAGCCACTTGTGGCTGGGGCAAGAGGATAGTGGTCTCTGAGCCAGCCTGGGCTATGCAGGAGCCCTGACTCTGAAAACAACAACAACAACAAAAACACTAACAACAAACAAAAGCTCCCAAACCAAAAACTTGTTTACTACACAAACAAGTAGCCATCAAGAAAAAGCAGGGAACCTGCTTGGCTCTTGAGGAAGGGAAGCCGTGTGCCCTTAGTCACATCTCATAAAATACATGCCCGAGGGCCCAGAGGTCACTGAATGCCACATCCAAACTGGGTCAGTTACTTACAACATCCTTGTCATCTCCCTCCAACAAAGAGAAAAGAAGGCAAGCTACTGATAGACACATTTCAAAGTGTTAGACATGGACTCTGTCCCCTGGGGCTCTTTCAGAAAGGCATTATGAAGGCAGAAAGTATTACTGTCAACATGGAGCTTCTAGGTTTTGTCTGAATCCTGAACTACACTGAGATTTCACCTACAGATATTCTTTAAAGTGACAGATTCAAATTAATAGTTAAACTCTCCATGCCCTGGCAAAGGCAGACTGTCAGTAGGTACTGCGATGGACAACACAAGGAAACCACAATATACTTCTGTGTGGAATGAAGAAGCTATCTTCTCTACAAGATAAGCAGTACCACCAAGGTCTCCTTATTTTCTGCCTTTCATGAACATAAAACTTTTTAACAGTCCTATATCCTGAACCCCATCCAGTTAGTTTAGCAGAGGCTATGGCTGTGAATAGTCTGAGAGCCATCAGAATTTATAGGTAACAATGAAGAGAGACCAAAGCTCTACCCGGCATTCTGAGGACCAAGTCCTACTTTGTAGGGTAACACTCTATTAGCCCTCACCCCCTGAAAATACACCAATTACTAGAATGGCCCATAGGGCTTCCTCACTCCCAGCAAGGATTCTAACAGCTAGTAATTCGTGTTTAGCAAAGACCACTTACCGTCTGTGTACTCCTCTGATGTGAGGGATAAAAGGCTTTGTATGTCACTGTTCTCTGAATCTGCAGTATCTTTGTGTGTCGGCCGGCTGCTCCCTGAGCCGGCCACCCAGGAAGATGTGGTTGCCTGGTGCACCAACACAGTCTCTGAGCCCTGGGAACCCCAGGCTTCACACAGCCCAGAATGGCCTGGGGCCTCATCCTCTCCACCTGCAGAAGAGCAGGCCGCCTGGCCTTGCAGCTGTTGCTCCCTTGGCATGTTCCTCCCACTAGGTGCAGACCCTTCCGACAGAACAATCTGTACTCTGGGATCAGCCGGTGGCATGCAGTGACCAGAACTTCCATACACAGCTTCCTCGTATGAAGGCAGTGCAACCTGGACCCCATCCACCATGATGGAGACTTGATCCCCGGAAACCCCCTGTTCACGCCTGGATCAGAAAAGAAAAAGACAAAAGAGCCTGAGTAACACAGAGTTGAATAAATGATGCTGTATCAACAAAACCCATCATTTCCCAGCACTTCTTATATGCCAGCAAGCACAAGGTACTTTAAACACCTAAGCACACTGGATGCTCACCTGAGCCCTTCTACCTAGGGAAGTCAAAAAGCAGGTAGGGGTGGACTTGGAATTGATTCTAGTTTTGCATACTTCTAAAGACTGTGTTCTTTGGGTTGGAAAGGATGGCACAGTGGTTAAGAGTGCTGGCTGCCCTTCTAAAGGACTAGGCTTTGATTCCCAGCACCCACAGCAGTGCTCAACCACCTCTAACTCCAATTCTAAGGAATCCCATACTCTCTTCTAGCCTCAGTAGATACAGGCACATATATCATGCACAGACATACATGCAGTCAAAACACCCATATACATAAATAAAATAGAAATACAGCTTGCTGGGTCTTGTGATACATGCTTTTAATCCCAGCACTTGGGAGGCAGATGCAGAAGTTTTGGGACAATCTGGTCCACATAAAAAGAATCTGTCCTTTAAAAAAAAAAATGAATTTTAACACAAATGGAGGAAAGAACATGTGTCAAAGTCTACATAAAGCCCCCAGCATGGTCCAGCGTGATGCTGGTGTATACTCCTGCTGAGGTCAGGAACTGTTGCCTAGATACTCCACACCCATCCCATAATTTGTGTTAGCCTCAGGACTTCTTTTCCCATACAGCTGTAACGTTGTATTCCAGAAACTTAACAATGGTGTGCTATAATACAAACTTCCCAAACTGTCGGCAAACTTTATCCATTGTGGCTCTGTTGTTTTAATCCACTACAGTTTTATTTTATACACTGACATTTTAAAAAAATTAAAATTATTTTGTGTGCATGGCTGTTCTGTATGCCATATGGATGCAACACCCCCAGAGGCCAGAGTAAGGTGTCAGTTCTCTTGGAACTGGAGTTAGAGATGGCTGAAAGCCATCATGTGGATGCTAGGAATTGGACCCAGCACCTCTGGAAGAGTAGCCAGTGCTCTCAACTGCTGAGTCATCTCTCCAGCCTTGACAGTTTTTGAAGTGTCCATGCCAGCTTTCTAGTAGGATGTCTCACCACCTAGATATGTGTAATTATATTTCCTTATATATAACTAAATTTAGGTTAAATTTCATAAAAAACTACATACATGAGGATGTGCTCTTTTATCTAACATCCACACTGAGAGGCACAGTAGTCAGATGTCAGCCTATACTACCACTGCTCAGTGGTTAACTTTATTTCTTTAACTGCCCTTGGCAGACACAATCTATATTGCCCAACTCAAATAACATACACAATAAAGACAGTTAGCATCCCTAAAATACCCAGAGATTTTTTGAATGGAAGGGAAACTTAAAAAAAATTATTACATCCACCCACCCACCCACCCATCCACCCCCATCCATCCATCCATCCATCCATCCTATGTTGTCCTCTGATGCTGACATGTATACCATGATATGGCATGTGCCCACAAAAATAGTAAATATAAATTTAAAATACATATTCTGTTTATTTGTTTGTTTTTCTAAGACAGGGTTTTTCTGTGTAGCCCTGGCTGTTCTGGAACTCACTCTGTAGACCAGGCTAGCCTTGAACTCAGAGATTTACTTGCTTCTGCCTCCTGAGTGCTGGGATTAAAGGTGTGTTCTACCACCACCTGGCTTAAATAATTTTTAAAAGTAGTGCTTGTACATGCATTTGGTACTCGGACAAACCCAATCAATTTTCTACTTAAGCAAAAAGGAATCAATTGGTTACTTTTAACAGACTCACTGGTTTTAGAGGAAATTAAACTGCCTAGCCTAGATGGAAAACAGATTAGAATAGTGTGACTTGACATGGAAATAGTTCGGTTTCTTTTTCAAATAAATAGTTCCCTTCAAAATACCTCTTTAAAAAATAATTGTTACTGGGCTGGAGAGATGGCTCAGTAGTTAAGAACACCGTTTGATCTTCCAGAGATCCTGAGTTCAATTTCCAGCAACCATCTATACTGAGATCTGATGCCCTCTTCTGGTGTGTAGGTATACATTCAGATAGAGCATTCATAAAATTAATAAATACATCTTAAAAAAATAATTTCTACTCCTTCCTTCCAAACAAAAAAAGGAAGAAGAAGGAAAAATCACATTCCTGTATAGAAATTCACTTCAGGGTAGTCCATATATGTAAGTTTGAAATCTGGAGCATTTTACAGAATGTGGTTTAGTCTGGACAGCTGTGCTGAGAACTAAGACAATGACTGATGTAGAGCTATGAATGAATATAAAAGATCTATACTCTTCAAAGGCATGAAGGACCCACAACAGCTGAGCAACTATAGAAGCCAAGGCAGGTCAGGAAAAAAAGTCTCTTATCAGAGATATACTCAGGGTCACTCCCACCAGGGCCCCACCATTTGTCACCCCCATCTTCTGAGTCTAGGATGATAAACAGACAATGTACTATGAGAGAAAAAGGAGAATCTGCAGACAAGAAAACCCACTTGTTCTAATTTTACAACAGCATCGTGGTACTAGATTCTCACTACACATCATAACTATCTGAGAAGCTTTCTAGAAAATGGTAAGACCAGGATCCCACTCCAAACCAAATAAATGAGAATATGAGGGAAGCTGAGGTGCACTAAGGATTAGAAACCAGGAGCAAGGAGAGATAGCTTGCAAACACAAGCATGAATCAACACCACACAGAGGTCTGCACTTTCTATTACTGCGTCTTAGCTCCAAAGCATCTCAGGAGTGATGCCAATGCCACTGGCACCACACCAGAGACACTGGTGAGATGGAAATGCCATGGCTTTGAGGATGGCCATATGTGTAGGTTCAAATCTCAGTTCTGCAATCATTCTCAGATATTATTTGAATGTCTCAGTTTCTTTGTCTGTAATGTTCCCAATAGAATCAAAGTAAAGCATGTGCACCAAAAAGGACAGTGCCAGGCAATGCATGAGTTTAACACACAGTAGGACCTCCTCTCCACTTCCCAAAGACACAGACCAGCAGAAGCTCTAAGCTAGTAGCTTCTTATAACTGGTCCCAGGCTGACATCTTGGGGAGGCTTGGCAACACTGTGCTCACCTGCTATGATGGAAAGACTTCAGTTTTGGCTGCAGCAGTACAAACAGCACCACGAGGAGAAGAATGAGTGCCACAGAGCTGGCAGTGGAAGCCACTATGGACAGCGCAGGAACCCCAAGTGATGCATGGGTTTCTTTGTCTAAGAAAACAAATCATCATAAACGTTTGGTATCCAGAAACACAAAACGTGAACTCTGCAAATGATATAGTCAAATATTCCCTGCATAGTACAATATAGAAGCATTTATTTGACAGCTGGTCTTTCCAGGAAAATCTTATAAAGTGACCTTATGCATGTATGGTGTTTCTGGAAACATTTCCTTTTCCTGAATAAAAGATCCCTCCTCATTCTAGCCTTTGAAGTCCATCTGGTACCTAAACTCACTAGCTGGCTGGTGAATTTCAACCATTAAAAGGGCCACATCTTTCTACCACCTTGAGTTCCACCATGTTTTCTCCCCCTGTAGCAGGGTAATTAAGAAGTGGGCAATAGGGGCTGGAGAGATGGCTCAGCGGTTAAGAGCACTGACTGCTCTTCCAGAGGTCCTGAGTTCAATTCCCAGCAACCACATGGTGGCTCACAACCATCTGTAATAGGATCTACGCCCTCTTCTGGTGTGTCTAAAGACAGCGATGTACTCATATAAAATAAATGAATAAATACATCTTAAAAAAAAAAAAAAAGAAGAAGAATTAGTGGGTAATAATAAGCTCCTGTCCTAAGCCCTTCAGCCATCAATGTAAACCCCATGTTGGTTTCCTGAAGTGAAAATTTCTGGTTTCTTTAGAGACTCGATTGTATCATGTGATATTTTTCTAGAAACTGTCTTATGAAAGGATGTTTTTGCTGAAGAAGACACGTGGTATTTTTCTGGAGGCAGCCTACAAAAAGGGCATTATGATATTTTGCTAGGGCAGATGCTTGAAAGAACATGTGATGTTTGGAAAGAGAATAAATACAGTCCAACAGACAGTGGATGACGCTGTGTGGTACTGGTATGTCTTGCTATTCTTTGCTGGTTATGGTTGGGCTTTGCTGTCACTGGTTTTCACTGACAACTCTGGGTGGTATTGGTATGCCTTACCATTCTTTACTGGTCATCATCTGTCATGACTTCATAGAGAGAAACATACCAAAAAACTTCTGGTGGTATTCCAGCGGCTTCTTGCCACTTCAGCAGACTTGGGCCAATTGACAGAGACTTGTGATTTCTTCTAGACCTGCTGTGGCTAATTCATAAATGATGTTTATGAGTCCTGCTGTTGCTGATTCGTGAATGGTGTTTGCGAATGGATCAAGCTGCTACTAATTCATGTGAACGGAACTGTTAATATCCTGACAACGCAGATTAGATTTACTTCAAAGAAATATTTCTAAAAAGGTCCACATCTTCCTTTGCTCTATTAACCTTTCCTTTCCACTACCTCTGGTGGGTGATGGGCTAGAAGGGACATTAAAACATTTTAAAACCCTTATTAAAAATAGATTTTAAAAAATCTAAGCCTACAGTTCCCACCCTCCTCTAAGGTGTTACCAGCTGAGCATGTTCTGGTCTTGAAACCCAACTGTGAATGAAGCACAGAGATGGCTATACAACACACATTTCCCTTTAGAAATCTGCATTTTCCTGTCATGCAATATAAGAGGAGGCAGGAAGGAAAAAGAAGGATTGTGCAGAGCAGGGCTATAGCTTCATAACCAAACCGTTACTTTCTACTCAAGGGAAAAAATGAAATGGAAGAGAAATGTTAGTGTTGTGCTCACTGTGCTAGCAGAACACAGCCTAAGGGTATCGCCCTGATTAGGTAAACAGAAATCCTTGACATCAAAGGGATTTTACAAGGTCAAGCAGATGCCTCAATAATGACACAGAGCCCCTCAATAGTTCAGAGGAATGCAATATAGCATGCACCAGCAAACCCAAGGACTTCCACAAAGACATGGAATTACCACAAAGGCTGAGAGGCCAAAGGATTCCCCAGGAGCTAGGGAAAAAGCAGGACCCAGGCAGCACCCATTTTTTACTTGCAGACTGACCTTCATTGAGATGACAGCTAACCTCCATGGCTGGCTTCCACTCGCCATTTTTGCAGGTCAGGTATTTGTAGTCACCCTTCAACATGTAGCCTTCTGCACACAGGTACTCGATGACACTGCCTGCTGTCAAGGGGTCTTTGCAGGGCCGGGGGTGGCAAATGTAGCCACCATTCTCTGGCTCTGGGGGCAGAGGGCACACTGCAAAGACAGAGGGAGATGATACTACAATGAGGCTTTCAAATGGGAATCTTCTCTTAGTAGCATGGCCCCAAAATCATGAGGGGACATAGACTCATCCTTGGGAAAACTTGTTGAACTAGTATGGAATTCAAGTTGTCAATGTCAGTGAGGGAAATGCACCAGCAATTGGTCAGTCTGGCTGCCCACAGTATTTCTCTCCCCACCAATAATAGCTAGTAGACTCCAGAAAAGTTCTGTACCTGCTGTAATTTGCACCTGATTCTAAAAGCATTCACTAACAGTGAGTCAGACTAAGGGGATAAAGTACAGGCAACTCACTAGGGCAGGTTTTAGGCTGTTTACAACATCCATTCCAGGAAAGACTCCCTGGATGAGCTTGGCTTCTGAGAAGATTTCAGAGAACTTTCCTGGGAGGCTTCCAAAGCCTTGTGCATCTTCTCTTGTCTGCCAGGCTTCACTTGCCTTTGTCCATAGTAAATCCCACATTTCTCCTCTAGGTATGACAGTCTAGTTTTAAAGTCATTGTCATCTCTTAGGATCTGGAAGATAGTTATCATTTCTTCCCTCTAACGATGAGGATATTAAGTCCCACAAAAGTGAAGCAACGTTTAGCCAAGATTAGGGCAGAGAGACAGTCAACTTGGGACCAAAGTCAGGCTCTCTGATTCTAACCCCAGCTCTTCTTCCCATGAGTCCTAATTCCTATCCCATGAGCTGATTGGTTTGTAAGTTTATGTACACCAAGATTACTTCCTTTTACCCCCTCAAACTGGTTCACTAAAGAGATGGCAAACAGGTGTGGTGGAATGGTGGTTTAGAAAGGCTGTCATAGGAGCTGGAAGGTCCAAGCAGCTCTTAGGAGATGGAAAACTATTTCTATCTCAGACAGATTACAGAACTGAATCCCAAGCTAGGCAATACAAGGTGGTGTGTCTAGCTACCCTTGCCTAGTCCATGGGGGCACTAAGGAGTTGCTGCAAGTCTAACCTGGTGAAGGCAGCATGATCAGGCACTCATTACCTCCAACTTTCCAAATCTTTTATAAACACAAGATAAAACAAAGATTTTTCCAAAGGAAATTCATTTTGCTGACTCCTTGCCAGCCTATCCCCAGTACCACAGAGACATCTGTGTAGGAATCAGAATGGCCATTTCCTCTTCTCACTTCCTCTAATAGGCTCAGTGACTGGGAATTAGACAGGCGTGTCTGACTGTCAGGATAAAGCCCTGGCTCCCTCCCATGTGAACACCCCATGGATCACATTCTGCAGCTGTGCCCTTGCAGCCTCCCACCCCGGACCCAGATGCTATTATGCAAGTTGACATCAAGTCTGGCTGGGGGAAAGTATCAGATGCAAGACAATCCTGCCCTCAGGCTGCACATCCCTAGAGGTGGGTAGAAAATATGCCACTTTCTTTTGTTTCATCATTTAAGTATGTATATAATTTTTCTTGGGCAGGTGCTTGGGATTGAATCAGGACCTTGTCCATGCTGGCTACACAAGCCCTTCATCACTGCGACAATCCCATTCACTTCCCCATTATTTGATCCTTTGGTAGTACCGTGGATCGTTCCCAGGGCCTCACACACAGAAGTATACATTCTACCACTGAGCTTCCATTCCAGCTCAACATTTTTTTTAAAAGTTGCCAAAGGATCTAAAAGTCTAGCAGAAACTATGAAACCAGAAGATGAATCCAAATATGAGTCCCTATCCCCTTAAAGGACACACCTCTGATATCCCTACCACCCACCTGGCTCAAAGTCCTGACTAGGAGAGAAGAGAAAGGAAACATTTCTGTAGTTCCCTAAGTGGTGGCCAAGTCATTCAGACAGCTGGCAAGCAAACAGTTGCTTTACTATTTCATTTTCCATCTTCCATCAATCAGAGGAGTAAACCCCTCAGACCTTCTGACTGATTCAGCTCTCTGCAGACTGTGTCTAACTGGTTCATTTCCTGGGCATAATTAATACTGAACACTCTGGCCAGCTCCTGAGAGCAGGCAGAACCCACACAGAAGCAGGCCAGTGTGCATGGAAGAGGCTCTCAGAGAAAGGGCTAGGATTCTAGAGCCAAGTCTACTCTGCTACACATTTTCTTCCCCTGTAAATCCTATAAATACATAGGATATCAGTATATTTGTGGTATAAAGCTAAAAATAACGTGTACAATGAAAAACCAGATATCTTATTCTGCTCTGGCCACTCAGCTCCCTCCAAAGATACTCAACCCTTTCAAAACAAGTAAGAAGTTATAGAAATAGGGGTATGCAGGCTCCAGTCTCTAAGGGATTGGAAGTGAGTAGGCAGGCATATATTTAAATATCTAGTATACTTTCAAAAGACTCAACAAAAGAGGTTTCTGGCTAACAGCTACAAAGAAAAGACTACACTGTCAAAGACAGGAGCTGCAGGGCTAACAAACAGACACACCTGGAGGCAAAACACTCATACACATAATATAAATACATAAGTAAATATCAATCTTTAAAAAAATGTGTTAGTGAAGGTGTTGAGAAGATGGCCAGAGAGAAGCTCTCCTGAGGACTGAGAGTAGGAGAGGGGAGAGAAAGCGGGTCCCAGGCTCAAGCATCAATTCTAGGGAGATGGTCACTGTGGCAGGGCTGAAATAGCACCGCACGTGTCCTGCCTGGCCATAATTCCAGCAAACAATTAGAGCGGGGCCTTTCCACATGAGTCTTTAGGAGGGCTATAAAGATCACACCAAGGCAGAGCACAACACTATGAATAGAGCCTACAGTCCAAGTCCCTTGGCCTGTTAGCAGTATGTCCTCTTTCCCCCCCTTCCGTCACTCTATTCCCGTCTGTCCTTTTCCTGGCTAACTCTAAGTAAAACCAGCTCTTTGTTATCATGTGTTCCACTATGATGTTCTGCCTTGCTATGGGCTCAAGTGACTGGACAGAAAAGGTGAGCCAAAATAAACTCCTTTCCTCTTTTTAAGTTGCTTTCCTTGGTTATTTTTTCACACTAACAGAAAGCTAAATAACATAGGGCTAGTAAAGGTTATTGTTAATGGTCAGCAATCTTAGCAAAAGGAGTTCTTGGAAGTATTGGAAGATAGGTTTGTGGATCCAAAACCAGAAAGATCTACATGGTGGCGCATGAGATGAGACATAACCAGGTGTGGTACCACACTCCTATAATTCCAGCATCAGGAGGATTCTGAGTTCAAGGACAGACTAGGCATTACAAAAAAAAAAAAAAGAAGGAAAGAAGCAAACACGTAAAAACCCAACATTTAGCAGAAGATCCTTTAAGGTTATTTAGAAGAGGGGTGTAGAGGGGTGTTTATTCACTTGTAAAACTCTTTCTTGATAAAGGTTCAATTTCTAGTTCCAGTTTGTTAACAACAGAGCCAGAGAAAAGACAAGGGGATTACAGAGAGAAAACTTGTTCACATATTGTTTTTTGTGTGTAGGTAGTGTCCACAGCTCCTAGATGTGCCACTTTCCTGAGTTCCTTCTACATGAACTATTTCAGACGAGGACAGGAAGCTCATTCATCTGAGTTGAGTGATTTTCCCCAAGGCTGACCTATCCATACCTTGTTCAAAGGGAAAGTGAAAAGCATCCCAAACAAATTGGAATTAGAGCATTACAAATACAAAGGGAGAAAGAAAGAAAGAAAGAAAGAAAGAAAGAAAGAAAGAAAGAAAGGAAGGAAGGAAGGAAGGAAGGAAGGAAGGAAGGAAGGAAGGAAGGAAGGAAGGAAGGAAGGAAGGAAAGAAGGAAAGAAGGGAGGAAGGGAGGAAGGAAAGAAGGGAGGGAGGAAGGGACAGAGATAGAGAGGCAACCATCTGGTGGTGGTCAAAGGCTTCTCTGAAGACTCTCCTTCAGAAATAGAGTCTAACAGTCCATGCTTACTGATATACACCAGGCCAGGCACACTATTTTAAGCAGTTTACAGTTTACACGTGGAACTTCCTTATGTTTCACAATCTCCCTCTCCTTCTCCTTCTCCCTCTCCCTCTCCCTCTCCCTCTCCCTCTCCCTCTCCCTCTCCCTCTCCCTCTCCCTCTCCCTCTCCCTCTCTCTCTCTCACTCTCAGAACACAATACAGATGAGCAAATTAAGGAGGAGAGGTTAAGAGACTTGTTCAATGCTACCCAGAAGGCAAGGCTGGTACAATACATCAGAGGGTCTCAAAGCCTAGCTTCTCTTCCAAACCTCACCCGGTCATAGGTATCTCAGTGAAGAGTCCAGCTACGAGGACAACTTGGATACTGTAAGCAAACACTGATGTCATCACTAGGCCTGCTTTAGTACACGAAGACACTAAACTAAAATATATCTGAGGTCACTCTGAAAATCTGTCTGAAGTCGAATATGTATGTGGCTAGCCTCAACAGCTTTTTGAGAGGTTCATTTTGGAAAATCCTGCAGCTATGTGGTTTTAAACTGACCTTGGAGTATGAAAGGCTGGCAGCAATCTTATGTCCATGCAGGAAAGAGCTCCTTCAATGGAGCAGATTCTTGCCACAGGCTTGCTATGGGAGCCAGGAAACAGCAATCTTATGACTTAGAAGACACCAGGGCTGTTTCTGAATGGCTCTCCTGGCCTTCTGCATTACCACTTGAGCAGTCAAAAGTCTAAAACAGGCTGCAGTGAGAGGGAATCAAGATGATTTCTCATGCCATTTGCAACCTTCTCATATGAAACAAACCTTCCCAGCAGTCAGACAGGAAGGCCATTGTCCAGCCAGAATCTCTTTTCTGAGGAGAACTTCCCACGCGCTGGGGGTAGGGCCAGTCTGCCACAGCTCAAGTCTTTCTCAGGGTGTGGTACTGTGCTGGGATGGGAGAGCAGAGAGAGAGAGGAACCATACAGGCCTAGGCTGTTTCCTTGAAGACCCCATCATCTTCCCAAGAAAGGCCTAACCCAAGACCAGTTCTGGGGCATCAGCAACTGGCAGATAGGTCTCGCTGGGAGACGGTCCTTGTTTTGAACTGGACTCCTCCCCCTCCCTTCCTCTCATAACCAGTAGCCTCAGACAAAGCAGGAAAAGCACTTTCTTTTATTGCTCCAAACACTTGTTACCTGGAGAGAGCCACAAACCCTCCTTAGTCATTCAGAAAAAAGTGTTCTTCTTATCCTTGTCCAGGGACCCTGACCTTAAAGCACACATACCCAGCTGAAACTTCTACTTTTGTACTTTAGAATCCTAAGGCTGTAGCTTCCAAACACCTCTCCAGCCACACTGCCAGAGATCAGGGAGTTTGCCAGTGTGGGCTCAGAATTAGATGCCTAGCTGGTTTGTTGCCTTTAAAAGTTACCCATTAAACAGTCCTACGAAGATTTATTCCTCAGTTTCCTAAAACAAGGGGATACAAAGGTATCTACCTCAAACAGTTACTGTGACGACTAATATAGAATAAGTACCTACTACAGGGTCTGTTATACAGTAAGTGTTTAGTAAGCAGTAGCTTTATTATTTTTCTTCTATATTCCCATAACAACTTCATCCTTCTTGAGAAACTACTACTATACTGTTTTTGCATTTATTTTTCCACAGGGTCGCCCTACCTCCATTTCCCCACTCAGTGACCACACTGTAGGATAGGTATTTGTTCTGCTCATGTTTGTTCCCTGGTGCTTCATGATTCTGAAGTGATAGTAAATACTTAGTAGACAATCTCAAATTCTCTAAATCAGCATCTAGCTAATCATGAAAAGACACTGCTTGCCTAACAGGATCAGGCCAGAAGGGAATCAGAGTGTGGTCCTAAGTGTTGAACAAATAAATCTGTTTGACCTAAGGGTCCACTCTGTGTCCTGTCAACTGCCCTGCCTCCTCTGAGCCTTACTCAGTAGCAGTTTCTAGTTACCAGTGTGATGAGTCAACTGGTAAAAAGATTCATGAAAGCACTTGTATCATGCTGCACAGATAATAGACATGAAGATATTTTCCCACTTGCTTTCACAGAGCAAATTAAACCCCATATTTTTGACTTTTGAATGGGGAAGGAAGGGCAACGACTTTACAAAAAGAAAGTACTGTTTCAGAACTTCCTGATGTTTAGAGGGGATAGGCAGAAATGAGGCATTATGGGAGCTCCTTCTTTGCTTGCTCTTTGCACCCTTTCCATTTCCTTTTTTAGCTGCAGAGCTCAGGCTACACTTGGCTGACAAATGGCCTCCATATGGTCTGCTACCCTTTCACCTCTCCTTGTTTTCACAGCTAAGAAGGAGGGGAGAACAGGACAGGCTGGCAGCTGGACTGTGTCCTTTCCCCTCCTACTGTTATGACTGCTAAAAGAAGGGGCAGGCAGGAGGGCATTCTTCATCCTGCTACTCCAGGTCCAGGCCTGGCTCATTCAGTGGTAGCAACCAGTCTCCCAGTTCAGTGAGCTACAGAGCGCAGTTCATAGCTCTCTTCTACACCCAGGATGGAAGGGTAACCACAAATCTAAGGAGTTAGATACTCTGGGTATGCTAATATATTACTGTGACACTTTGGGGTGGTAGAGAAAGGCGAAGAGAAGCCCGAGGCATTTACTTTTTCCTCATTAGCAATGGCTACTCAATCTCATCTCTTTCACCCTAACTCCTAAGTAAGCTGTCTAATGGTATGCTGTAACCTTCAGAATTCCACCTGCAAGAGGAAGCCCTAGACAGCTGTTCAGACACTGTCCAACCTACCTCAGAGGGTAACTATGATAATAAACCGAGGGCTTCCAGGGTTTAAAATAGAGTTAGAGGCCTGGGTATAAAGGTCAAAGTTGTAGATTCATTTTTTCTACCATCTAAATGTAAAGTCTAGGCATACCCATTTAAGAAGCACACATTTAAATGTAAAACAAACTTAATCTCTGTTGTTCCACAAGGTAAAATAGAAAAAGAATTAACATTTATCAACAAGCACTACACTGATCTTATTCAATTCTCCCACATTACAAGGAAGATATAATGATAATTTGGTCAGACTAAGAAACTAATGCTCTGACAAATTCAGTAATGGCTTGATATCCCATGGCTACTAACTAAACTCTGAACTCAAACTTTGATTTGCCCTTAAGTGCTACATGGAATCTCCCTGATTACAGACAGCACAAGAAAAATTCCTCCCAACTGCAATATATTACATGGGGATAAGAGACACAGATACAAGCTGCTGTAACTGTCTGGAGAATAAAGATTTGGGTGTTTGCTTGTACATAGAAGCCTCCTAGGTTCATACTTCAGTAGGCAATATTTCCCCATCAAAGTGGAATGCTTAGAACCAAACTTGGGTCATCTGCAAGAACAGTAGGTGCTCTTAACTACTGACCCATGTCTTCAACCCACTTAAGTTTCTTTCTTTTCTTTTTTTAAGACAGAGTCTCAGGCTGGAGATGACTCAGCTGCTAAGAGCACTGACTGCTCTTCCAGAGGTCCTGAGTTCAATTCCTAGCACCCACATGGTGGCTCACAACCATCTGTAATGGGATCCGATGCTCTCTTATGGTGTGTCTGAAGACAGCTACAGTGTACTCATATATCTATAAAATAAATAAATAATTCTTTAAAAAAAAAGAAAAAAGAAAAGAAAAAAAGAAAAAGACAGGGTCTCATTATGTAGCCTTGGCTGGCTTGGAATTCTCTATGTAGACCAGGTTGGCTTCTGCCGCCTAAATGCTGGGATTAAAGCCATTCATCATTACGCCCAGCTAGTTTTGTTTTGTTTTTTAAATCAATCTGAAGACCATGACCCCTGTTCCTTTCTGTGGCAATTCCTAAGTTCTGGGAAGTTTTTGTTGTTGTTTTAAGATGAGGCCTTGTTATACAGTCAAACTTGAGAATTCCCCTGCCTCAACCTGCCAAGTAGCTAGGATTATAGTGTGTGTGTGTGTGTGTGTGTGTGTGTGTGTGTGTGTGTGTATGTGTGTGTGTGTGTATATTGTTATTATATATACACATACACATACACAAAATATAATACATTACACTGTATCCAGCTTCTAGAGAGACTTTTGTTGTTTTGTTTTTGGACTGGCCAGTTCAACAGTCTTAGTTTGAAGATATTATCTGATGGAGCCCCCTACTCTGTGTGTGTACAAATAGTAATATACAAATGCAACATTTAATAAACAAAATCCTTTAATGTAGATTTAATAACCTTTACCTAGAAAACAATGAAAAAATTAAGAGTCTTCATCTTGCTGTTACTGTAAATTCTTTCACTGACTTAGAAATCACCTGTTGAATATTTACTATGCCCCAAGGTGGTGGTGCTAGATTTTTAAGAGTAAATAAGACAGCATTTATCCTTGAAGAGAATCCAGTCTCTCTAGGGTTACAAATAAAGAGTCCCAAGTAGGTTAAAATAATGGTAACATCTACTTTCTGTTTAAGCTTCAGAGTTCATGTAAGGATTGCATGTATCCACCTACTCCCTTGAAAAAAAAAGGTTTTACTAATTACCAAGGCCTGTGCTAGGCAATGAAAGAAGGCAGGGAGAATGATGAAAACCACAGTGGCCCGACTCTCTTGGGGGCTTTTATCTAGTAAGTGACCACAGCAAAAATCAACATGGGATTCAAGAGGTTTTGAACAAGGATTAATCCAATGGAGAAGAGATGGAAGAAATTAGAGTTCCAATTTGAGGGTTAGAAGAACCTGTGACCACAGGAAAAAGGATTGTGACAAGATTAAGCAGAGTAGGAAGAATGCACTGTGGATGGACATAAGGGCAAAGGCAGAGAAGCAACAAAGAGGTGGTTTGTGTATGGAAAGTAACAAATGTGTCTAGTACTAGCAGAAGATAGAGATTTAGAAAATCAGGCTGGTAAACTGGGTGCAGCAGCTTATATCTCTAATCTCAGCACTTAGCAGCCTCAACCAGGCTGCAAATTCAAGACAGGAGAGGCCTACTACTTTGAGGGAAAGCAGTAGAAGGAATGTCAGGCTGGTGTCTGATTCAGAAAATTAGGGAAGGACCCAAATGCAAGACTAAGAATGTGAACTCCTAGGTTCTTCTTCCAAGAAACGAGTGTTCTAAAAATCCTTCCAGCCCTAAAATATAAAAGTGTATTGTTTATAATAAAATGAAAGTCTATTTTATGGTACTAATTCTCCTGAAGAAGCCAGGCATACAAATCTGCCTATATACCAACAAGTGATTCCCAATGGAATTGGATGTGCAGTTTGGTGGAATGAGGAAGAGGGAGAAATGGGAACTCAGGGAAGTTTTCTCAGCTTTGCAGAGGAGCAGGGAAAGACAGGAGGGTGGTGAGTAGAGGAATACAAAGATGAGCTGGTGTCAAGTTCTTTCCCAGGACCTGTCACATGGCAGCAGATGGAGTGCATCCCTAGAGGACTAGATCCCAGAGAGCAGCTGCTCCAGGGTCTAGCTCTAACAGCTGGGGTGACAGGCCCTCTCTGCATAAGCTCAATGCCAGAAATCAATGGCTCCTATTGTGTCTGCATGACAGATTCTCCTATCCCAGGCTTATACCCTACATCTACTTGAAACAGAGGACTGGGAAAAAAGAAACAACTTAGTTTAAAACACTGCATTTGTAAATTAATAGAAATAAAAGTATTATAAAATCTAATTTTACATAAATTGCCTGCAATTTGCTAGGAAAATGAGATGTTAATTATTTCAGACATAAAAGGACATGACCATAAGTAGGGAGACAAAAGGATAGAGCATGACCAAAGGAAAATCACTGAATGCCTCTGGTCCTCCTTTTCTTGCCCAGTGTATGTTTGCCTCCAACCAAACAGCAGGCTAGACAGTTTAGTATTAGAAAAGGGATTAAAGAATCCATAAAACAATGTGTATGTAAAGGAGTATAACTGTGATTACATAATTAGGCATATTCAAGTATTTATACTGCTGAAACTAAAAGCCCCTTCTCAAAGGCATTCTACCAGAGTTGAAAGGGGAAAAAGAAGACATAATATGCAGCATCTAATTGCAATCTTCCACAATGCCAGACACATACCCAGCTGGTGCCACAGCTGAATTCTCTTAATTAAAATGTTGTAACAGCAAGTATAAAAGACACTGTATGCTTATCAACTCTACTCAAGTGACCAGCCAGGCATGGAAGAGGCTGGAAATACCATTGTAATTAGAGAGATTTTTCTAAGATAATGGTAACCCAGTGTGGGATGTTAATTAGTTTTTCCTAAAAACCTTATTATTTAAAGTACATTCTTTTTTTGATTTATTTATGTTATGTATGTGAGTATACTATACTGTCTTCAGACACACCAGAAGAGCATCAGACCCCATTACAGATTACCCCATTACATGTGGTTGCTGGGAATTGAACTCAGGACCTCTGGAAGAACAGTCAGTGCCCTTACCCACTGAGCCATCTCTCCGGCCCCTAAGATACATTCCTAACAACCCTATACTCACAAAGTTGGGGACAAGGGCCAGAAAAAGAAAGTTCACTGTTTAGAAGCTGGCTTACTGTTTGGTGGTTCTCTTCCAAACTTCAGACTTTGCAAGTTAGAGAAAGCTAACAACAATATTTGAACAGGGTAGCTTTTATTTAACAGACTTAAAATAATGTGTTAACTATATATCTAAGTGGAATAAAGAATGATAGAAATGAACATATATGAATGAGTACAGTATGCAGCCATTAATACATGAAGAGGCTAGATACTCTCCCAATATATTTCAGAAAATACTCACATTTCTGGAAGGACTTTTTATATTTACAAAGAAGTTCTATTTCTATATGACTCTTAAAGTTATAGTAGAAACTGCCCCTACTTCCTGAATGGTCCAACAATGTAAAGAAAAATGGGCTTATATATTATAAGGAAGTCATGTTCTCAGCCAGAAAAAAGACACTAAAATGCCTAATTATATCCTGCCTCTTGACTATAACCCTAGACAGTGCAA
>CM052705.1:84723611-84970776 GCA_028551405.1 Uromys caudimaculatus | reverse complement strand
CCCTTCTTATCCCCCCCCCCCCCCCCGAGACAGGGTTTCTCTGTATAGCACCTGGCTGTCCTGGAACTCACTCTGTAGACCAGGCTGGCCTGGAACTCAGAAATCCGCCTGCCTCTGCCTCCCGAGTGCTGGGACTAAAGGCGTGCGCCACCACTGCCCGGCTAAGACCTACCCTTCTTATAACTAAACCCAGCAATTTCATTTTCCATTTTCAAGTTTAACCTTACAAAATAAAGGTTCAATTCTAAAAGTTCCTGCTGCAGCACAGACGGCCACACAGAGGGAAAGTATATGCCTGCTTTCACAGTATGCTGTTGAGTTCTTTGTCAGCTGATGTACAACTGTCCAAATTTATTTATTACCCAGAAGCATTTGGGTGTTGATTTACAACAGACCAGAAAGCAGTTTGTTCCTCAATGTCCAGAAGTAACCTGTTCAATTTTGCTCTGGAGACCCTCACTCCTAAGGGCTCAGAGTCATTGTGATAAAACTATAGAAAACATATTCTTAGGTGCCCTCATCTGCAAACAAGGAATGTGGCTATGACCAAGGACGCAAGGAAAATCACACTCATCAGCAACAAGCCTATTACTCAAATGACAACTCATCCCGGGCTTCTCCAGTCCCTACACTTTGCTGAAAAAGGCTGTCAACTGTGCAGATAGGGCCCTGAAGACCTCACAGATGCTTCCAGGCAGGCCTCCCGGTGGGATAATATTAGCAGCACAATAGTTTCTTCTCCAGCTGAGAGCAGCTCAGCCTACAGTAAACAAAATCAATATGCTCTCTTCTCCATACAAGTGGACAATGTCCTCTAAGGTCAGTCCTTTGCCTGCAAAACCAAGTAAAACCATTCAGCTGAAAAGGGCATAGATGCTGTAAGGACTGATTCTGAACTCTAGGCCTGATGCTTTCTCCTTCAGCCCTTCCTGAGCTCCCCCAATCTTCTCATTGCTGAACAAAACAGGACAAACCACAAGTTCTACTGGAACTCTGGCAGATGACGGCTGTTTTAGGGGAAATGTTGCTCAACTATGAGACACTTCACAGCACAATCCCAAATAGTAACCTTTAAGACAAGGGAAAGAAGATTTTGATCTTTAAGGGCAATAAACGGTGCGTGTTCAAAACTCAGGCAGGGTCTCCTAAACTCCTTGGTGGAGAACACCAAGGCTTCTAGTGGAGCCTGAGCCAAGCCTGGCTGAGATGGGCCTGATTCACTTTCCAGAGCTATAGGCCATGCCATGGATCTCTGCCAAGCATCTGAGCCAGGTCTGTGGGGAGTGGCAGCTCCACCCAGGACCAGCACCTGGAAGGGAAATGTGCTCACTTTCATTTTACCTTCCTCACGTCTATGAGGAATTAACAGATTTTGAAATGAGTGTTTATGCTTGTTCATTCCCACAGAATCTCTCAATAAGTATTAATTTTTCCTATTTCCATTTCTTACTAAGAGTAATAGCTAGATTCTCTATTTAAAACATCTTTTGACTTACCTCTTTTATTTTAGTAAAAAACCAAAGCTTCCCAAGATTCTTACTGAAAATGTGTAAGGGGACAGATAACAGACGAAGGCTATTTCACTTAACATTGGCTAGAGTTTTCAGAAGCAACACTCTTTCACTGCCAACTAAGTATGAGGCAACAGATGTCCCCATGACCTCTGCAGCAATCCTTAGCCAGTCTCATCCTAAAATGATATGTTATGCTGAACTCTACTGGGATCACCTGGGAACTTCACCTCTATCTGGTTAAAAGACTTACTCAGGTGGCACCCAACAGCTGATCATTGTCAGCCAGGACAACCTAGGCCTCAGCTGACAGGTACCACCACTACATGATCACCCAAGACAAGACAAAAGCAGCAGTCTCTGTCTGCTACCCCTCTTTCTCAATGCCTACTTCATGATTTCCTTCTCAACTATGGGCAGTTGGGGTCTTTCCTGCTCCTACCTGGAGGCATACTCCATTTTACTCTCATAGGCAACCCTTCTCTAAACACATTTTTCCTCATGTTTCCAGAATCTTCCAAATGCTGCCAATTTCTCTCTACAAGTCTCAGGATTTCTGCCAAATATGTGCCTCTCCACAGTTCAACTCAAATCCAAACCGAATACTAGCTGTATGTTCAGAAATTTCCTTCTCTGAACTCGTCTCTAATACCAGCTAATCGAACATAATCCTACAATATTATGGTCACTATTTTAAAACAGTCCAGCAGCCATGTGCTACTCATGAGAGAAAACCTACCTTCACCACATTTAAGTCATGGGGCAACCACCAGATAGAGTCTGTGTCCAGAAGGCTGATACCTCTTCACAGATAAGCCAAAGGTTCAAAAACATCCAAGGTTCTTGCTTCCCAGGAGCCCCTCCTTCCACAGGCCATTCCTGACCCGGTCCTAGCCTAGTCCTGACTTGTGCTCTCAGTTCACATCACTCCACCCCTGCTGCAGGCTTTAAAGATCTTGAAAGGCACCCTGTTTAAGCAAGAGGTGCTGTACATTTTTGGGAAATGATGAAGCAACTTCCCATAAGAGAAAGGAAAAAAAGTCCCCAATGCAAAAATGGCTTCTTGGAAACCACAACAGTTCCCCTGCCAAGGCAGAGAGAAAGGATTTGACATCCAGGCCCTTTATCTTTGGCAAAGCTGCTATACAGGAACAGAAGACAAGGGGCATGTAGGGGAAAAACAGAAACTCAGTGTAATTTCCAAAACCCTAACATTGTCAGATAATTGATCTGATCCGGCATGATCTCTGAAGGCCAGCCTCTTCTTTTCCTCCTCTTTGCATAACTGAACAATGGGCACAGTCCAAAAACGTGGATGCAAATGCAGTCCTATGCTAGACACATCACAGCACTTGTTACTTAAAAAAAAAAACAACTGTACAATGACTGCTTTGGAGGGTGGAAAATCCTTTTGTTATAGTCATACTATTTTTTTTTTAAGAGAAAAAAAAGGCAGAGTACATTTTGCATTTCACACACTTGGTTAGATTATAAGGTGTTTTTCTCTTTTAAATTTCTTTTCTATTTATTTTTGTTTGTTTATTATACATGCACTGGTGTTTTGCCTGCATGTATTCTGTGTGAGCTGCCATGAGAGTGCTAGGAATTGAACCCAGATCTCTGAAAAGAGCAGCCGGTGCACCTAACTGCTTTAGCCCAGTTTCTCACTTATATCAGAGCAACTGGTTTCAGGACAGGGACATGTATAAACTAGGAAAGACAGAAAATTCCTGTCAATCTGCTTGGTATGCAAGGCTTATCAATTTCCCACATTTCACTTTAAAAATAACTGTATTACTATGATAATGAAAGTACTCTTCAAAGTAAGAAAAAAGAAAAACATCATCCACAAAGGAAACTTCCTCAGGTTCCTCTCTGCAAACAGAACCTGATGTCTTGATAACATTTAATACATTCATACAGCATTTGTGAGGGCTATGTCCCCACTTCTTTGGCATAAATCTTCCACTAAACCTGAGAATTCATCCCTATCTAGCCTGTTTGCCTGGGCTAAAAGATAGCTTGCAACCCAGCAATCCCAAATGTTTTCCTGATGTCTGGAACATGTCAGCCTCCCCTTCATTGTCCTACTTACCTCATCTTTACAGTAGCTACTCTCAAGAATGATGAAAAGGCCATAAACAAGCTGCTATAGAAATCCAACTCTGCTGGATGTACAAAACAATCCCCAAGGTATCTCTCCCTGTAGGGTCCTCCTCTTCTCCTGTCCACTTTCCCTCTATCGTAGCCAATTGGACCCCAGACCATGAAGCAAGAGCTTCCTTTCTTGGTAACTATATGGATTCCTGCTACAAAGCAATTTCAGAAAACAAAAGTTAATCTGCCTTAATTTTATTGCCTGAGTTTATTAAATTTTACTTTGAACATTGCTATACCATCCACAATCCTTTCTCTGATTTGAGCCTTCCTTCCTTCCTTCCTTCCTTCCTTCCTTCCTTCCTTCCTTCCTTCCTTCCTTCCTTCCTTCCTTCCTTCCTTCCAGCAGCCAGTAATTTAACAGACACAGTTCATATATCACTTTTATACCAGATAGCTATTTATTACTATTTAAAACAAGCAGTATATGGATTGATAGCGGGAAAAGGGCTTAAGTGTTTCTGAGTCTGTTCAGTGTGTCCCCTCCCTGCAGGCAAGTTTGTTGAAAGACAATTTATTAGGGTGCCTCCATCAACTTCTTAAACCACAAATTAAGAAATCATCTTTTCTTGCAGCTACTAAATAAATAAATAAATATAGGCTGCAAAACGGCAGGGGCCAACCCTATATATAGAATTTAAGGGGAAGGAACTTAGAGAAGGGCTAGAGACATACCATTTTTCTTCCTCTAACAAAGCCACAACTACAGCAAAGACAGAAGTTAACTTGGAGGAGTCAGGGGTTTAGTTCAGTGGTAGAGTGCTTGCTTTAGCTCCTACCCCTTGTATTGGGGGCTAACTTGAAACCTTCATTTTACTTGGAATGGTTGAGTTAACAGAGAGACTAAGCGAATCATCATCTCGAGATGGGAGTTCAGTTTTGTGAGGTCTGAGAGACGAATGGAGAGTGACTTTGAGTTAGAGAAAACAGCATGAGCCCAGAAGCATGTGTCATACTGTATGATGAGAAACAACAAGATGCCTGGGAAGCTGTAAGTTCTGGAACAAAAGCTGCAAGGGAAGATGGAGGTTATGCTGCTATGGGATGTGGATCTTACTGAAACTGCTTTGTGTGTAATCACTCCAAGTCTGATTCTGTTTTGTTTTTTGTTTTTCAATACAGGGTTTCTCTGTGTAGCCCTAGCTGTCCTAGAACTCATTCTGTAGACCTTGAACTCACAGAGATCTGCCTGCCTTTGCCCTCCCAGTGCTAAGATTAAAGGTGTGTGCCACCACCACCCAGCTCCAAGTGTGAGATTTTGAGAGCTATTTTGGAGAGGGGAACAGAGAAGATGCTGGAAACAGGAAAACCATTCCATGATATAAGACTTTGAATATCCTTACATATGTATGATCTTCCCACGCCCCTTCCTCTTCTTATCCCCTCTCCCACCCAGTTCTCTCCTTCCATCGACATCCGATATCTATTTTGTTTCTCCTTCTGAGAAAGAGTCAACCATCCTCCCTTGGGTTCTCCTTGTTATTTAGCTTCTTTGGGTCTGTTGATTATAGCGGGTTATCCTATACTTTATGGCTAATATCCATTTATAAATTGAGTACATACCATGCATGTCCTTTTGGGTCTGGGTTACCTCACTCAGGGTATTTTCTAGTTCCATCCATTTGCCTGCAAAATTCATAATGTAAGGAGAGAGATGGGATATCAGGGTGAGCGGGGAGGGGCAATCTCTAAGGTGTGCCAGAGATTTGGGATGGGGAGGGCCCCAGAGGGTCTCTGGGGGTGACTCTAGCTGAGACTCCTAGCAGTGGGGGATATGGTCCGGAAGTGCCCACTTCCTTTAGCCAGGCAGGACTCTCAGACTCAAAATATGTCCTGCCTACAAGATGTGCAGAAACAAAGATAGAGCAGAGACTGAGGGAATGGCCAAACAATGACTGACCCAAACTGAGACCATCCCATGGGTAAGAACCAATCCCTGACACTATTAATGGTACTGTTATGCTTGCAGAAAGAAACTTAGTATAACTGTACTCTGAGAGGCTCCACCCAGCAGCCAATGGAAAGAGGTGCAGATTCACACATACCCAAGCATTAGATGGAGAGACCTGCAGAGGACAGAGACTACACAGTTAAAGACAAGGAGTCAACTAACCTGGACCCTTGGGGGCTCCCAGAGACTGAATCACCAACAAAAGAGCTAGCACCAGCTGAACCTAGGCCCCATGCACATAAGCAGCAGAGGAGCAGCTTGGTCTTCATGTAGCTCCCCCAACAAGTGGAGCAGGGGTTATCCCTGAGGCCTGTTGGTCCCTTGCCCCTAAATGGACTGCCCTGTTTGGCTTCAGTGGGAGAGGATACACCTAGTCCTGCAGTGACTTGATGTGCATGGGGGAAGGGGGGTTTGAGGAGGGGTTGAGGGGGAGTGATTCCCAGAGAGGGACTTCCTTTTCTCTTTTGAGAAAGGGAAGGCAGAATGGGGGGAGGACTTGAATGAGGGGGTAACTGGGAGGAAAGGAAGGGCTGATATTGGGTTATAAAGTGAATAAGTAAATAAATTTAATTAAAAAAAAAGATCTTGAATATCAGCTATTTTTTGCTTGGAGCAGACTGTCATTTGTGCCCTCGACTACAGTTAACTGCCTGGTTGTATGCCCACCTAACTACCCCCCACAGGCACCACAGGAATAAGAACACCAGTGCCTCTGGAGAGGGGATGCTTCTAGAATCTCTGTCACTGGTAGATTCTGGTCTCTGGACAGCAAGCTACAAAACCAGGGATCCTAAGTGATAATGTACCACCTCTGGGAGTCACTTTGCAGTATGCAAAATGCTAGATGTCTCTCTTAAAAAACAAAGACAGTTTGGAAAAAGTGGCAGAACTGCCTACCTCCTCCCATTCCCTATCCATAAAGAAATTATAGAAATTGTTCTATTCACACTAGGTATTTTGGGGAAGATATAAAATTCAATATTATTTTTGGTAGTTCAAGTCCTAAAAAATGGAAGGTGCCCGTCATAAAATACACTCTAAAACTTCTAGAAGAAAATATACGAGGCTATCTTTATAAAACTAGGATAAGAGAATATGCTTTCTAAGTTGAAAAATGATTATCAGTGTGTGTGCTTACATGTTATATGTGTGGGCACATATGCTACAGTGTGCATGTGGAGGTCAGAGTTGGTTCTCTCTTCCCTCCAGGCTTACATGGCAAGCATTTTTACGTACTGAGCCATCTCATATATTCTGAGAGAATATTTGAAACAGTACAAAGAAAGCATATCCCAGAGGGAAAAAATACTAGTAAAATAACAGTTAAAACAGCATTGGTTCTCAACTCTTATTCTCAGGTTCCTTTATCGTTATTAAAGGCATTAGCAGTCGGGGTAAGTGCTACGTATGCATGTGTAAGCCAGATGATCCCAGGAATTTGGGACCAGTCTGAACAACAAAATGAATGAATGCTTCTTAAATAAAAAAATTTTAAAAATAAAAAAATAATTATGAAGGACCCGAGCCACTAAAGCAGAATATGTTCCTGTTACCATATTTGAAAGAAGCTAATTTATTTATTTATAAATTCTTTTAAAAATAACAGGAAATAGACATTAACACTAATGAGATCATGACGAGACATCATGTTGCCTCTGTAAATTACGCTTCATACATGGGTACAAAAAGGGCAAATAACATCTGTGTTAATAAGAAAACAATTTCAACCTTGTCAATTCCCTCTAAGAATCTCAGCCATAGAAAATGTTTAAATAATTTATAAATTAGGAGAAAATAAAGGAAATAAAAAATTAAAGTCTCATGAAGATTTCATTTCTTGTTCATTAGATGGACAACACTCAGTATTTAATAATATCAACTGTAACAAGCATGCTGAGAAATTGTTGAGAAAAAACAATTTCCTTATTTTTCAGCAGAAGCATAAACTGGCACAACTATTTAGTAGGACGACTTGACAAGATGCACAGTGTAGGAGTCGTGCACCTCCCACACTCCAACAGCTTTGCTGCTACAGGTATGTGCCACAAAGTTCTATATACATAGCTTAAAAAAAAAAAAAAAAAAAAAAAAAGCTCTCACTATGTAATTTTGGCTGGCCTACATCTTGTTATGTAGGCCATGTTGGCCTCAAACACACAAATCCACCTGCTTCTGTCTCTCAAGTGCTAGGATTAAAGGTGTTTACTACCTGTATATAAATATATCTAATGACACATGTATAAGTATGTTCTTTGTGGCATTGTTTAAACAATAGGAAAAACACCTGCCAATCAACCAATGACAATATTTTTATTTTATTAACACAATTACATATTACTATTATAATTTATCTGTTAATGATAATTACAAATAAGTACAATGCTACAACTGTTGTATTAATGCAGCAGAATATATGTAAAATATACATATTAATACTGCTAAATCTAAAAAAAAAAGTGAAAAAAGTTATAAAAGCTTACTACACTTTAAAACACATACAGGGGGCTGAAAAGATGACTCAGCAATCAAGAGCACTTGTTGCTCTTGCAGTAGACTTAGGTTTGATTCCTAACATCCATAACTCTAGTTCCAGGAGATTTCATACCCTCTTCTGGCCTCTCCACGCACCAAGTATGCATGTGGCACACATCTATACATACAGGCAAAATACTCACACATAAAATACATAAATAAATCTGACAAAAATTTAAACACACACACACTCTATATTGCTTAAGAATATATGTTTAAATACATGATAGCCTAGAACCCAAGTGTATCAAATTGGTTTGTTATTGTTGTTTTATTTTTGAGATCATGTCCCTTACTTCTGGATTTAAGCATTTCTCTCAGCTCACTTGCCTGGGGTTGAGACTTCAAGTATATATACTGTTTACAGTTTACAATGTTTACAATTTTTTGGAGAAATGGCAACAGATTTAAAGTGGCTACTATCTCAAAGATACTACATATAAATAAGTGTTCTTCCTTCTACTACAATATTTTTAACCAATAATTTCTCGTATTTCCAGGCAATGTTGCCACAACTCTGTCGTTCTTCCAAGAACCAAGTCCAGGTAAGCTGAGGCCAGGGCTGGACCCCTCCAAGGGGTTAACAACTGCTTTAGCTGTTGCTTCAGGCTACCAGAGGTGACCTGAACATTCTTTATAGACAGTATTTTGCAATGCCCCCAAGCTAAGCCATATCATTTCTCACCAAGGTATCTGGGAATTTGAAAACTATTTTCTAATCTTAGAATCCTAGGTTCCATTTGGTCTCCAAGTACAGACAGAAATCCTAAGAACTCATTTAAACTGCCAAGTCCCATGGTAGACCTGCTTCCATCAATGCTGAAACTAACCTTGCCCCTCTCCAAAACACTCTCATACGAAAGCTAAAACCCCAAATGGGATCAGATCTGTAAAGGCACTCTTAACAGTCAGAGTAACATGAGTAACTAGAAGCAGCCAGAACTCAATGGCCTACCACCTGCCTTTCAAGTGAGGCTAGAAACTGACCCAGTTACTGTAGTCAACTTAGTGTATATCCTTTCTTACCCACTCCCCCCACATTCATTCTTCCCCTGATTTCAATTAGGCCTCTATGATGGCAAGCTTTAGGATGTCAAAACCTAGATCCTTGATCTCTGATGCTTTCTGAAACCATAGAAGGCACCAGAATGTTCTTGGATTAGTGTCTTCGTGCGGTCCACCCCCACCAACTGCCACAGAATGATGGGGACAAGGGAGTAAAGTTTCTTCTGCCTCTTCTGTGAGGAGGACTGAGGATCTAAGGATTTAAATTGTTTCACATTTTAAATTATTTTTTAAAGGGATGTGGATTGCTGGTCTGCACTTCAGGTCTATATAGGGATGGGAATCTGATTTTGAAAGCACAGCAAATGTAGAGAGGCACTGGGGCAGATGGAAAGGACCCTCCACCCCTGGGGCACCCAGCAGGTGTTAAGCACTGTTAAAGTCATTGTTAGTATCAACAGTAAATTCTTTGAGTTCTTACTAAAAGCATTCCTATAAATAAGCAAAGATGGTGGTGGTGGTGGGGATGAGGCAATTTGACAACCTAATTAGCAGCTGTTAAACTTTCTTTCTGCCCTGACTTCCTTAAAAAAAAACAAAAACTGTCAGTCAAATAGCCAGCCCAACTACCTCATACCAGCTCCTACCATCTACAATGCTCCAGCCTTGAGAAAACCAACTAATTGCCTGGGCTCCTAAAGGCAGAGCCTCAGCAAGGACTTTCACCAGACTGCTACCACGGCCCTAGTGAACTCTAGATGACCTTGCAATCCTAGGCCAGAAAGGAACTACTTCTGGTCGCCTCGCAGAGACTACTGATGCTAAGGAGGCACGGCTGATTAACCCAGCACACAACCTCCATGGCTGTGACTAGTCCAAATACCCATCCCTTGCTTGGCTATATGAGCAGGCTGCTCAGGTTCACTTGGTGGGCCAGCTGGAATACCTCTCCTATGCTGCCTCCTCTTAATTTTGCTGCACCAGGGCCGATAAGTTTACAAAGTAGTCTTTTCTTGCCTTTTTTTAGTAGTGCAGGCTGAGAAACGGTTGTATGGAGAGAAAGCCATCGAAAACAGCAAGGCGGCTACTTGACAGCTGAGGACGAAGCAGCCAAACAGTTCAAGAGAAACCAGGGCAAGAAGAAAGGAGACAGAAGGAGAGAGATGACAAGTGAGGGCAGACTGATGAGGCTGAAGGATAAAAGCTGTAAGGAGCCAAAGAGGAGAAACTGCAGGTTCTAGTTGCCAGAAGAGTTCAGAGAGCTGTCGAAAGGCTAAAGGCCTTAGATCTTGGAACAAGAACGTTAACTCACCTAGGCCAGTGTTAAGGGCTAAGGAATCCTAACTTCCAGACTAGAGAAGTGTTATAGTATTGGCTGCTGCTAAGAGCTAAGGAATCCTGACACCACAGCCTTCCTGGACAGCAATGCCAGCCACAGCTAAGAACTGTGTGGCCATATGGGATGTGCATCCACATGCTGAACATACATACATGCAGCAAAACACTTGTACAGGTGTGATAATACGGATTCAAATACCAGTTTCCCAATTTCCTAGGACCACACAATGTAACACTGTACGTAGAGTTGACAGTCCAAATGCCACAGGCCTACAGGACTGCAACAATACAAGTGCCCACTTGCTACCACCTGCCTGCTGCCACAGCCTGCTGCCAGAGACCAACATTTGAAGAACTTCTTTATCCACAATTTCTATTCAGGTAGAACAAAAGGACCCCTATCATCACCATAGCCCAGCAGACTAGTAAAAGCATCACATCAAACGGCACTGTTTTTGTTAGCCTTAAAGATACAAACCTCAGCATCTTTTCTATACCCCAGAGTGCCAAGTAGTCAACTAATAACCAACTCCCCCCCCCCTCCAAAATCCTCTGATTTGGATCCTATCTGTCTACCAGGCCCAGTTAAAGTTTCAGCTCTTCCTTTGCTAGACAGAAGTCATTCCGTGTATGAACTACAAGAGAAACTAAGATTTCCTCTGTCTCATCCTTTCCTCAATTAGACTGTAGGATCCTTCTTCCTATGAGAGGACCCAGTACATACACAAATGGTCCTTAATGCTCAGGTAGCTGGGGGTAGGAGTGCATTCCTTCAGTCCCAGGATTTAAGAGGCTGGGACAAGTTTCAGACCAACCTGTGTCTCAAAATAGCAAAATATTTTAAGTCCTTAAAACAATACTGGACAATGGCATGGGAGGTCAGTGTTCAAAACAAAATAGACAAAATGATAGCATAAAAATATTTGAGGGGCTTGGTGGTTAAGAGCACTTGCTGCTCTTGCAGAGGACTAAGGCTGGGTTCCTATTATTCATATGTCAGCTTACAACCACCTATAATTCCAGTTTCAGGGGATCCAACATCCTCTGCGGCTTCCATAGGCACCAGGAATGCATATGGGACATATCTATACATTCAGGCAAAACACTCATATAAATAAAAATATATAAATTTTTTAGAAAGCATTCGATTTACAATGAGAGGATGTGGGTTCAAATTCCAGCCTTATCCTGTATAAACTGTGCCATGCTTATTACAAGGATAACAAAATAATAATATATACAAACCTGCTTTACATCATAGCTGTAGCTACAAATAATTGTTATTTCTCTGGCCTCCTAAAGTGGTTTGCATCATTTATTTTTCTTTATAGTCAAGAACAGAAAAGCACAAGAAATAGAACTACTACATCTATGAAAATGTTTGTAGGTGTTACTACAGGCCTGCGGGAATCTGATGCTGAAGCTTCTGCATTCCCATATGGGCCAAGAAGAGGTTCTTTCTAAGACCAGAGAGCCCTCTGTGGTAGGACCTTTCCCCACTTGTCCCACCCAGGCTCCAGGTGAGTGTGAACTTAATCACAGCAACAGCCTCAGCTTTTGGAAATCCAGCCAAAGCCAGTCATTAAAATCATCTTCAAACCATACTTCCAGCAGATGAAAAGGCAATGTGCAGCATCCAGCTGCCTAGATTAAAGCAGTGTGGTAAAGGAAATGAGAAACAGTCATGATTTCCAATTACTGCTAACAAGAGCATGTTTAGAAGAGAGGAAATTAATGGAATCATCAAAAGACTGGTGATTTTACTTAAAATGAATCAAACCAACCTCAGTCTTTCCCTGTTTCAACAGAGTTCTTGGGCTAGTCAGTGCTTGAGTTCTCTGAAAACTGCCCAGGCTGGATCAGAGAGGCTAACAATTAACGAGGGCTGGAAATCTTCTTTGGCTCCCTAGTCACAGGGTAGAGAGACAGGGCTAGACAATGGTTCTGAGGCAGTATGTTAATTCCTTTTAAGTCAGAAGTCCTTTAGCTTGCCAATGTAAACATCACGAGGCTCCCGCAGGAAAGAAAGGCAGAAAACAGGGTCAAATTCAACTTGCACAACAGCAAATTCACTTAGGACAAAACATTCTGTAACTCACAGCTACTCTGAATAACATGGACAAGGAGAGAAGGGGCCTGAGAGCCCTGAAGGGACATGTTATGCAGTTATCCATGGCCTCTGGTGATCAACATGTGTATGCTAATACACTCAACACACACACGGGGCTCTGACAGAATGGAAGGAATTATAGAGTTTGTTGGGTAAGGAGGGAAGGATGGAAGTGAGCGGGACAGAGGAAGACAACCAAGTCTTATTAAGGGAGAAACTACAGTAAAGAAGAGGGACATGGATATGATTTCCTGTTGCTACAACCCATCACAACCCAGGCCACACTGTGCCAGACAGGGGAGAATGTTGACGCTCCTGTGTACCCTGGAAATGGGCACAGATCATCAGCCCATGCAGCCTTGCGATGCAGTGTGGTGATCTTGAGTACAGAGGGGGTATGACCAGCATGTTAAGTAACTCCTCTCTAGAAGCAGGTATTAGGAAAGCAACACACAACTTTTTCACTTTTGGCAAGTCAGTCTTTAGATGCCATTCTGATTCAGGACTGCTTATCAACAGTCCTTCACAGAAAAAAAAATCAAAGCAAGTTAACAATCATGCTTAAGTTTCTGACAAAGAAAAAGGTCTATCTTAGCATTAGATGCATCATTCCCCTTGGGAAACGGGATTGATGGCCAGGACCCCAGTTCAGGTTCTTGTTCCTTCATACCACAGAGTACAAGCTCAGGAAAGGCTCTCTGAAACGCTGCTCAGTCTGCCAGAAAGGGCAGAAAAGTAGTGGGATGAAATGGTAACTCAGCTCAGGGATTTACCAAGTCCCGCCCCTTTCTGTTGGATAGTTTGTAAGAACCAACAAATCTGGAGGAGACAAGGCAAAGGCCTGCCAGATCCTCCCTTAATATTTAGATTTTCCTAGTTTTAAAATTAAGTTGGTGCTCAGCAGTGGTGGTTCATTCCTTTAGTCCCAGCACTTGGAAGGCAAAGGCAGGCGGGTCTCTGTTGAGTTCACCTGGTCTACAGATGGCGTTCCAGGACAGCCAGGGCTACACAGAGAAACCTTGTCTCAAAAAAACCAAACCAACCTACCTACCAAAAAAATAAAAGATAAAAATAAGTTGGTGAGTGAATTCAGGATGTTTACACCCTCCTCTGCTCACTTGACCACAATTTGCTCTGAAAGGGGTAAGATAAGTTCATTCACTCCATATGTAAATTGGTGGTTCTTAACATGTGATTCTCAGATCAGCAGAACTCAGGAGAAATGTAATTTCAAACTTTATCCCAGATCTACTGAATGAGAAGCTCTGTGCAGGTTAATAACAGTCTGTGTCTAATAAACACTGCAGAAGGTATGAACACTCAAATCTGAGAGCCACTGGGGTAAATGACCTGTAAAGTCAGCCCATCAGTTCCCCGCCATGTAAACCTCTTAATATAAGTGATGTCTAGAATTTTTAGTTTGGAGCCCACATAACTGCCACTGAAGTAAGACTAGCTTCAGCATATACTCTGTAGGCTCAAGACTTTGTGCAAACGAGCACAAAGTGCTGGGCAGTGGTGGCACATACCTTTACCCCAGCACTCAGGAGGCAGATCTAAGTTCAAGGCCAGCTTTGTGGGCAGTTCCAGGCCATTGAGGGCTCCAAGTATGTGAGGTGATGATGGAACAGTAGTTTAAGCTGGGATTGGAGGGTAGCCAGCATGGCCCCAACCTGAAGGGCCGCATCAGCTTTTAACTGGAGAGACCAGCTTCCAGATGTGTCACAGGCTTCTCTAGAATGACTAGAGATTTAGCATAAAGCCATTCTGCCCAAATCCTATCTGTAGTGGCTAAGTATTTGTTTTTCAGCAAAAAGGGTAGGACATACACTGGCAATACACTGGATATACACTCCTACCTGTAAGGGGTTTCATCATGGGAAGTGTTATGGGCCCTCTGATATATTTTGGCACACACTAGTGGAAGGGAGTGGGTTTCCACTGGTATGTGCCAGGAAGTCAGTACTGTGAAACACAATCCAGCATCTCAGACACTGTCAGCCAGAGTCTAAACTCTGCTGGCACCTCTGCTCTCTGTCCTTTGTTCCATACACACTCTTCTTGGACTCTAGTTTCTATAGTCCACAACAGGACTCATTCTCAATAAAAAAAACAGATGCCAGATTCACAGTCCTGACTACAATACCTTTGTCTGATATGGTCATTGTCTGTGGAAAAAAACTATTTGGGGATCTGAAGAGATGAGATGGGTGAGCAGTTAAGGACATATATTACTCTTCCAGAGTACCTGAGATTAGTTTGCAGCACCCAAACCTAACAGCTCATAATAGCCTGTCACTTCAGTTCCAGGAGGATCTTATCCTCTGGTCTCTGCAGGCACCTGTACATACACACACACACACACACACACACACACACACACACACACACACACACACACACACACACACACACACACACACACACACACAATTTTTAAATGTTTTAAAATTCTTTTTAACAAACTTTCCCCTTCTTCTCTTATCTTCTTTACTCTCAGAAATGAGAAATCATTACATTTGAAAGTTCTAGATACACTCAATAGTCTGCAAACTAGTTCAAGATTAATTCAGAAAAGAGATTTTTGACTGAAGGAAAAAAGCATAATAATTCCATATAATTATGATTTCACAATAATTCCATTTGGATTACACTTTGATAGTTTAGCCACCACTTACACACACACACACACACACACACACACACACACACACACACACTCTCTCTAAATCTCCTTATACACAACCTTAACTATTCCTACATTTACCTGGAACCAACTTGTTTTTTTAACATTAAATATTATAAACTGATTTTTATATCCTCTAAATAAAACATACAACTTTAAAAATGATTACTAGCAAAAGCCATTATGACCTAGGACATAAGAAATCAACACTATATTTTTAAAAATTGCCAACTAACCGATCTTCTTTTTTGTTTTGTTTTGTTTGGTTTGGTTTGGTTTGGTTTTTCGAGACAGGGTTTCTCTGTGTAGCCCTGGCTGTCCTGGAACTCACTCTGTAGACCAGGCTGGCCTCGAACTCAGAAATCCACCTGCCTCTGCCTCCCGAGTGCTGGGACTAAAGGTGTGTGCCACCACTGCCCGGCATAACTGATCTTCTGAATGCAAGGAGAAGGGCTAAAGGAACCACAAAGCCTCTGAACTTCCTAACAAGGTACTAAGAATAATATGTGAACCAATGGGTTCCTTTACTGAAAGCCATTCTAAAGAAACCCGAGCTACATCTCTGTTAAGATGGTTCTCTGCAACCTAGAATACACCAAATAGAGCAGTCCTTACTCTATTTCCCCAATTACTCGAGTAGAGCAGAACTCAAATGATGAATCCACATGGGCCAAATGGCACCTTCAGTATTCTCCCTTCCCCAACCAAGTAAGAATCTCACATCCTTTGGCCTCCCCAAGAAATCCATGACACTAGCCAAGATTCACAGGGGACCCCTCACAGTGCATCAGAGAAATAAGAAACTCCTGTCAGATATATCTCCACAGGCTAGCTGAGCTGCAGTAGGACAGGATGGAGAAGGGGGACCTATTGGACTCTTCCTTACAGGCAGGCTGCACAGATGAGCCTGTCGCTTTCTGTCTCAAAGGGAAATAGAAGACCAACTACCAATTTTATCATCCTCAGTCTTCTCCCACAGCTTGTCCTTAAACTTATCTTCCTTTAACTCTCCCTACTTCCCTGCTTAGAATCAATCTCTGAGCATTTGTTTTTCTTGCATACTTTAATCCTTCAGACTCTACAGGAGAGTTTGTTCCTCTTTCTCTTCAGCTCTGACACTCACTGGGAAAGGTATCTATCTCTACCAGCAGAGCAGCATCCTGCCTCTCTGCAGGACACTACACTTTTCTTTTGGTGCTGTGTGGTCTAAACTCATTAATATTTTAGGCTATGGTCAGGCACCAGTTTTCTTTTTGGAAACTTCAGTTTCTGAACATTTTACCAAAGTGAAGGTGATCACACGTTCACCATCCACAGTAATGGATACACCAGTTTAGGGATTCAGTATCCTTGATTCCAGTTGGGGTTTTGCTTTGTTTTTCTGAATACTAGTTTTAACAGAAGTGGACTGGAGTGCTGAGGAGATGTCTCAATTGGTAAGGTGATTGGTATGCAAATAGAGTCTGAGTTCAGATTCCAGTATCCAATCAAAAACCCAGATGTGGTGGTGTGCCTGTAAACCCACTGCTGAGGAAACAGAAACAGGTAGATCCCTGGACTTCATTGGCCAGCCAGCCTAGTTGATTTATGAAATTCCAGCTGCAATGAGAGACCCTATCTCAAAACAGACAAATCAACTGCAATAAAGGAAGACACTCAAAGTTAACCAACCATCTGGCATCCACAAGCATATGTGCGCAAAAACACATGCAGTGCCCTACATACCACCACACCCCAAAGCAACCTGACAAGTTCTGAGAGAAGGACACACAGCAGATGTTACACTACTTTCTTCCCTTCCAAGGTCCCCACCACCTGGCTGCGGTCTGCCACCATAAGGTCCCATACTACAACAGTGATGATATCTGCAACATTTAATCTTTGCCACCACCCTACCTGGTGTGTACAGGACCATTCCAACATTATAGACTCAACCACTGGGGACAGAGTTTGAGAATCTAGCTCAAAAATAACATATCATGTTCATGGCTGAACTAGGATTTATTTATACAAGCCAACCTGACTAAAAAGACAACATTTTAAACCTCCCTATGCCTTCTTGCCTTTCTGCCTACTAATTCCTGTTTGCCCTCAGGTCTCTCCTCCCCCAAAGTCTCACAGTGACTATCCCAATCTTTGTCAGAAGACCTTTCTATATGTATTCCAGTGTAAGGCTTGATTCACCAGAGCAGATGTCACATGGAACTACCATAGTTCAGAGTAGTGCCACAGCTCGGCCATGTACTTATCACATTCTTAGAGAGTAATCAGAGTGCTCTGCCTGAATCTCAGGGCAGGATTCCTGGTACCATTGATGATCTCATACACTAACAAGTGACATTTTCCATCACAAACCAGTTCAGTATCTGGCTCCCAGAAAGCCCTCCATGCCATTACTCTTGCTGCATCCCTTCCTGCTTACCTTCTGTCAACACAAACTTGCTAAATAATGGACTTGATGCTGATTATGAAAATACTAAACCCAACTGTTTCACAGCAACCCTGGAAAGTCTGGGTCTCTATTAGTCATTTGTCTGTTGCTGTGACAGAATAGCTGACAAAAACAACATAAAGAAAGTATTTTGTTTGGTTCACACATTGAGGGACGAGTCTGCTGTGGCTGTTGGCAAGAATGTGATATAGCTGCTTATACTGCAACCAGGCAGTTGCAGAAGCAGTCATGTCAGCCAGCCAGTCAGAAGCAGAGAGCCGTGATCAATGCTGCTCAGTTTCCTTTCTCCTTTTTATTCAGTTTGGGGAAACTCAGCCTTACAGAATGGTGCCACTCTCATTTAGGATAAGTCTTCCCACCTCAACTAGCCTAATGTAGAAAACCCCACACAAACATAACCAGATAATTCCATGGTGATTCTAAATCCTACCAAGTAAATCATCACATGGTCATTAGAGTTTGGAGCAAGTTTTTAGGCTTTTAATACAATGTATTATAATCTTCAAAACAAAGAGTTCCAGTTTTCCAAGGCCACAATCTCCTAAGTTTTATCAATCTGGTTGATTCTTTCAAATCAAAGACAGCCAGGCATTAGAATTCTATTCCTGGGGAAAATGCTGACATTCCCCTAAGAGAAAGGACCAGGACTAAAGACTTGTTAATTCCATTTATGTACATACAACAAAGCCTATTTTCCTTCTTTAGATATTATTAGTTCACTTTTCTATTGAGATAAATACCATGAACATAAACAATACACAGAAGAGTGTACTTTGGCTTATGGCTCCAGAGGGATGGTAGCAACTAGCAGGCATGCAGCAGGAGTAGGAAGCTGAGAGATCACACGGTTTATCACAAGCAAAGAGCAGAGAAAAAGCAAACTGGAAGAATGGTGAGGAAGAACTCTCAAAGCATGCCCCACTACAGTGATGTACTTCCTCCAGCAAGGCCACACCACTTAAACCTCCCCTAACCAACTAGGAACTAAGTGTACCTGAACCTAGGGGTAACATTTCTCATTCAAACCCATAAATGATAAGAGATAGGTGGTGTCCTATAAAGAGGTGACTCTGAACTGGATCTTGCAGGATAAAGAGAAGTGTGGGTGGGTGAGAAAGCAGATGGGATTATAGCCATGGGAAGAACAGGATGAGAATATGCTTCAAGATGTTAATTTTCAAGCAAAGAGGAATAAAGATGACCTCTAGCCTTGACTTTTAGGGACAAAGTCTAGGTGGCCAGAAAAGAGGAGGCTATGGATAAAGTATAAAGTCAAACCCATTCAAACAACACTACTTCAGCCTGAGGAAGAGTTCTGAGGTGCCATGGTTTTCATTTACATTCTTCTACTGATCTCTCTCTCCCCTCCACTCTGGTCTTCTTCTCCCTGTTCATTTTCCTCTCTTCTCCTCTCTCCTCCCCTCCCTTTTCTCTACTCCAGATCTAAAGATTCCACTTTGGGCTATAAGATCCCTACCCAGGCTGGAAATCATTCTACAATGGATTCTGGGATCTAACTAGGTCCTCTCTTTTCCTCTCCACCCACATTCCTGCAGTTTGAAAAGACTCATATGCTTCTCAACATCCTTGCCAGAAAGTTGGGGACAAAGATCTTCTCACCAGAAACTATAAACCAACAGGGAGATCCCCATGCTGCTACTACTCATGGGCCTTAGAATTAATTCTTTCGGTCCTCCTACAGAGGACAACTCACAGTTTAGTACCACCCAAAGTGGACTTTCCCCAGGACACCCTTAGGATTATTACTGGCCTAGGTATAGCAAAGGAACAACATATAATTTTGTCCCTGACTTCAATGAGATTAAGGGCAAATACATATAAAACCAAAAGAAAAAAAAGAACTAAAGACTGAGAAACTTAAGGATAAACAACCTCAAAACACCAGAAAGCTCAGAAAGCAAAAAAGCTCTCCTTTTAAGGATATAAAGCAGAGATCTACACAGCCTAAGAAAGTCTCTAGCTAACTTCCCAGTCCAGGAATTGGCAAGTTTGAGTAACTCAGCATAGCTGTCAATGAGCCTAAGTGAGCTATACTGGCTCAAAACATCTGCTCAAAACACTACCACTGCAACCCAGCAGTAGTGTGAACAACTTTAAAGGTGAAAGTGTCTTTTTCCCTACGATCCTAAACCTCTCTGTGCCTATCCCCACACTTAGGAAACACGGACAGACTGCCATCATGACCACTCAGCCGTTGTCTGTAGGCAATAATCTCAGCTACGGTCTTATGCTCTTAGCCATTCCTGAGTCAACAAGGCTGAACTGTCAGAACTCAAGCTAGTGACAACATATGTCCCACCCGCTCTGGAGGAGACATGTGTCTACTACACATGAAGAGCTGACCTCACCCTCTACATTTCATAAAGCGTCCCTTGTTACTCAGAATAATAAAAGCTATAGCAGATATAAGACTGCTGTACTCAGTCTTAACTTCCTGAAACCCACTTACGTCCCACCCCCCATAAGAGTTGCAATATCAAAAATACTTTCTACTCTCAAAAAAGCTTTGTGAAAAGAAAACTTGAATCTGTCTTCCTTGTATTGCTGCTTGGAAATTTAACAACTGTATGTTAATATGTAGCTATTAGCAAAGCTAACAAGTCAAGTCAAACAAGGAGAAATCTCCATCTCTGGAGATGTTAAAGAAAACCAGGTAGAAAAGGCTCTTAAAATTAGGAATTCTGAAGTCGGGCAGTGGTGGCACACACCTTTAATCCCAGCACTTGGGAGGCAGAGGCAGGCGGATTTCTGAGTTAGAGGCCAGCCTGGTCTACAGAGTGAGTTCCAGGACAGTCAGGGCTATACAGAGAAACCCTGTCTCGAAAAACCTAATAATAATAATAATAATAATAATAATAATAATAGTAAAAAATAGATAGATAAAATAACAAAATAAATAAAAATTAGGAATTCTGCACTGAAAAATGGCTCAGTGGTTAAAGTGCTTGTTGTTTACATGTGAGGACTGGTGTTTGGATCTTTAGAATCCTTGTTAATGCTGGATGAGCATGAAGGCCTACCTGTCAACTCCAGAACTGGGAAGGTAGAAATGGAAGATCCCCAGAACAAGCTGGCTAGCTAGACTAGTCAAAATTACAACACAATTCTTTACAGAGCTTTAAAGAACAATTCTCAACTTCATATGGAAAAACAAAAAACCCAAAATAGCTAAAACAATCCTGAACAATAAAAGAACTTCTGGAGGTATCACCATCCTTGATTTCAAGCTGTACTCCAGAGCAATAGTAATAAAAACTACTTGGTATTGGTATAGAAACAGACAGATTGATCAATGGAATCAAGTTGAAGACACAGAAATAAACCCACATACCTATGAACACTTGATTTTTGACAAAGAAGCCAAAACCATACAATGGAAAAAGGAGAGCATCTTCAACAAATGGTGCTGGTCTAACTGGATGTCAGCATGTAGAAGAATACAAATAGATCTATACTTATCACCCTGCACAAAACTCGAGTCCAAATGGATCAAAGACCTCAAATTAAAACCAGACACACTAAATATAATAGAACAGAAAGTGGGGAATAGCCTTGAACTTGTCAGTTAAAAGACAACTTCCTGAATAGAACACCAATGGCTTAGGCACTAAGGTTGCCAATTAATAAATGGGACCTCATGAAACTGAAAAGCTTCTATAAGTTAAAGGACACCGTTAATAGGACAAAACGTCAGCTTACAGATTGGGAAAAGATCTTCACCAACCTTATATCTGACAGAGGGCTAATATTCAAAATATATAAAGAACTCAAGAAGTTAAGATACCAACAAACCAAATAACCCAATCAAAAAATGGGATACAGAGCTACATAGAGAATTCTCAACACAGCAATCTCGAATGGCCAAGAAGCACCCAGAGAAATGTTCAGTCATCATGGAAATGACTCTGAGAATGCCTAAGATCAAAAACTCAAGGGACAGCACATGCTGTTGAGCAAGGGGAACACTCCTCCACCGCTGGTGGGAGTGCAAACTTGTACAACTACTCTGAAAATCAATTTGGCGGTTTCTCAAAAAATTGGGAATATTTCTACCTTAAGACCCAGCTATACCACTCCTGGCCATATACCCAAAAGATGTTCTACTATCTATCCCACAAGGACACTTGCTCAACTATGTTCAACTTGTTCATAGCAGCCTTATTCATAACATCCAGAAACTGGAAACAACTCAGATGCCCCTCAACTGAAGGATGGGTAAAGAATGCAGTACATTTACACAATGGAATACTATTCAGTCATTAAAAACAAGGACATCATGAATTTCACAGACAAATGGATGGAACTAGAAAATATTATCCTGAGTGAGGTAACTCAGAACCAAAAGGACATGCATTGTATGTATGTACTCACTTATAAGTGGCTGTCAGCCATAAAGTACAGGATAACCACACTATAATCAACAGACTCAAAGAAGACAAATAACAAGGAGGGCCCAAGGGAGGATGGTTGACTCTTTCTCAGAAAGGGGGAAAAAAAAAAATAGATATTGGATGTCGATTGGAGGAGGGAACTGGGGGGGGAGGGGATAGGGATGGGGGTGGGGAAATCAGATGTAGGGAGAACAGGGGAGAGAGAACAGAAATTGGCCTTGGGGGTGGGGCAATTTCTAGGACATTCGGGAGACCTGGGATAGGTAGAGGCCCCAGGGATATATGGGGTGACTCTAGCTTAGACTCCTAGGAATGGGGGGTGTGGATCTGGAAGTGGCCACTTCCTGTTGCTAGGAAGGACTCCCAGTTGAGGGATAAGGACAGTAACCTACCCATAAAACCTTCAACCCAAAAACTGTCTTGCCCAAGTGCAGGGACAAAGATAGAGCAGAGATGGAGGGAATGGCCAAAATTGAGACCCATCCCATGGGCAAGAACCAATCCCTGACACTACTAATAATACTGTTATGCTTACAGACAGGAACCTAGCATAAACTGTTCCCACCCAGTAGCCAGTGGAAAGAGATAGCGAGACCCACAGGCAAACATTAGCTAGAGCTCAAGGGGTCTTATAGAAGAGTTGGGAAAAGGATTAAGGGACCGTAAGAGGAAAGGGACTCCACAGGAAGACCAACTAACCTGGACCCTTGGGGGTTCTCAGAGCCCGACTCTCCAACCAAAGAGCAAGCACAGGTTGAACCTAGGCCCCCTGCACATATGTAACTTATGAGCAAATGGAGCAAGGCTGTCCTTAAGTCTGTTGCCTGTCTGCTTGTGGATCCTGTTGCCCTAAATGAGATCTTGGCTGGCTTCAGTGGGGAAGGATGCACTTAATCCCACAGTGACTTGACTTGTGAGGGTGGGGTAATGGGGGTAGGGACTAGCACTCTAAAGGGGCTTCCCTTTGCAAAGGAGAAGGGGAAGGTGGAATGGGTGAAGAATCTCCATGAGGAAGTACTGGAAGGAGAGGGGGTCTGATATTGGGATGTAAAGTGAAGAAATAAATTTAGTTTAAAAAAAGAAAAACAGGGGAAAAAAATGGAAGATCCCTAGAACAAGCTGGCTAGCTAGAGTAGTCAGATTGGTAAGCTATGGTGCAAGTGAGAAGAGATCCTTGGCCCAATGAATAAAATGGACAGTGATCAAGGAAGACTCCAAAGGTCAACTTCAGGCTTCCACGCACATGCCTCTACATACATATATGCACACTACACACACACGCACAAGGTGGGAGTTGAACCAAATGACAGCTACATACAATAAATACAAAGCTATACCACTGACTTCAGTGGCTCTATAACAGCTGCTACTGAATTGAATCTGACCAATTCACACTTCTATACAAATAAATTGTTAAGAATTTAATATTAACCTTATCCTCTCGTGAATTCAGATTTCCTTGTATTTAATTTGCTCAAGTGAGTTGGAAAGAGCTAAGCTATCAATGAAGTCTCATTCACATGGCACCATGGAAAGGCTGTCTTCTAAACATTGCCGTCTCTCTGGGCTCCAAAGGTAAACACCAGGCAGGCCAAAGTCATGCCTATCTTACCACAATCCTGGCACCCAGCCACAGCAACATAAGCCACCTACAGTGGGAAGCTGTTCACACCCTTCAGAGGTTTATACTACAAGGGACAAAGAAGAATGGAATCTTCCAGTGGGTAGGAGATAATACAAAGAAAGAGTTCATCTAGAAACCTTCCCGCAACCATTAGAGACTCTGATTACCAATTCAATTTTTTTTTCTTTTTTCTTTTTCCTCTTTGTTTTTTAGCATGTTGTCATCTTCTTTTGATGAAAAGATGGACAGGTAAAAAAAAATAACCACCAAGTTAACAAGTTAGACCACAGTAAAGGGATACTCACTGCTGAACAAATGTGAGTTTCTGTTTAATGAGGATTTTAAACCAACTGAGATTCAGGCAGGTATTCAGTTTGGTGGGCTCAGGTCTTTTTTGTTAGAAAGACAGTACAAAGTTACCCTGTACCTGAATGTTCTAAACATGGGACAATTAGTCTGCGGAGAATAATTTCTCAATGTCTTTTCATGACACCAGGGTTCAACAGACCCAGCAATTGACCTATCCATTCTCCTACCACAACCCTCAAGTCTTTTTATAGTCACAGGTAATTACCCCATTGAGATATTACATCACTTTTGTCAGTAGGGTTTGCAGCTGACAGGAAGATGCTTTGCGGATGTTTTGGGAACTACATCCTCATTTAGAAACACATTGCTATGGTCCCCATTGTTCCTTTCTAAGAATAGAACTGCCTTGGCAAACCCTGTGCCTAAACTGGAACCAAACAACCAATAGCCATTATGGGTAAGAACACAGCTTCAGAGGAAAACATGGTAACCTAGAGATGACTCCTGTATCCTTTCGATAAAGGAAAGAAAAAAGATAGGGTCTTTATTCATTATCAGAACAAGTCTCTGAAGGTTGGTCTTCACCCTTCAAACAGGAAACCTAAGAAATAGTAGATCCAAGGACATCTACCATTCAGTACAGGTAGGCCAACACCAGTAAAGCCATGAACAGAGTCAAAATAAACATAAATATCAGCCTTTTCCACAACTTGCAATTATGTGCCCGGGTAAGCTACCCAACACCCACCTCAGTTCCTCTCTCCATGAGGCACAAAATGGTGTTCCTTATGTGCATTTCCTATCTGCTGCCCTACCATCCCCAGCTTGGTGAACATTATCTAACTCAGGTCCTCCTGAGATGGTGAGGTGAGCCAAAGAGGTCTGACAACACTTCTTGGATACAGTAGTGCTTAGGGCCAAAGCCACATCCTATCACAGAGAATCTCGTTCTCAACAATTTTTATCTTCAACAAAAACTAAGTACTTTCCTTTCTCACTCTGCTGTGTAGAGATACAGATGGCTGCTTTTCCCATGATCTCAAAATTGCATTGTGTGAACTGTGATGCTTAACATGGTCTTATGCATCATGGCAACATGGGGAGTGCATTTGATCTGAGTCAGCAGGCCACCTCAATTGAGATCATCAAAATATGCAAACATGAGCTTCCTAGAAAACAATAGGGATTCCTCAAATAATCAATCTTTCCTCACCAGTCAGACTTAATACCTGCTCCAAATCTCTTAACCTGGACAAACAGTGACTCAGGGTATTCAGTTCCATGTTTTCATGGGAGCAAAGGTGCTGTCTTTACAAAGTCTCCTGTGCAGTGTGACTCAACAGTAGGTTATGTAACAACTCTGTTGCTATTTAGAAGTTACATCACGCCTTATATATGTCATGTGCCCTCCAATCATTTTTATTAGTCTATACAACACATCAACCTGGCATTCTTAAAGATTGTTGTTTCTCTTTAATAGTAGCATGAAGAGGTCAAGTGATTTGCCCAAGGTCATAACTCGAGTTTCTTCAGATCAAGCAGAGACAGAGCTGGAAGATACTGTCCCACAGTGGGGTCCTAGTTCCTCTCTAGTCCAAGAAAGGTAGTATGAGTAGCATATGCACACAGTTTGTTTTTAATTCTCACCTTCCCATGAAGACCATGAATTGTGTTTTTGCATGATGCTTCTGAATAACAAGATATGCTTCCTCTGTCACACCTAAAAAGGAGTCTCCAATAATCTTCTCTGTTTAAGACCAAAGGAAACTCTGGCCTTTGGTTAATGCTTCTCTAATACTTTTGCTAGTATACTTCCAGATCCTGAGCTATAGATGAGAGAGACAACATCTAGGTATGATAGCACACATCTGTAATCCTAGCACTTGAGAAGTTGAGACAGAAAGATCACTAGTTCAAGGTCAGCCTGGCTACATAGTTGAGACTCCCTCAAAAAACAAACAAACAACCCTGAAGGATGAGGAAGAGAAGATGGAAGAAAGGGCAGGTAGGCAGGCAAGATGGCTATGGAACTCAAACCCCAAACATAATGTAACTTTACCCTAGAACTCTCAAATGGTCTTTTACACATGATTCTTTTTTGTTTAACCTGAGATTATAGCAAAGATTCCATGTGATTTTATAATCAGAGACTAGGCTCACATAATGCCTCTAGGGAACGCATTATCTATGGTCCAATGGGATTCTCATAGCCATGAATGTGCATGACATGTGAGCATGTCTATTATCTACTAGGATCCACTGGTGGCAAGGCTATATATTTTACACTCACTTTAAGATATCTCTGAAATGGGCATTCAGGAGCTACAAAAACACAAAAGAAATTGAGAGGTGGGGTCTGGGAGAGATGGCTTAGTAGGTTAAGATCACTTGCTATTCAAGCTTGAGGACCTGAGGACTGAAGTTAGAATCCCTAGCATCCACGTTAAAAACCTATAAAACGTGTCTATATAGTGGGGTGGAGATAAGGGGCTCCTGAGAGCTCATTGGCTAACCAGGTAGCCAAAACAAAGCTTTTAGTTCAGTGAGAGGCCCTATCTCAAGGCAGTTAAGATAATACAAGATACCAGATGTCTTATTCCGGCCTCCACATGCATATGTTCGGGTACAGGAACTCACATCCACATGCATGCACACCTCCCACGCACGCACGCACGCACGCACGCACGCACGAGCGAAGGGGAAGCAGGGGCTCTTCCTGAAAGGAACTACCTTTCTTTAGCTTCAATGAGTCTTGGTTTCCTCGTGAGCATACTTGGCACAGTGCTTATGGCAGCCAGAGGCATGCAGGTGTGCTCTGAGTTTTCAGGCCAAAGGGTGGGTATCACCTTCCCCTAGAGGCTGCTTCACAGAGGGAAAACATTGGCAGCATTGTTGGCACACTGATCTTGGTAATGGTGAAGCCCCTTCTCTCTGCACTCTGCTCCCAGATAGTACATATTTTATAAGGAATAAAACTGACTTGAATGTTAGGGTGGTAGGAAAGAGTCTTTGCAGTGGGGAAGGGAAAAAAAAAACCAGCTTCAACTTTTCCATTCTAGTCTGGGTCCACATTATAAACAAATAGTTTTTCCACATTGAAAAATAATAATTCCTTTATCTAGCCAGTCTGAAACCTTGGGTAGAAAGTAGGGAAGGTGTTGGGTAGGTGGAAAATGGGGTGGGAAATGGGAGGAAGAAAGCATAGAGCAATAAGAAGGAAGGTGGAGAGGATGAGATGGCTCAATAAAACTAAAGGGGCTAAAGACTTCCAATACTCTGCTAGCAACAATGCAGCTTAACTGCTAGGGCAGTGTCACAGGAGAAATCCTGGGAGAGGCAGTTTGCAGTGGTTTCTAGGCACTAGTCCAGGTTCTGTTCCTGGACCTACCATTAGCTGTTAAGACCTCAGGCAAATGTATGACCTCTGAAATCTGGTTGAGAAGTTCACCCTTATTCTAGCTCTGACAGTTGTCTCATTCAAGCACATACCTACTAAGCAGCATTTGTTCTAGGCTAACTGTGGGGAATGGGGCCAGGAGAATACACAACTTCTATAAAGAACCAAATCTTCTGTTTGTCTCTCTGATCTAGGGTCTCACTCTGCAGTCCAGGCTGGCCTTAAATTCATAGATAATCCTCCTGCCTCAATTTCCTAAATCCTGGGATTATAGGCAAAGAGCCATATACTTTAGCCACTGGTTTTTACTATACCTATTTAACTTTTTTGCCATTACAGTACAAAAGTAGCCAGAGACAATATATATTCAAGAATGTTCTACTCAAATTCAACTTACAGGCATTGAAATTTGAATTTCATATAATTTTTACATGTCACAAAATATTACTTTTCTGCTCTTTTAAAAGCATGTTAAAAATATAGTTAGCATGCAGGTCATACAAAGCAGGCAGCAAGCCAGGAATGGTGGTACATATCTGTAATCCCAGCAGTAAGGAGTTAGAGGAAGGAGATCCTCAAGCTCAAGACTAACCGGTATTATAGCATTAAATCAAGTTTTCCAGACTACCTCTCACTACATAGTGGGAGGTTAGCGTGGAGCAATTTGCTAGCTTCTGCTCTAGAGTTAAGAGCAGTAAGCACGACAACTTTTACACTGGGTTTCTGTGCCTATCAGTCTGGAGACCTTGTATAGGCCAGTCTTGTTTTCCTTTTCACACAAGCATGATCCCATACTATGGAGTCCCAATCATCAACGGTGCCAGGGGTTGTAATGGGGTCCCTCATGACTAGGAAGGAAAGGGCGGGAGGGGAATCAGAAAAGAAGTGTGTATACACTAGGGAAGGCTATGATGGACAACTGAATCAATAACTGTTTCTCTCAACAGTTCAGAATAATGCTAAAAGTGTGAACCCACCCTCCTATCAGTATGTATGGGTGAGAGGGTAATAGAAATGGTAAGTAATAGAAGAGATAGCACTGAATTATGAAAAGTCCACAGCCATATACAATGTCACCACTAAAGTCCCATTCTAGGATATCTCTGCAATCCCTCTCCAGGAAACAAATCCAGGAAAACTGCCATCCTGGTTGTTCTAAAGAACTCTGGCAAGGATTCCATTATTGTCAAACACCAATGTTTACACCAGGACTCACAGATACACAGATGGTTCTGGCATGCCATCCAATGGCCTGCTCAGTACATCCAAGTATGTGTTTTTTGGAAAGGATACCAGGTCTGGATTGTACAAAGTGAAGTGATTAGGGACTTTAGAGTACTGTCAATGCATCAAGAATCAACAAATACAAAATGGCTCACTCCTGCATTCTCAGCCTCTCTAAGGAACATTCCAGCTTATCATCCTCAATAAAAAAGCTCTCAGAGTCATCAAAGTATAGACTGAGGAGCTAGAAATGACAGTCAACTTCTTCATTTAACACATGAAGAAACTGAGCTATTGGGACAGTTAGGTGGCTTTGCCCAGAATTACAATGTAATTACAATGTCAGTTACCAGGGCCCATTTTCACTAAGATACAGTATCTCAACTATGTATCTGGTCTGAGAAGAGGCACAGAAAAGTAAGAAAAAAATGAACAAACAACAAAAACAAAAGAGTGAATATCATTAAGTATTTTACTATGTAACATTAACACCTTTACAACCCTCAGTAAGGTAGGTACTGTTATTAACCTACTCTCCAGCTGAGGAAGCCAGAAATTCACAGTAACAGAGTCATTTGCTCAGGGTCACAGGCAGTCATAGGAATGGGCTCTAAACCCAGGCAGTCTAACTCAGCTCATTTCCTTCCCTGTATACCATGCCTGGGATCCTAGGTTTTTCTCTTGCTGAAGATGCCAACAGCTGGGGGAGGGGAGAGGTAATGTAATCACCAGCAGGTTCCCCATGTCACTCTATTAGGCTTCAAAGAACTGACTTCCTGCTGTACATTCCAGACTATAAAACAAAACCAAACCAACCAAACAAACAAAAAGCTCTTCCTGAACAGCCTGAGAAAAAGCAAGTCACAGGCTCCAGGAGAAACCCTGGTATAGTCTTCCCCTCCCAAACACAAAAGGCAGATCTGAACTTACCGGAGGCTAATCCATCTCCCAGCAGAGTGCAAAGGATCACCAGTTGAAGAAATACTCCATGTCCCACGGAAGTCACAACAAACTCTGAGCTGCTCTTTGGTGCTATCCTGCCATGGCACATCTTTTATCCGTCCAAGGTTTATATTTATTTGTTTAGCTTTTTTTAAGGAAAGACTTTAAAATCCAGGAGAATCCTAAAGCCAGCCAGGAGTAGCTTCACCTATAACAAACAAACAAACAAACAAACAAAGACTTAAATAAAGTGAAAATTTCAGCTATGTTAGTTAGATGCAAGCACTCTGCAAGGAAGCCACAATCACACACAAAGTTGGAAGAATTCTAGCAACTGAATCCTTACTGCCAAGAGAAGAGACAAGCGCAGAAGCTCCTCCTGAGGAGCTGCCAAAGCTTGCTGCCAGCTGTTGTCAAACTCTGATCTAGGAGGCAGACCCTTTGGAAAAGGGACAGAGGACAGTTCCAGCTCACCTGTACATCACCTGCCCAGCCAGCCAGGTCAGTGTCCCGCTCAGAAACTGCCTGCTCTGTCAGGACCACTGGCCTATGGGCTCCAGCAGAAAGCAGCTGTTGACACAGAGCTGCTCCGCCTATGTCATTTGGCCTCAAAGCAACTTCAGCTAACCAAAAGGAAAAACAGAGTGAGCACATGTCTTAAAGGAATAAGTACACCGCCTAGAGAAGGAATGCAGCAGCAGGAGCCAAGGGCACAGAGACCTAGCTTATCAGAGGCTGAGAAGCCCCTGAGGATCTCTTTCAACAGCCCTGAATCTCAAACTATTCAAGGCTCAACCCACACACCTGTGACTAGAGGGATGACATTCTATTAACTATCCTTTAAAATGATGAGGATGAGGAAGACAGGCTGTAGTTGCTAAATGGCCCCACCATCCATTCTGGTTCAGGCTGACTTATGAAGAGTAGTAAGAAGTATCTTTTTTTTTTTTTTTTTTTTTTTTTTCTTTCTTAAAATCAAGCCCAGTGTGGTGGCACATACTTTTAATCTCAGTGTTCTGGAGGAAGAGGCAGGGAGGTCTCTTCGAGTTCAAAGCCAACCTAGTGTATACAGGGAGTTCCAGATCAACCAAGACTATACAGTGAGACCCTGTCTCAAACAAACAAACAAACAAACAAACAAAGCCAAGTAGTAGTCAAGAATTTAAGGATTATTTTCTAAATGTCTTTAGAGAAGATGCTGGGTTAATAAACATAAAATGGGCCTATTTTATTCAGTTATTTACCAGTTACTCAAATATTCTAGTTTATAGAAGGTATTCAAAATAACATACTTCCTTTTTAAAAATTTCCATACACTCAACATAAATCTCTAAAGGCACAGATCAGAGGGCCTCCCATCTACAACCCTAATAAAGGACTCCCTGAGTCTTGGCCAAAGATGATAACCAGACAACTTTAATATATGTCTGAAGCCGTGACTCAAACCCATGTTTCCCCCCAGAGAAGACAACTGCAAGAAGTAACATGAGTTCTCTCAGTGTAAAATAGGGCAGTTATGAGACTCTTCAGTAAACATTAGTCAGGAATCAAGGGGAGAGCTAGACACTAACTGGTTTTCACATCTTTTCCCCTGGTAACTGTGGCAAAAGCATCTTTGGTCCTCAGCTTTTACTCAGACTCAGACTCTAAATTGAGCCTTTAAAGCTGTAGACAGAGTGGTTCACAGAGAAGTCTGTATGTTTATGCATATGTAGACTGTGTTCACATGTATATGGCTACAAGTGGGAGAGTGGGAATGCCTATATTGAAATATTTGTTCCTTGTAACTCTTAGTCCAGTTTCCTCTCTATGAAAGGTTTTGACTCAAGCAAAGTGCCCAACCTATTTAAGTCCTCAGTAACCTTATTGTCATTGCTGCTACAGCCAAGCTGCTTTTCTACAAGATGCAGAAAGAGGTGGTGGTGTTTAAAGTCAAAGAGGTTAAAAATGTTAAAGGATATGTCCAGAGCCCTAGCTGGCTAATGACAGATTAACAATGAGTCTTGTGGTGCTACCATTTCAGTATATCCACACTAGATAACCCTATGAGGAATTCTTCAGTCATCTCTTTAAGGCAACATCTGGGGACCATTAAGAATGCCATCTGCATGTGCCATATCACAGCACATGCACAATACATATTTAAGTGGTGAGTGGGTATGTGTAAGGTAATGCCTTAGGTGTTCTGCATATGAGTATCAGGAGTTAAACAATACTACCCAGAGGAGCTGATGCTAGTTTGAGTCCTAAATGATGTGTAAGATATATTGGAGGGGAGGAACCTGTAGAGGAAGCAGGGAGGTTTTACCACATACAGGTGAGTCAAGAGTACTCCTGGCAAAGGTTCAGAAGAAGGCTAAACCAAGGGGTTGAAAGTCTACTTGAAAAGCAAGTAAAATTGACAATGATATTAAATAGGGAAGTTACAAGAGCAAATTTTTTAAAAATTTTATTGTTTTAAAATTATGTATATATTTTTTTCTGTGTATAGGTATGTGGATATTGAATGTAGAGGTTAGAGGAGAGATGTTATATCCTTTGGGAATGGAGGAACACAGTTTTGAGCTCCTTGATATGGCAGCTCCCGTCTTCTGGAAGAACAGTATGTGCACTCTTAACCACTAAGCCATCTCTCTAGTCTCAGGACACCAATTTTATTTTTTAAGATCACTCTGGAAGGAATTTTAAAGAACTGGTCAAGACAGATGATAATCTCAACATTTTAAAATTTTATATATAATGCCTTTGGAAGGTAACTTAGTAACATAGGTCCTAAAAAGTACATATTCTCTGACTTATTGATTCTAATTCTAGATCTATCATCCAAAATCACAAGTGTGCAATAACATAGACATTATGTAGGACACCCAAGAACATTGTTTAGAAAAGGAAAATACTGGAACAAACTGAAAGTTAAAAAGGAGGTTGGCTAAATTAGTTATAATACACTTAAAAATACTGTTCAGTTGCTTTAAAATGGGGCATTCTAGACCTTGTTATTATAAAATGTCTTTTTAAATTAATGTCTGAAAAAAATGGAATGTACACTTATATTTTTTAATTTATTAATTTATGTTAGCTTTTTAAGATACAGTCTCTGTAGCCCAGATTGGTGTTGACCTTGCTAGGTAGCCCAGGTTGCTCTAAACTCTTCATCCTGCTGCCTCAGCCTCCCAAGTGCTAGGATTACAGGTGTATGCCATTATACCCAGCCCATGCTTGGATTTTTAAAGTGTGTATGTTACACACACACACACACACACACACACACACACACACACGCACACACACACACACACACGCACACACACACTTATATACACAAAAAAAATCCCTCAGGAATAATGCATAAAAAAACATTGTCTTTAAGAAGAGGAACTGAGCCGGGCAGTGGTGGCACACGCCTTTAATCCCAGCACTTGGGAGGCAGAGGCAGAGGCAGGTAGATTTCTGAGTTCGAGGCCAGCCTGGTCTACAGAGTGAGTTCCAGGACAGCAAGGGCTACACAGAGAAACCCTGTCTCAAAAAATCAAAAAAAAAAAAAAAAAAAGGAAGGGGAACTGAATGGTTAGAAATCAAGCAAAAAATAAAAAACAATTACTATATGCATTCTCTCAATCTTCTTGAGCACTGTACTTGGTATCCATACTAACTTTTCAAAGAGATAAAATACTAATCAATTTAATGTAGCATGACTTTTGTGTCTATTTCCTCAACAAATTTCTAGGAATAGTCACTTTAAGGGGTCAGCCCTATGGGCATCTCCAGAAAGAGTCCCTTTCCTGACAATTTCTACCATACCTATTCCTAGGAGAACTGGCTTCTTGGAACCCTTTATTATATCAACTTGAACTGGCTAGTATATCTATTTGTTTATCTGCCTCACCTTAGTGGACCGAGAGTTCCTTGAAGGCTGAGACAGTAAATCACTCATTTGGAATCTTTAAGGACATAGCATAGGCCCTCGCATTTGACAGGTGATCAAAAATGGAGGAGATAGAAAGTGGGGAGAAGGTAGAGGAGTACAAGCTCCTGATTTGTTCTGTCTCACCAACTGCTGGTCTCTTATTGCTTAGGCAGCAATAAGAACCAAGAGACCAATAAAACCTAGTACTTGACCAAGTACAAAATGCAGAGAGTGGTGTGTGGATTTACAAAACAGGGAAAACATAAACGGAGTGTCATCAATGGAGTATTTATGTAAAGGATGGTCTAAGGTTACTGTTTCAAAATAACAAAGGAAAGTAAACTTGCAAGACCCCAGAGTATCACCAGCTACAAGAAAACCCAGCTAATTTGGATATAAAGTCATACAGTAAATCAGATCTAAATAAGGAATTATCTGCTTTAAACATAGAATTTTAAAGTCTTCAGTTAGGTATGGTTCTATACACCTAGAATCTCAGAACTCAAAACAGTGCTACAACTTCAAGGCCAGCCTGGGCTACAGTATGAGACCCTGTTTCAAACAACACCAAATTGGGAGAGGGGTAGCATTTTCTTTAGTAGTATAGCCACTAAAAAGTCATCCACATTCCAGTAAATAATCTCCTACCCATGTTCATGCAGGCAACCCTGAACTCAACTGGGCGAGGACTGTGCATGTACACACACACACACACACACACACACACACACACACACACACACACAAGAAGAGAAGGAAGGGAAATTTTTAGCCTACACTTCCAGGTACAATTACTGAGGGAAGTTAGGGCAGGAATTCACACATTGCAGGAAACTGGAAACTAGAGTTGATGCAGAGGCAATGGAGGAATGCTGCTTATTGGCCTGCTCCTTGTGGCTTGCTCAGCCTGTTTCTTATATGATTCAGGGGTGGCACTGATCAAGTGAGCTAGTCATCCTACATCAATTAGTAATCAAGAAAATGCACCACAGGCTTGCCCACAGGACAATCTAGTGGGGGCATTTTCTTAAGGTTCCCTCTTCCCAAATAACTCTTAACTTGAGTTGACATAAAACTAGGCAGCACAGTATCATTGTCCCTAAAGAAATACTAAGGCTTAAACTGTTTTTAAAGGGGGGAGGGGGGTACATCGCACATCAGTATTCTTCTGGTATGTTATTGACCATGTAATTAATTAATCTATTTTTGGGACAAGGCTTCCCTGTGTAGCTCATGATGTCTTTGAATTTGCAGCCATCTTCCTGCCTTGCCTCAGTGAGAACAGGAATTTGGAATTACAGGCATGTACCATAGTGCCACCCGCTACATCCTCTACTTTTTAAAAGATTTATTTTTATTATGTTTAATTATGTATACTTGTGTGTCTGTAGAGGGAATATGCATGCACATGCAGGTCCCATGGAGGCCAGAGGCTTCAAACCCCTTGTAGTTAAGAGTGTTAGATAGTTGTGAGCTACGTGATGTAGGTGCTAGGAATCACACTTGAACTTGGGTCATCTAGAAGAGCAGTATGGGCTCAAACCACAGAATTATCTCCAGCCCTAGAGCCTCTATTTAAAAAACAAAAACAAAACCATACATGATTGAAAACAAGTAACTGGAATTAAGCCTCTGTTTTCTTTCTTTCTTTTTTTCCTTCCTTCCTTCCTTCCTTCCTTCCTTCCTTCCTTCCTTCCTTCCTTCCTTCCTTCCTTCCTTTCTTTCTTTCTTTTTTTTTTTTTTTTAATTTTTCCAAACAGGGTTTCACTGTGTAGCCCTGGCTGTCCTCAAACTCACAGAGATACTCCTGCCTCTGTTTCCCAAGTGAGTGCTGGGGTTAAAGGCATGCCATGCCTCAATTTTCAAAGCTGGCATTCATCCACCCTCACAGGAATGTAAGTTTTAGGTGAGCAGGGGTGAGGGACCTGTGCCAGGCAGCCAGGTTTTCTGGTTTCTATCTCCATTTCTAAGAATGACTCTCAGGTCTCATCTCATCCACAGAATTTTTCTCTAATGCTTTTATATTTCTTTGTGTAACCCAGGTCTCCTCAAGCAGCGTTTTTCCCTCCAAAACACAGGGCAAGAGAAGACATGGAAAGCCTGCATTCATCGTTCTGGTTTTCTTTCTGGAGAACACAGCTGTTGTTCTCAAAGTGGGCAGTAGCAATAAGTCCGATGAGCTATAGATTATAGATGATCGGCTCCACAAGGAACAAGGTGCTAGCCTTTCATAATCGTGAACCAACAATAATAAAACCTAGGGGACTGCATCTTGCTCAATGTTATAAGCACTCATTTCTGCCCCTAAACTTTCATATTGTTCCTAAGCTATAACTCTAACTTTAGGAGAGTCACTTATCTCATCTCTGCCTGTTTCCTCCTCTGTAGAGTGGGAGGGGGTGTTATTTACTTTACTATCTTACTAGGCTCTGATGAAGCTCAGCCAGACCAAAAAGAAAAATGAGAAGAAATTCTGTTAACTAGACCTGGGGCTTCTGTGTAGTCTTGGCCAGAACTGTTCCGCTTGAGCCCAAAGTTTGTATGGTTTACTTGCTTACTGTTACCATTAATGCTTCCAGGTTAATGACACAACTTGCTAAGAAAGGTTAAAGGTGCCCAAGAGTTACCTTCAAAACTGTCTCGATGCTTGAGAAAGTAGCAACAGGCAGAGCAACATGAAACAGCAGGCACACATATCATCTTAGTCCATTTGCCCAGATGCCTCCACTCCTGTGGAGAGTGCCATTCTTGCTGAAGTTGTAGGGTCATGTCACACTGAGCTTTTCTCTCTTGATTCAAAGGACCTGACACAGAAGGCCCTGACTCCCAGGTACTGGAATGTTAACTTCAGTTCACATATAATTTTTAAGACGAATTATTAGATAAACCATGAATCATGTATCCATTAATTAGGAAAGGGAACTGGGTAGAGAAAACCAATTTGAAACCTTTTCTTATCTCAGACTAATGCAGAAGGGGGTGAGGGAGAATAACAGTATAGAACAAGATAGTGTATTCCTTTGATCAACCATCTACACCAACCCTCTCACAGCTGCATGATGGGAAAGGACAAAGACCATGTCCTAAAGTATGAACAGATGTAAGCACCTGATTACATTTCAGAACGTAGTAACAAGAAGTCCAAAGTTTCCAGAAGAGAATATCAAAAAGTGACTACCCAGGCCCTTCCTTAACTCTTACCTTCTTAGAAGGGATTGCAGAATTTTCCCCCTTTCATTCCCATTCACCTTCAAACCATCAGGACCTCCTACCATCCCCTATAAACAATATAAGGTTTTGTAGATGCCTTCTATTTCTTCCTCCTATAGATTTTTCCAGTCACCAACTTCTATTTCCACTAACATTTATTTCAGTGCTTCAACAGCCATAAATTCTTCTCTTGGGATTTGAGGAACATTTGGCAGAACATTACCTTACCCATTTCACGGCAGGGCAGAGCAGGGAAGCAGAAGGTAGGAAAGAGGTAGGGAGGGAAAGAAAGGAAGGGAGAGGAAGGGGAGGGGAGGGCTAGGTAACCCAGGCTGTTCTTGATTTTGCAACCAACCTCTCAAATGCTGGGATTATAGCTATGTACCACCACTCCTTAGTAAAAATAACTTTTGTTGAAATTTAATCTGCTCCTATTATAAAAATTACCCTCAGCTTTCCTGTTAAGCCACCTAAAAGCTACTGGAATGTGCCAGAGATTTTCTTGAACTGCTTTGATATTCCTTACAACCCATGATGCTCCAGAAGAACTGCTGTTGATACACTCAGGCATCACACGTTCTCCCAAGAACCAGGCGAGAAGGAATGCCAGTGACACACTACCATATCATTGCTCAGTCCTCTCAGTCTTCTAGGACCTAGTAGCAGTTTTGACTACAGCAGGGACCTGACAGAAGACAGCTAGGTCCAGCTTCAGCATTGGGCAGTGGTTCTGTCCTCAAGCAAGTCAACCAGTCTTCCCAGTGCTTAGGGGTGGACCTGGATGGCTCCTATGGCCCTTTCAGGTCTAAGGAATTCAAAGCCTTCTAGAAGTGACCCAGAAGTATTTCCTCAGAAAAGGTCTACAAATGTTCTATTCTAACTAAAAGGAAGAAATGTTAAATCTATCCTAGCAGCCCTTCTGCCTTCATCTTCCAAGACCAAACTCTAGCATCTATCTCCCTCTGCACTGCAGTGAACTCAAGAGTCTACTTTCCCATTTACAGCTTAATCAATCCACCAGCACATTTGTACCCATCATCTAGCACACAGTGTTCCTAAAGCACTTTCCAAAAATAACAAACATCTAAGAGAGAGAGAGAGAGAGAGAGAGAGAGAGAGAGAGAGAGAGAGAAACCAAAAATCAAAAAAGCCAACCACCCCAATCCTCAACACACAAGGAACACTGTAGCACTGCAGAAACCTAGGGAAGAGAGAAAAATGCAGGAGAAATGAGAAGAGGAGAACAAAAAAGCAAAACCGACTCTGACAGGAAAACAAGACAAAGCAAGGAACTGAGCCATAAATGTCTAATCTGTAGCCAGGAAGCCACTTTTTTAAGGCAGAGCTTTATCATGGACTGATAGGCCGACCTACAACAAAAACTTCACTTCCTGTGCTTCTATTTCCTTACCAGTGGAAGGAAAACGGGTCAGCTAAGTATCTCTCAGGAACAGCATTGCAGACCAGGGCAGATCTCTGGTCCATTTGGACAGTATTAACTAGATGGTCTAGGGAAAATAATTTTCAGTTCCTATCTGCAAACTGGATGACAGCAATCTTTTGGGACTATGTGAGGTTGAAAACAAGAAGCATGAGCTATAGAATGTATCTGAAACTGACTTCAGTTCCTGGTGGTTAGGGTTCTGCCATCAGGCTATGGCTGATACCCACTGGATTCCCTAAGGGCAGGCTTTGAATGTGGTTTAGAAACATCCTGAAATCAGGCTCAAAGTACAAGGTCAGTTGAGATTTAAAAAAAAAAGCAAAACCCCAAAACAAACAAGTCTACCTTCCTTTCTCAGTGTTAAACAGGGCTCTTTCCAAATTCCAAAATATTTTTAAAGGCACTTAACTAAACTAAGCATATATAAAAAATTAAATACCTATTTGCCTGGTGAAAAGAGTGTCCTGCTCTTTTTTTTTTTTAAAAAAAAAAAAAAAAAAAAGAAAAGCCACTCTATATAACCCTGGCTGGCCTGGATCTCTGTGTAGACCAAGCTGTCCTTGAACTTAGAGATTAACCTGTCCCTGCCTCCTGAGACAACCAAGTATATCCCCCTCCTTGATGCCCATACAGAGACAGGTTTCTTCTTCATGCTGCATCTACCACAGGTAATGACTGCTTCACCACTTCTACTTCTCTCCACAACCCAGAGTGCTCAATAAATACTTGTTGAACTCAGGGGAGAGGGGATAAAAACCTCCGACAGAACAAAAAAGATGGCAAAGTAGCAAGACATGAAGCAAGAGGGAAGGGGAAGTATTGACTTCAAGTTTGAGGCAGGTAGCAAATGCTTAGCAGAAACAGCAGTGATTAGTTTCTAAGCCCCAGAGAGAGAGATATCATTATACCATCTACATGATTCACAGCAGAGCTGAAAGGAACAGGCTCCAATACTCACTTTGCAAGTAGAAATCCAAGAAGAGTGATTTGTTCAATCTGAACCCTCATGACTATACATTCCCAGGAACCGACTATATTGCAGTTCAGCAAATATGTACTAGCTGTCTTCTATACAAGGTTTGGGTAACCACAGAAATCAAATTTGGTATCTTGTTCTCAAGGAATTCACAATATGCTGAAGAAGTACATGCTTATCTACAGCATCCAAATTGTTACTAGGACCTAAAAGAAAAAAAATATTTTATAGTGCTAAGAGAAAACAAAGGAATTAAGAGCCAACACTTATAACTACGTATGGGTGGGTTATGTATAAGCAAGACCCTGAACTCAAGCACACACTGCTGATCACATTTCTAAGACAATCTCTCACAGGCAGAAACTACCTATTTGCAGTGATAAAACAAAAACAAAAACAAAGAAACAAAACCCCAGAAGACCAAGTCATTCTTTAGGATAAAGAGGGGAGCAATTCATTGTATCTGCCTGGAATCACAGAATGCTTCTGTCTGGTAACAAGAAATAAATACATATCTATATATGTCACTGGAGAGGATATTTAGGAGCCAGATTTTAGTGTGCAGAGTAGTTATAGCTGTGCAGGAAACGCCTCCTCCATGTCAAAAATAGCAAACCAAAGGAAAAGGCTGCTGCACTTGTGTTTACTTTTTACCATCTACGAGGATGGCTTTCCAAAGGCCCTCAAGTGGGATGATATAAACAGGTCTGTGTCACTTCCTGGTTCTCAGGTCTTCTGCTATATTCCCAGTCTGTCTGGGAAGGCTGCCTATTTAAAAATAAACCTTTAAAACTCACCAAAAACTCCAAACTTAAACCATCCTTTCCTTTATTTCATTCAATTTCACTGAAATTAAATGGGGTAGAGAGCAAGAAAGGAAAGAAAATAATCACAGAGAAAGAATCTTGAGTTCAAAACAAAACAAAAACTGTGCTCGATGAAAGTCAAAGTCAAGAGAAGTGGATTCTGCTTATGTATCACCTCTAACTGGAAAACCGACCTTGAGCAAACAAAGACACGTCATCTCTGCACAAGGCAGGCTTCCATAGTCATAATCCCAGCATAATTATCCAACCTGCCAAACCTCAGGTTCCTTATCTGCTTACTTATTTCACTTATATGGCTTTTCTGCACTGTATAAGGAAAGGAACACAAAACACTTAGCATAATGCTGGCATATTATGAGTCATCAAAAGTGTAGTTCCTATTATCACTAATACCTATCCTTATTATTGCTATCACCATTTGAAACAGAGGGTTGGGACAGGCGAGCTCTATTTGAAGAGCATCTCTGTTCCAAATCCTATAATTCTTAGTTACTCTCTTCTTTTTCTTCCATTTTTCATTTAAGAGTGCTAGACAAGAAAAGGGAGATAAATTAGGCAAAGTCTAACAGTTAAACATCCTCAGCGTCTATGTTAGAAACAGTAGTGAACGATCGACCCAGAAGGAAATCCACAAGTAGGTTAAAATGAGATAATGAGATATATCACTCTCCAAAATGGAAAGACTTGTATCTTTTCTTTTATTATACTCATGGCATTGTGACATATTCACCCACAATACACTCCCATCAATGCCAAGGACAGCATCCCCCTGGCAGCAGAACCGGACTTCAGACAGTTTACCTTTCACTACATAAAGGTCCCCAGCAGCCCTTTAAGGAAGCTCTAAAAGATAGATAGCACAGTAGCCAATCACACTCATTTCTACTGATTAATCCTATCCAAAGTCTCATTGTGGTGGTTATTAAAGTTTGTTCTCTCTCTCTCTCTCTCTCTCTCTCTCTCTCTCTCTCTCTCTCACTCTTTTTCTCTCTCTGGTTATTAAAGTTTGTTCTCTCTCTCTCTCTCTCACACACACACACACACACACGAGAGAGAGAGAGAGAGACAGAGACAGAGACAGAGACAGAGAGAGACAGAGAGAGACAGAGAGAGAGAGAGAGAGAGAGAGAGAGAGAGAGAGAGAGAGAAAGACTCCTCTCTTCTTGGGGTGGAGGAGGTAGCTTACTCATTTAGTATAGGGCTCCCTAACACTGCATAAAATCTGGCCTGATGGTGTATACCAATAATCTCAGCACTTAGGAGGAGGAGGAGGAGGAGGTGAGGTCATCCTTACCTATATATCAAGTCCCAGGTCAACCTGGAACACATGGGATGCTATACTTAAAAAATAAATAAATAAATAAAATAATAAAGATTTCCTTGCTACCCCTACCTCCTAGTAGTTTTCACTCACAATTTAATGCCAGCTGAGAACCTCCAAACTCAAGAGTTACTAAGAGTGATGAGGGCACATTTCTTTCCTCTTGCATTTTTTCTTCTCTGTACAAAGCTGAAGAAAGGCAAGCTTAACCCACAACCTTCCAAGTAAGTAATTCAGCCCATACATGTTGTTTGAAAGATATCTCAGGAGGAAAAATGGAAAACAGGGTGATGAACCAAAAGATACAAAGATGATAGAGGCTCATCATCTACATGAGAATGAGATCCATGTTTATTTCTAAAGGTTTTTATTTCCCTGGTTTTTCTTTCTGCAGTGCTATTTATATTACATGAAGATTCTCAAGGACCAGAGCAAAAGGACAAAGCACTCACAGAGTAAGCAAAAACTCAGCAAAGGCTATCTAGTAGAGTGGTTAGAGGGCAGCATCTGGAGTAAAACTAAGACCTGGATAGAATAAGGCATAACATGCATTACAACAGAAGTCAGAGTTGAGGAGGGAGCCCTAGACCCATCTATCCAATTAGTCCCTGAAAAAATAGGTTGCTGCTCACCCACACCACTTCTCTTGCTCAGGTCACTCACAGGAAGCAGATGGCCCTAGCCCTAGGCAGATGGCTGAATATGAACAGGACAAAACTAAGGCCCATCCCTGATTACAAGAGTGCCTAGGGGTTGGCACAGCTCAAAATCAACAGCATCATCCAAGGTTCTACAATACCTACCGAGCTCACAAAGAGACTGGGTAAAGAGTTTAGTTAGGGAAAGACCCAGTACAACTCTCAAGCCGACCCAAGAGTGGTCATCCACTCATTTACTGTGTATATACCACAATCTAAGCAGTGTACCAGCAACTAGAAAAGCAGTGATGACAGAGGTGCTAACAAAAGACTATCGGCTCTCAGAAGTTCTCTGAAATGTAAGGGCAAACAAGTAAACAGATGGCAGTACAGTGGGGAAGTGCTGAGTCCAGGGCAAAAACAGTGGGGGAAGGCCAAAGACACCTGGAATGCAGTGGTCCAAACTGACCCTGGCTTTATAGGTGTTAGCCAAACAGACATGAAAGAGGTAGAGAAAAACATAGGGATCATTCCAAAAGGAAACAACTTAAGAGGCAAAAGAGAATTGGGAACTACCCCACCTTTGCTGTTAGCATGAGACCTAAAATGAACTGTGGGGGCTATCTTATCATGTCCTTTCTATTCAATTTAATAGAAACTGTAACCTCAGCATGAGCTGCCAACTTGCCCAGGGATACAGGTCTTGAGTGGCAAACCAGAGCCCAGTTCTCTCACTCAACAATTTCCTCAGGTGTTTCCCAATCAGAATCTGACTGCTGACTAAACCTTCAAGGACACATATCAGCCACAGGTCTGCTCTCCCTGGGTTAGGTATATTCTGAACACCCCTGGAAGGGCACTTGCTGAGGCCTCCCTATCAGATAAGGAACTCAGCAGCAGAGTTTCTTCAGGAGTGCCAGTGTGGCACAAAGAGCTCATGAGAAAGTAGTAACAGGTGTCTACCTTCTCTTCTGGAAAGAAAGCAGCAGGCATTTGCAACAGAACATGAGATAGGCTGTCTCTCTGTCTGTACAGATGCATGAGACAGACAGACAGACAGACAGACAGACACACACACACTATTTAAAAAATGGGACACCTTAGAAATGCAAAACTGAGGGAAATCTGTCAGTACAGAACAAGATTGGTGCAGGCAGGCTTAATTAAGACTCTACAGCCTGTTTCCCACGAGCCTACCTCGTTGTCTAGCTAGTCACATTAATTTAGCTATGAGAAGCAGTCACTATAGAGAATTTACCCTTGGGGGTGGGCCATCAGTCTAGCAGACAAGCCTTTAAAGTCAGGGCCCAACTGCCCTATCACCTCAATCCCTAATTTCAACAGCAACTGCTCTGTGACCCTAGCTGTCAACCAGGCTGCCTACTCTGGATCAGAGTATATGTAAGGTGGAAGAGAGCATTCATTAATTTTTGGAGTTTAACTCTCTCTTTAGAATCTAAACAGACAGGAAGTACAGTTGTTCAACTGCCAAAGCATAATTTCTCTTCTGATTATAACAAAGCAAAATAACATGTCACTATCTGGCAGAGAGGGGGCTGGCAAGAAGGCTCAGTTGATAAAAAGCGTGAGCATGCTACTAAGCCTGACAACCTAAGTTTGATCTCTAGGACCTACATCACTATGTGGGAAGAACCTACTCAAAGTTGTCTTCTGACCTCCATGCACCCTACCCCATGCACATAAAATAAATACTTTTTTAAAAAATGTGCAGAAAGAGGCTAATAAAGGTCAAATCTATTTACTATCTTGACCTTGAAGCAAAAAGGTATGATGAAAACATCCTAATGATCAGAAATCTCTGTAGTCTCCCTTGCCCTCAGATTGTTCCTCTGACCACATACTCCAGTGCAATTGACAAATGATGGCTTTGAGGTCTGAGGTGTAGTTCAGTGGTACAACACTTACCTAGCATATAGAAACACAAAGACATCATAAATAAGGTTGTCTGATCCTGGCCTTTGGGGCCCAAACCTGCTGGGAACAGCCAAGGCACGCACATAAGTGGCCTGCCCAAAGAACTGATTTATCCAGAAACTGAAAAGCCAAGTCTGGGCCTTGTATCCTAAACTCTTTCATATCTACTATGAGAAAACAATGGGTGCAGGTGAGGGTGTTTGTGTCTGTGTGAGATGACTCTATCCAGACTTCCTTCTCTCCATTAAAAACTACCCTTTAGACCCTGAACTTCTAGGGAAAAAAAAAAAAAAAAACAGTTCTGATTTCCAGAACTTTTTTCTCCGCTTTTTAAAACAAATGAATGTTCCCATAAGGGAAGATCAGCTAAGGGTAGGTAGAAAAGAATGACTATTTTAAGTTCCAGAGCCATTACACTTCTGTAAAAACTTCTTCCTCTAAAGAGGCAAAACACCTATTCAAAATAGAAAACATTCTTCATTCAGATTACTTCTCTAAAGTGCACCATTTTGGCAGACAATGTCTCTGCTGTTCATGGCTACTTCTTCTTTTACATGACATTAAAACTTTCACATACAATGTGAGCTACAAATTTTCTTATTAGGAGCTTTAGAAATAACTAGTGGCCACACACACACAGACACACCCGAATTCCAAGTATTGAAGAAGAGACAGGAAGACTATAGATTGAGGCCAGCCTGCATTACACAGTAAGTTCAATGCCATTCTGGACTACACAGTGATAACCTATGGGGGTTGGGAGGGGGGAAGGCTAGGCACTCAGGAGGCAAAGGCAAGCGGATCTCTGTGAGTGAGAACAAGCCTGCTCTATATACGAAGTTCTGAGACAACCAAAGCTACATAGTAAGACTCTGTTTCAAATAAACAGAAAACAGGAAGAGAAATAGATCCTCAAATTTATTTCTCAAGAAAATTAATAATAGAACATATGGACCAGCTATTTCACTCCTAAGTATATACCCAGAGAACTTTATACCCTACCATAGAGATGTTTGCACACACACACTCCTTCATGTTTATTACTGCTTTATTCACTATAACAAAGAATTGGAAACAACTTAGTTGTCCATCAACAGATTAACGGAGAATAAAAACTAGATAAGCCCCCATGTCCATGAATGTGCGCGCGCGCACACACACACACACACACACACACACACACACACACACTACAACAACTACTACTATTACTCAACTCTTAAGAAAATGAAGTTAAAAATGTAGAAAAACAGACTTAGAATGTATAATATTAAGTGAGGTCACATATCTCAGAAAGAAAAAAACTATATGTTCTCTCTTATATGTGGAATCTAGCCAACAATGTGTATATGATATATATATATGACAAACAAATGTATATGTGGATAGTATAGAATAGCATAAAAAGAGAAATAAAGTTGTTTTTCTAGTTTTAATTCTGTCATGGATTTTTTTGTTTTGGGTAGTACATAAGTGCAAACTGTAAAATGTGAAGCTACCCAGCTTCCATTCTAAATACGTACTCTAACCATATAGAAATTCACTGAGTTCTACAGACTTTGGATCTGGTTATTTTTGACATGTGATGTTTCTGTTTATTTGCATGTGTTTTATAATAAAGTTTATAAAATTTTTAAATTAGGAAAAATAATTTTTACAAAGTAGTGGTACTAAGTCACAACTTAATCAGTGTACCTGACACTATACATGATCATCACTACTAAAGAACTAAACCTCACCACAAAATGCTGCAACATTTAGCTAAGTGCAAGTTATTATCTTTTTTAGGCAGAATAGAACAGGAAGATACAGCAGCATTTTTCAAAGACAGGATTCTGAGAATCATTCACTAGCTTATCTACCATAATAACAGTAGTAGAGCTGCTATCCAAGAGTGCACTTGCCAAAATAAAGGATCTACAAAGGTAAAGAACGGTTTAGAGAAAGTCTTCTTGTGAGAGAAAAAAAAAGACAATAGTTTCATTTCCATGTAAATGACAACTCTCTGAGTTCTGTCTATGCAACTACACTTTCTACCTAAATTCAGCAAACTTGATGTACCCAAGGAATTTATCTGGCTGAAGCTGGTCCTTGCTCACAGTTGTTACCAAATGTTCCACAGTCCTAAGCAGTTCAGAGAAGAGGAGAAATGGGGTGTAGGGGTGGGGACAGGTCAACATGATGCTTAAAACTTTGCTCCCAAGTCAGAAGTAGAGGGCACTACTTTTAATTTTATCCAAGATTCTATTAGTTGTTTAAAACCTAGCATAGGCCTTTACATAACAAGTTCAAATCTTCAAGCTACCCAGATAAATGCAATTCAAATGTCAGTAATACAAATAAGTAAATCTTTACTCAGTCTGACAGATCTGCTTATTGGTACTCCCACCTAGTTCCTTAAACTATAAACTTCCCTGTGACTAAGCATGTTTCACACCTTCTATTGGGATGATGCACCACAAAAGAAACTGGATCAAACAGAGGCCCCTGCTCTTACTACTACTCCTAGCAATCTTCTAGAATAAACATATTTTCCACCCAAACTTTTCAGCTTCAGGAAAATCTCAAGGTGGGACAAACTTATAATACTGTGCCTGTTCTTGCCAGTTTCTCTTAGGTGCTGGTCCCCAATATTGCAAAAACTCCCAAATGGCACCAAATCTGGGACCACCTGAAATTCTGTTAAGACCCATGTTTGCTGTTTTATCATTTCCTAACAGTCTTCTCTAAACAGCTTGTAAAATGTACAGAAGGCACAGACCTCAAACCCACCAGAACTTTCAACAGAGTTTAGACGAAAGCAAACAACCAAGGCAGGCATATCTATTTTAATACTGTATATGGATGCAATAATGTTGAACTGTAAAGTATGAAGATGAGAAATAAGCAACAACTACTTATGAGTTATGAACAAAATAATGAAAAACAAAAGAGAACAAAGAAATTAATCTGAACCAAGATAATCAAAGAGGGCCTTCTAAAGGAAAGTCAAAGCTTTGACAGCTGGGAAAGTACAAAGAAGCAGTCTGGCACGATGGTATACAGCTGTAATCCAACTCTCAGGAGGCTAAGACAGGAGGATCCCGTATTTGAGGTTATCCTGAGCTACATAATGATGCCACATCTTAAAAACAGTAATAAAAAAGTATTAAGAAACAAAGACGGGGACACATAAGAAGGAGCACTCTTTAAGCATCCTAGAATGGAAAAGGCCAAGGATAAAGGAAGAACAGAAAATAAATTCCATTCTAAAATCCTCAGGTTAAGGTACAATTCGTACTGGTTTCCAGTTTCTGCTACCTGGCAAGTTCTGGTTATTTTCAACTGACTCTTTAGGTAAGGCCAGCTTGAAAACTCATCCTTGGGTCAGCAGGCAGTAGGAAATGACTGTTCTTGAGCAGGAAACCTGACCTAATCTAAGTCCACAGCATCAACTAGAAGTCCTCCAGGAACACATGAAGGAAAGAATAGGAGTATCACACCCTGACACACAGCTTTTATTCTTTTACCTAATCCCTAGAGATAAGCACCGTGAAAGGGAGCTAACTGACCTTGGCAAGAACTACAGCAAGCTGCAAAGCCAGTCAGAACAACAACTACAAAAAGGCCTAGTCAGGATACCGGTGACAGGAACCTGCAGAAGGTGGCACAAGAGGAGTTCTGAAGGAGGAATACTGAGAAGAGTTGGAAGATTGGGTTTCCATTCCCAGATGGTGCCATTATCTTAAGACATCAATGCTTTGGCTCTGCTGACAGATGCCAAATGCTAAGGTCAGTCAGCTCGACACACTGCTTGTTTCTGGGAATGGGGGTTACATGTTCCATCCTTCCCATCTGTCTGTGGTTTTATATGCTAGCTGTGATTTCCTGTAATTCCTGTGTATAGGGATCGATGGGAAGACAAGGACAAGCACAGGCAACTCCTCTGTCCATCAGTGTGACAAACACATCTCAAGAGTCCTGCATAACGGTCCTACTGGTAACTCAGATTATGGGAAGAAGAGAAAGGAGAAGGAAGCATCTTGCTTTGAAAGCTATAAGGGAAGTGCCCTTCTTACACAATCAATTTCCCCTTTTGGCAGAGCCTTCCCAGAATGCATTTAGTGAGAACAAGGAAGAAAACCCAACATTTTCCAACCCTGAGTCCTGACTGATTCCTGCACAGATGAGGAACCCAAGATTCCTTACAGCCTTGCTGTGTGAAAAATCAGCACAAACCAAGGAACCAAGAATCAACATATAAGGCCAAAAATGCTTCCAAGTATACAACGCCCTTGAAAACTGAATGACAGCCTTTCACAGTGGTGACTCTGAGGGGAACAGGACACAAGTAAGACAGGAAGATTGAATGTTCATGGCCAGAGTAGGTCACAGCAAGATCTTTCCTAAAACAAACAAGCCTTACCTATAATTTTTTTCTTTTTCTTATGCTCTTTGAGGTAGGGTTTCATATATTTCCTGTTGAAATATATGAATATATATATTTCAGGTTTCATGTATTTAACTGAAAATGACCTTGAATTTTTCTTTCTTTCTTTTTTATTTTTCTCCTTTTTTGAGGGGGAGACAGGGTCTCTCTATGTAACTCATCTGTCCTGGAATTAACTATGTAAACCAGGCTGGCCTCAAACTCAAAGAGACCAAGTGCTAGGATTAAAGGTATTCATGACCAGGCCAGGCTTTATGTGGTGCTGGGGATCAAACCCCATGTTTCATGCATGCTAAGCAAGTACTTTACCAACAAAGCTAGCCCTCAATCTGTGATTTCTAAAAGATTTTCAAGATCTGGGAAAAACAAGTTTCAGATGTGCATGTTCACACAGGAAAAGTACATTTCAGTGCTTTTCTAACTATTAAATAAACATAAGGGGGAAAGAGAGCAGATTGAATGAAGAACAAAGTGTTGGTTATAACTTGGTGACATTTTCTAAACAAGAACTTCCCTCCCACCAGTGACAGATTCAAGCACTCTAAAACAATCACACTGTTTTCTTCCACACAGGGGCCTCAGAAAACTTAATCTAGGAGGTGACCTTAGAATACCTGTTACTGCATGACTTTTCCAGGATCAGGCCTCCTAGAGATGGCAAAGTGTCCTTTATAAAATCATGGTTCCAGAGGGGAGAGGGACATTTTATCCTTCTCTATAACTGAGGTGGTCATAATTCCATCCCAGTATTATGAACCCTCCAGTTAGTAACACCATCACTATATTAACTAGCATCTGACTGCTTACTCGCTGGGTATGAATCTGAGCACTTTACACTTACTATCTGATCTAGGTACTATTATCATCTCTGGTTATAGGCAGGGAAACCTAGCAGTAGAAGGTGAAAGAGATGGGGTGAGACTTCAGACTAAGCAGTCTGACCCCAAAGCACGCAATCTTAGTAGAAATATAAATGTGTTCCATGTAATTCATTTTAAATGCTAACATTATTTCCAGGCTGAATGGAAGGCTCAGGGGTTAGGAGCACTTGCTATTCTTCTAAAGGACCTGAGTGCAGTTCACAGCACTGATGTAAAACATCCCACAAGATACTGTAACTCCAGTTCCAGGGGAACCCAACATTCTCTTCTGGCATCCTCAGGCACCCATATACACACAGATACGCATTTAAAGAAAAAAATCTAAAATAAAAACATTACAGATAGACTGTAGATTAGGAGGAACCTTCATAAAAAGACAAACAGGAAGTTACAGCGATGATTCAGACTGCTCTATACAGCTGTGCAACCTCCTGAGGTGCCAGACACTTCAGATTGAGCAGAAGAAATCTTGAATTTGGATGCCAGGGACCCACTCATGAGGGCACTGACTGTTGAAGGGCTAGAGTCTAGGGTTATATCTTCCTGCAGTCTGTTCATTTTGTTTTAGTATTTAATAAATGGATTTCATTATGGCATTCTCATATACTACTGTATCTTGCATCACCACCCTCCCCTTCCCCCATTTCCTCCTCTGACTTGGCACATTTCCTCTCCTAAAATACCCAAAATAGTCCCTCCTTTCTAGTGGCCTGTGCCGCCTCAGCCTTGTCCTCCACCCACTTACCTCCTCTGAAACATCAGTGTTAACCACATCCCTGTCCCAGCACATAACTGGTCACTCCTGGAAGAGACTCAACCCCCAATAGCTCAAATCCTCAGTGCCTTGGCTGAGAGGACAAGGATGGGTTGTGGCCCACCCAGCCCAGCCCAAATACCACGCCACCATTCCTTGCTATGGTCTGTGCTTTTGAATAGTGTTAAATTATGGAAGCTCCAAGGCCCTCCTTGTTCTCAAACCTCTTATTTATACTAAAGTTCCTTGTTTGCACAGGTCACCCCCACCCACCTATCCCAGACAGTTTCCTTTCTATGTTCATGTTATCATATGGCCAGGTGATTTTAAAGCACACTTCAGGTGACAAGGGGGCTCTCTGAAGCCTTTTTATGACTTGGGAATACAAGTCACTAGATGAGTAATTCCCTGAACTGCAAATGAGATGGACAGTAACTAAGTCACAGATAGTACATGTATTAAATGCACTGACACATGGAGCAGAATGCAATGAAAAATCATAGATACTGATAGCTCTTAACAGATATGCATCTACCAGCATTTGCCTTTTTTAATGAGCCTGATTTCTCTAGAAATTATTGCCAAAGATGGATACACTGCATAATTATAATACAATTCAGATATTCTTAATAAAAACTTGTATAGAAGAAAGGAGAAGTTTTGTTGTTTTGTTTTGGAGTGGTGTTTTCTTTAAAAGTCTAAACATAAAGCATGTTGCTGGGGTCTCTTCACTTGTTTGTAACCTGAGTAAAAAATGCACTCACTTCAAGGCTGTGCCCCTCTGTGCCAGCAATAGTAAATCTCCACCACATGTGAGCTCACTAGATTATTACATAGGCTACAGCATGTGGCCAAGAGTTCAGACAGCCCAATTCTGATAGAAACTATGCCAGTACAGGCAAGATTTTTAAACCCTCGTTTAAGCCAGGCCTGGAACACAGGTCTATTATAGTAGCTACCTGGGAGCCTGAGGAAGTTCAAAGCCCTGCCTGGGCTACAAGAATGAATCAAGGTCAACCTAGGCTACTTAGTGAAACTCTCTCAAAATAAAAAGTCAAAAGAGGACTGGAGAGTTAGGGATGTAGCTTAGCATGTAGAGCATTTCAGCAAGCTCTGATTTTAATACTCCACACAACATAAGCGGGGCATGCTGGTATAAACCTGTAATCCCTGCACTTGGCAGGGGAGAGGCAGGAGGATCAGAAGTTCAAAGTTATCCTTGATTATATAGTAAGTTTATAGCCACCCTCATATATATGATTCTCTGTCTCAAAACAAACAAACAAACAAACAAACAGAGTTGAGATGTAACACAGTGGTAGAGCATTTGTCTAGCATACAGAAGGCTCTGGGCTCAATAACCAATACTAACAAAATCTTTAAATTGTAAAATAGACACCAAATGGTTACAATTTCAAAATTGCTAAGAATATAAGTTAATATGTACAAAACTGTAAAGACAATGTCTGACACAAAGTAAGCTTTCAATAGTATGATGGCACATACCTGTAATCTCAGAATTCAGTAGAGTGAAACAAAAGGATACTGAACTCAAAAACCAGCTTTGATGCTGCAAGTTTGAAGCCACTTTGAGCTACATTTCAAAATGTGGACTCAAAACAAAGCAAAACATTGTTCTATACATGTTAAGCATTTTGCATCATCCTACCTTATAGTATTAATTTAGTTCTGTATAAATTTGGGACTTTAAACATTTTGAATGTGTCTTAGTCCACTATGGCTATTAATTCAAACCTCTCAATAACCATGTTAAATTAGATCCTGCTATAAGAAAAAACTACTAGCCAAAGGGTAGGAACTGAATACACAGTAATCTCCCTCCTTAGGTCAGGGACCTGTCTCTATCATCTGTGAATATCCTCCCACCCCCACCCCCACTCGCACTCCCACTCGCAGAAACTCAATAAATCCATGTTAAATTAGACTGACTACACAGCTGTCAGGCTATGAACAGAACAACCACAGCCCTGTAGCCAGAGGATGGGGAACAAACAGGAATCATCATTTCTGGGCATTCCTAACTTGAGAACAGACAAGAGGTCTACTATTCCCAGGCCAGACTCCAACTCATTCCTGAAAGAGAAGGGAGCAGCCAGAGGTCACTCAGAGGGAAATGTCAGTATTGCCCTCTGCACAAATGACCTGTGAAGCAGTAGGGAGTCAGGCTAATGTAATGGGACATTGTACAGGCCCTCCCAACAGGCCAAATTGGGATCCATACATGTTTCAGATGCATATAATGCTGCCTTGCTAATTGAAATGGGAGTTGCCTTTCACAGAGCTTAGGCTGGTCTATAAATACCAGGAACCAAAAGGCTTTCTGTAGGGGCTCAACTGCACCTTCCCTATCTGGTCCTCTATGCCTCAAGCAATCCCTAGGGAGCATCCCTCAGAAAAGAACTGTCCTCCAACAGTACACATTCACCCCAAGAAATATACTCCAACTTCTCTTTTTCTACTTTAGCCTGTTTTTGTTGGTCTTTCCTTCCCATTTACTTCATCTAAACAATCCAATCCCAAACACCCTTACATGGTCCCACCCTCTTTTTTTTTCCAGATAATTTTGTCTCCCTCTCCAGTTCATCCCACACTTCAATATTCCTATCCCACAGACTCTGTCTACCATGAAAGAAACACCAGCTCTGAAATCACTGCAACTCTGGTTCTTGTTCCAGCGCAGTAAATTACAGTATTCCACATTGCTGAGGCTACTGTCCTGATCTATAAAGTGAAACAAGCTTGCCTCGATAAAACACCCAGCACAGTGCCACCCAAAACATCCTGCCTTGTCCTACTCCCTAGAGGACTTTCCTTCTTCCTTTACTACTTATACTCACTCAGGGTATCTTATCTTTAAAAATCCAAAAGTCACACTAGAAGAGTGACTTCACCCTGTAATGTTATCTCTGTAGTCCTAACAGCAACTTTCTGGTCACTTTGCACCTGCCTCCTACAAATAACTTACTTGGGAAAAGAGAGTAATTAAAAGGGATAGAAATGAAGAGTTATTAAGTCTCTATATGGTAAGAACAGATTTGTCACATGTGACCAAAGCTCCAAGCACAAGAGAGTTCCACAATCAGACATTTATGAATTAATTTTATCAGTCATTTTTGTTAGAAAAACCATCTGGTTCATTTCTTTAAGAAAAATAAAAGTTTTCATGCTTATTTATTTATTTGTTAGAGGGGACATGAATGTGGTTGTCAGAGGACAATCAATGTGAATCAGTTCCCTCCTTCTACCTTTAAGTGGGTTCCAGGGATTACACTCAGGTGGCAAGCACCTTTGCTCAGTAAACCATCTTACTGGTCACCATCTGGTTAATTTCTGATAAGACCCAGGCATGAGTTTTCAGAGATCAAGGACTGCCTATAATTTGATTCCCAAAAGGTGGCATCCTTGATGACAGCTCCAAAACAGTGTGTCAGGTCTCTCTAACTAATGTTCTGATTCTGCTTCTGCAAACTCATGACTAGCCTTGAAATAAACCCACAACCTAGTTCTTTCATAAGAACCTTGTCCAAAATTTTTAGTCATCACCCTTAAAAACAAACTATCTTCAAAACCCAGATCAATACTAAAGAAAAATTAATAAAAATCATAAGCAGCTTGTGCTTTAAAGGGACTTTCAACAAAGAGGTAAGAGGGTGCTTCTCCACAGACGATTCTTATTTTGAAATTAGCTACCAGTCAAGAGGTTCTCCTTCATGAGATTTTTAAGATCTTCCTAGATCCAAGACAAAAGGATACCTGTCTAAAGAGGTACAGGAACCTGGATAGCCTCAAGTATGAAAAAGTGGGTACCTCGAGGGTAGCCCCTTAAAACCTGCAGATAACCATGGGATTCAGAGAAAGGTCTTCCACTGAGGAAGCTCAACCTGTCCTGTGCAGGCCTGTTGGGACAAAGGAAAAAAAGAATGTAAGCACAAGTTCAGTAGTGTGGCCAGCAGCAAGCAAGAACTTCAGTGATGGATAGACTGAAATGTTCTGAACTTGACAGGTCAGAAATTTGAACTACAAACAAGGACAATGATAGAGACCCTGCCATGTGCCAAATAAAGTAGATGTGGAAAGGGGGAGAGAGAAACAAGCCCTACCCTTCTGTAATTCGGGATGTGGCCCACCTGCCACAGAAAGTGGAACAAAAGATAGGATCCAAACTGGAGTCTTGTTAACCCCTCAGGACAGACCAATGGTGCTCTACTATGGCACGGTCCACAGTCCTGGCCAGTATGTGAGCCTCCAGCTTGCTACAGCCTACACTGATAGAGCAGGTATTTACAGACACCACATAGGTAGCAGTGCTATTTCTGCTGTAACCCAAGCTCCCTTAGCATAATGCTAGGTGTGGTGGCTACATAACAAGATCTTAGCATAGAAGAAAAGAAAAGGGGAGGAGGAAGAGGGAAAAATAGAGAGGGAGAATGTTAAGAAGGGAGGCAAAGTCACCTATTCATTCTGTGCCTCACCTTCAGTAGCTTTAAAGTGTAATTCCCACCTCGCTTAAACCCATAGGCATGAGAATAAGAGCTGACAACACCAACATTACTAGCTGAACACTTCCCATGTGCAAGATACCAGTCTAGGCACTTTACATTTCTTACTTCATATAATCCTCAAAACCCACAGTCTATGGTACATGCAATTATTAACTCCCATTTTCAGTTGAAGAAGCTGAGGCAAAGCAGCAAAGAGACTTATTCACTTATTCTTATGTACTCAGAAAACTCTAACACTAAGAAAGCAAGAGTCCGATACTTTACATCTTTCCCAAACTGCTATTTGAATATCTTTTAGTTATCAGGACTGTGCCTTCTGCTTTAAATATGTCCATTTGATTCTCATGTCAATATTAAATGTGGTTTTATTAAGTTATTCAAGTTATACATACCACTGGTGTAAAATTCAAATAACACAGAAAAGTAGCTTAAGAAGTTATAGTTTAGCCAAGAACGGTAGTGCATGCTTTTAACCCCATCCCTCTGGAGGTAAAGGCAAGCTTTGTGAGTTTGAGGCCAGCCTCATCTACACAGCAAATTCTAGGAGTGTCAGAGTTACACCTAAAGACTTGTCTCAAAAAAAAAAAAAAAAAAACCGAGAAAAGGAAGATGACATTATTGTTTCTCTCATTTTTATGACCTAGAGTTCTCTCCCCAGGTAATCATTAATATGTTGATACGGTACCTTTCTAGAGATCACATTAACATCGGCTCTATTTCACAAACTAACTATAAAACTGAAGGATCAGTTGAGCATTGGGATGAATGCCTACAATCTCAGCATTAGGAAAGCTAAGGCAGGAAGACTGCCAAGAGTTTGATACTAGCCTGGACTACATAGTGAGACCTCATCTAAACGAATGTGAAAAACCCTGAAAATCAAAGTTCAATTTGTTCCAGGTCATACAGCTGGCAAGCAGAAGAGCTGAGACTGAAGCGAGGCTGCTGTAAGCCCACTACCTTCTCTGCTGCCTCCTAAGTACTCTCTTCTAAAAACAACTGCCATTCTCAGGACAGTGGAATAGGGAACTGCACCTGGCCTATGGCCAGTTTTACTCCTCCACTTTCCCAACTAAATGGAAAAAGCAGGCAGGCTGCCCAAGTACATCTCTGGTCCAAGAACGCGGGCACTCCATATTCTTTCTATTCTAGGCTGCCACAGCTCAAAAGACCTTCTATAATGTCCTTGTAGCTCAGTCTTATCTCCAGCCTCTGGAAACAATAGAGGACAATAGTTTAGCATCGGAGACCATGCTGGGAAGTGTCTTCAAAAGCCTTCAATCTTGGAAACACCACCAGGCTGAAGAGTCAATCAGATGACTGCAAAGGGACAGTTAGAACCAAGATACCAACATACCAAATTTGGGGTGAGCTTGCTGAGCCACTCAAAATCCTCGGGGTAGTGTTTGGAACCTAGTGAGTTCAGAATTTCTGCTTTGTTTTACTCCTATCTGACCTGTCAACCACATAGATTTTGAGATAGTATTTCTGTCTCTGGGGACTTTCATCCTCCTCCAAAAAATAAAACCTTTGTATTATATGGAAACATTCTTCCTAAGGATATTTCAGCTGCTTTTTCAAACTCTACACACATTCACAATTTTCAAATTTATTTTCATCATTTTTAGTGTGTATCTGTGTGTTGGAGGTAAGGGCGCAGGTATATACATGCCTGAGCACCAGTGCTAGATCACCCTAGAGCTGGAATTACAAGCAGTTTTGAGCTGCCCAACATGCTGGGTCACCTCCCCAGTCCCCACATTAGAATTTGTGTCCCATCAGTATGCAAAATATACTGAGTTTAGGACTTCTGTGCTGAGCCAGGGGAACAGCAAAGGAGCTACTGCTGTTACACTGCTGTTATTCAGCAAGTAAGTGTTATGGATATAAAATTCCTGGAAGTTTCCATTTCCAGCATGAGCTACCAATGTTGGATTTAAGGCTGAGTCAGCATCTCAATTATACAAGTACAGTAGCTGCTGAATGCCTTCAGGGAAGGGGATAGGGGTAGAGAGATGGTCAAGGGTAATGAGCACTTGCTGTTCTTACAGAGGACAATCTAGGTTCAATTCTCAGGAACCACATGGCAGCTTACAACCATCTTTAACTTCCTTCCAGTTCCAGGGGATTCCAATGCCCTTTTCACATCTCTGATGGCCCAACACATACAGATCACACACACACACACACACACACACACACACACACACACACACACACACACACAAACACACACACGTAGGCAAAATATTTATTTATACACATAAACTATTTTTTTTTTAAATTTCAACTCATTGTCAAAGGTTTTACTTTTCCCATTTGTATACCAGGACTAAAATTTAAATACAGCTGTTCCTTGGTAGTTACAAAGATTATTGGTTCCAAGATACCTGTGCGTATCAAAATCTGAGGATATTCAAGTACCTTACTTAAAAATAGAATAGTAGTTACTTACAAATACCTTCCCATATACATAAAATCATCTCTAGATTACTTATAAGACCTAATGCTGTGCAAATAACTGTCAGGCTATATTGTTTAGAGGGTAACAAACAAAAAATCTACATGTTGGCCAATGAGATACATTTTTCTCCCTCCACATTGTCAGGTAAGGTTAGCTGAATCCACAGATGAAGAACCCCCAAGATTATGGAGGGCACATATATTTTATATGAAATGTCTTATGTAAGAACCTGTAAAATGCCGGCAGGTGGTGGTGGCACACGCCTTTAATCCCAGCACTTGGGAGGCAGAGGCAGGTAGATTTCTGAGTTCGAGGCCAGCCTGGTCTACAGAGTGAGTTCCAGGACAGCCAAGGCTATACAGAGAAACCCTGTCTCGAAAAACAAAACAAAACAAAAAAGAACCTGTAAAATGCAGAAATTTTTGCATTTTTTTTTTTTTTTTGCTGCTATGTTTGTTAATATGTCTAGCCCATATTGTAAAGAGGGGAAATTTAAAACACACTTAAGGGGTTTGAAATGTGCAAGAAAAGACTGACTAGAACACCAGAGAACAACTCAAATAACGCATCGTTAAGTGTTAAACTGTGCTGCACAGAATCTGGAAGAGGGCACTCAATACATTCTTGTATAATTAACACATGAGTTTAGGCACATTACTTAAAAAATTCCTCACCTTGTCACCTTAGCACCACCCTCTCTATATCTTCCCTAAAGCTGCCACCAGTGGCTCTACATCTGCTCATGCTACCACTCTCTACCTATGTTCCTAAAAATAAACATGTACTTTTAGACAAGCACCCAAAGGACAATGAGAAGCACCAACAAAACTATTCATTTCTAAAGAACAAAGAAACAAGTCATCCTGTGTTAACTATTTCCTTATTTACAACTGAATTCACACTCAATGCTGAATATATTTATTCTGCCAAGCTGCAAAAATAAATGTATAAATTAGTTTTAGGGCATGACTGATACCCACACCAAAGCTTTTACAAAACCCAACAGGCCTATAGAAACAAAACCCACAACTGAAAATTAGCAGACACACCTATTTTGTTTTCAACCATAATACTTAACACTGTAGTGTTTTTAAAAAATATTTTATTATTTTTATGTGTATAGATGTTTTGCTTGCATGTATGTCTGCCTGTGTGTGCCTGGTGCCCACAGGGGTTGGAAGAGGATTGTAGACCCATGGGACTGGAGTTATGGATGGTTGTGAGCCACCATGTAGGTGCTGTGAATCTAACCCAGGTCCTCTGGAAGAGCAGACAGTAAGTACTCTTAACTAATAAGCCATCTCTCCAGCCCCCTAAAGTTTGTTTTGACTGCCCTTGCTGAATGAGCTATATAGTGAGACCCTGTCTCTGAAATCAAATAAATAAGGTAAAAAATGAAGGCTCTGGGAATATTGAGGTGGGAAAAGTGACTATGGAATACACACCACTTATACTATCTATTCCCTTCTCCCAAATTCTGACTGTTTCTCTCTCAACAGAAAATAAAGGACAGTGTAAGGCTCGGAACATGGCTTAGTTGGTAGAGGACACACAAAGCATGTACAAAGCCCTGGGTTCAATTCCCAGTACCACATAAACCAAGCATGATGCAAACCCAATATACAGAAACCACTGACAAAGCCAGAACATTAAGGCTTTGTGTCTACAACAGAGTCCTCCAAGCTAACTCCTAGGTATTTTCTTAGACTGATAATTCCATGCAGGCCAAGAATTAGGACCATTTTGTTTTCTTACAACTACACACACACACACACACACACACAGAGGTTGGGCATGGTGACATGTGCCTTTAATCTGGGGGCAAAGGCATAATAAGGCTCTCTGTGAGTTTGAGACCAGCCTGGCCTACAGAGCAAGCTCCAAGTCTATATGGATCCATCCTGCCTCAAAAACAACAACAACAATCAAAGCTGGGCAGTGGTAGCATTTGCCTTCGATCCCAGCCTGGTCTACAGAGCAAGTTCCAGAACAGGCAAGGTTACACAGAGAAACCCTGTCTCAAAAACACAAAACAAAACAAAAACAAAAAAGAAAGACAGGCATAGTGGAGCACACCTTTAACCCCAGCGCTTCGGAGCCAGAGGCAGGTGTGTCTCTGTGAGTTTAAGGCCAGCTTGGTCTACATAGTGAATTCCAGGACAGCCAGGGCTACACAATAGCTACACAGTGAGACCCTGTCTCAAAACAAACAATCAAAACCAAAATGTATATAAGGCACCCAGCCATGTATTCACTGCATGCCAAATAAATACCTAGATTTACTTCTTGGTTTCTGCGTAACCTGTCTCTTACCAGTCCAAAAACCTAAACTGACTATCAGCTCATAAATTATTATAACTTGAGGGTACACATAAGCAGGAAAAAAGATGAGTCTAGGAATTCTTATGAAACCCAGAGCCTGTTTTTCTTCTTATCCTGCTGTGTAACAAGCAAAATCCCCATAGGAGTAAACAAGGAGAAAGATGGCCTTCCTATAGCAGTGGCCTACCTGCAGGAGGATAAGAAGTAACTAGTTAGCATACAATTCACTAATGGTCAAAAAATGCCATCAGAACATGAACCAAAACAACAGCACCCACCAAATACAAAACATTGTTTACTAGCTTTCAGGGATAGGGAAAAGTGAAAACATATGAGCCGTTTCTTTCCTTGCTGACTAGAGACATACAGTTTCAGATGTGTGTTCACATTGCCTTTAAGTGGATGACTGACTGCACATATAGTAAGCCCAAGGAAGTCAAACCCACAGCTATGAAGGGGCTGTCAGATAATAGGAGGAAGGGATTAGGGTGGGGAAGTAGAATAGGTAATAAATAAAGAGGTGAGGGTATAGGATTCATCCAGATGACTACTATCTCCCAATCTTCACGTAATTCTACCATATCTAGGATGCTAACAGCACCTGCCACTGTCTCACCTGGAGGACCTAAGGAAAATAAAAAACAACAGAGAATACAATCCAGTGGCCTGGAATAAAGTGCCATTTTTGAATCACAAAAAAAAAAAAAAAAAAAAAAAACCAGCACAGAGGGGAGGGGGAAAAAAGTTAAGAAGCCTTAGCTGTCATGCAACTGTACCCATTTTAAGAAAAGTATTCCCTAGGGTTGGAGAGATGGCTCAGGAGTTAAGAGCGTGTACTGCTCTTGCAGAGCACCTGAGAATGATCTCCAGCAACCACATTGGATGGCTCACAACCACCTGTATTCCAGGGCCAGAGATTCCAACATCCTTTTCAGGCCTCTATGGGTGCCTACGCTCAAGTAAGTATGCACACACACACACACACATACACACACACAAGTAAAAATTGTCTTTTTAAAAGTATTCCTCACGCAAATAATAATAGTCTCTTTTTAAAAGTATTCCTTCAAATATTGTAAAGACACATTCCTCCTTGTTGCTATTAGACTATTAGACTCAAAACCACTACTGCAGATGCTAGGGTAGTTCAGATGGTAAAATGTTTGTTGGCATTCATAAGCATATCCTGTCTCAAAAACAACAACATACCATTTAAGAACGTGAGTTTACTCAGGACAATACAAAATAATACTAATCACAAACTTGGCTGAGGACCCAATATACTTTCTAAACATAGGCCCAGAGGGGGACAAGAACAAAGTGACAAGGTGATCTTACTGGGGTAGGAACTTGGCTTCTCTACTGATCCTTAAGCCTCCGGTTCTCATTTTTCTTTTCTATAAGAGGTAAAGAGGATCTCAGAATTCAAAGTCCAAGTCTTCCAATTTTAATGAACCTACAGTTTCCTTTCATATACTTGTTTATTGCACAAGAATCAGATGGAATCCAGATTTTATGCTAGTGTGGTTGCACACACCTTTATTCCCAACAGTGCAGTGGATTAAAAAGGCAGGTTGGGAGGCCAGGCATGGTGGTACATAGTTTTAATCCAGCACTCGGGAGGCACAGGCAGGGGCATTTCTGTGAGTTCAAGACCACCTGGTCTACAAAGCCAGTTCCAGGTCAGCCAGAGCTGTTACATAGAGAAACCCTGTTTGGAAACAAAAACAGCAACAAACAAGAAAGAAAGGGGGGACAGGGAGGGAGGGAGAGAGGGAGGGAAGAGGGAGGGAAGAGGAAGAGGAAGAGGAAGAGGAAGAGGAAGAGGAAGAGGAAGAGGAGGGAAGGGGAAGAGGAAGGGAAGGGAAGGGGAGGGGGGAGGGGCAGGGGGAGGGGGAGGGGAGGGGGAAGGGAAGAGAAGGGAAGATAGGTGGGGCTGGAGAGATGGCTCAGCAGCTTAAGTGCTTTGGCTGCTTTTCCAGAGGTCCTGACCTCAATTCCCAGTAACCACATGGTGGCTCACAACCATCTATAATAGAATCTGATTCCCGCTGCTGATGTGCATGAAAACAGAGCACTCATATACATAGAATAAATAAATCTTTAAAAAAAAAGAAGAAAAAAAGACAAGTGAATCTCTGAGAATTCTAGGTTAGCCTAATTTACATAGTGAGTTCCAGATATCTAGAATAAATAGACTTTGTCTCAAAAAATGAATAAATAAAATTAAAAATAATTGGACTCCTTGCTGAGCCTCTTGAAACTCTAGAACTTGGGAATAGAATTTGTATTAACAATAGGGCCTACTTCAAATCCCAACATTTTAGACAATGAACTCTACCAGGTAAGTTATAACTGCATTCATAAATATTTATACACACACATCTGAAGAACTTTCCAGAAAAGGACTCATCTTTGGCTTAGTTCCAGATACAGGAACCCAGAGAAGGCTAACTAAAGTACCCCATTTTTGTCTGTCTTGGAGGCCATGTGCCCTACCCTGTTCCTCTAGAAAGAAACTGTCTTGACACTCTGATAAAACAAGAAGGTGACCTGTAAGTGTGCAGTTAAAAAAAAAAGTCTTTAGTAATGATCTAGAAACAAGAAGAGCAAAACCTGCTGTTGATCATGAAGGTTAGTCCCAATTAGGACAAGGGTGAAAGGAAAGAGAAGCCATTACATTATTCCAGTAAGATGGCTGGTTTGATGGAAATGCTCAGGATTAAATCCCATAGAGGAGATGACACTCTCAGCAGCACCATCTGCTCCTTCTGGTGTCTAGCCTGATCTTTTTTTTTTTTTAACTCCACTGTAGCCAAAGTCCACCTGTGTGAGGGCTGTGAACACTGCTCTGAAGAGCACAGTTCCTCAGATCTGTGCATGCTCTCATAGCCACTTTAGATCTTCCCCATCTTGAGGTTTGACTCCCCAGCAGGTACACAAAACTGCAGGACAATTTTTACAAGGAAATACTTCTGAGAACTACAGATTACACTTAATAATGAAAAGCCCCAAGAAATGAAAGCACACGCCCACACAAAAACTTACACAAGAATGTTTTTAGCTGACTGTGGTGTCACATGCCTATAATCCCAGCACTTGGGAGATTATAGCAGGAGGACCTCAAAGCCAGCCTAGAATACCTGACTATATAAAAAAAAAAAATTATTCAAAACCCAAAGTGGAATCGATGCAAATGTCCATCAGCTGATAAGTAAGGTGTACTTGGCAATAAACTGCGACTGAAGTACAGACAAACGCTCCAACACCAATAAATCTTAACAATATTAAGTGGGGCTGGAGGGATGGCTCAGCAGTTAAGAACATCAGTTGTTCTTCCAGAGGACTCAGGTTCTATTCCCATCACCCACAAGGTGGCCCACAATTGACTGAAACTCCAGCCCCAGGAGATCTAACAGCATCTTCTGGCCTCTGAAGGTACTGCATGAACATGGTACTCAGGCAAAACTCCCACACATATTAAAAAGAAAAAAAAAGTAACTGGTAGTGAAAGAAGCCAGTTATTAAAGACTACATATACATACCACAATTCCAATAACATGAAATGTCCAAGTAGGTAAACATAGAGAAAGTAGATGAGAGTAGTCTAAAATTAGATTGGTGTGATTTTATACAACCCCATAAATATACTAAAAACAGCTGCACTGCTTATGCAAATGTCTATCAATTAATGCATAAAGACAATGGTATAGACTGGATGTGGTGGCATATACCTTTAATCCCAGCACTCAGGAAGCAGAGGCAGATAGAGCTCTGTGAATTCAAGGCCAGTCTGGTCTATATATTGATTTACAGGACAGCCTGAGCTACACTGTGGAACTTTGTCTCAAAAAATAAGAAAAATTTTAAAAATAGTACATCTATACAAAGAAATACTACTCAGTAATGAACAGAATGAAGTACAGATACATGCTATAACACAAACCTCAAAAATATGCTAAGTAAAAGAAGCCACATGGGTGAATTTTTATGATATATAAGTTATAAGCCAACAAAACTATTTCTTTAAAAAGGTACATGACAAAGTAAAATGCTATATGCCAAAAAAATCTCCTTGAGTAAACTTAGAAATGATCGATATATATATATATTTGTGTGTATACACACACACACACACACACACACACACACACACACACACACACACCCCATATGAAGCCATTTGAACTATTAAGGATGAGTCATGGGTAAATGGTTATAGAATAATGCTGAGAAAGAAATTCAAAACAAGATGTTTAGGGTCTACCAGAAAAGATGGAAGAAACAGAATACACAGAAAAGACATGCTAGGTTAACAATAATTACTTTATTTTGATCTGTATATTCTAACCTGTGTAATCTTCTCCCACTTTAATGGCAATTAAAGGAAAAAAATCCCCCTCAATATTCCCTCAAACAGTCTGCAGAGACAATTAAATTTAAGATGAAAATAAACAACCTAGTTTCATGGTTCCCTTTTTCAGAATTCCATCCACTTAGTTCTCAGAGATCTACTGAGAGCAACTCGAAGGAGAAGAATTGGACTAACTTAATGCCCAAAAGCCACTTTCATTCACAGCCTAATCAAAAGCCAAAACCTAGTTGAAAAGAGAACTTCTGCAAAGACAGTCTACATAAAGGTAACTCCACTCTGACCTTAAACTTCTGTGGGTACACAGGCATGTCACTGCTGATGGTAATTTGGATTTGGGCAGATTAGATACATGTTCCTCCTGGAGAAAAGTTGGTAAGAAAAGGGAGTTTGGAAGAGTCCCTATTCAAATCTCTTCTTTTGAGGTTTTGCTCCCAATCTCCAAAAGAATCCTGAATTATTTTCTTTTCAGCATAAAAGATCCAAGTAATAAAGAACTGTCAGTCTGCACAAGCACTGAGTCTGCTGCTGTCATGAAAAATCCCAGGCTAATTTCCCAAGTCACAAAAAATAAAAATAAAAACAAAACACTTGTACTAACTGCTACTCTAGAGGGAGTGTATCAGGGCACACAGCTACCAGGTAATTTTACAGCTCTCTCAACACTGGCCACATTAACGGGCAAGTACATCTGTTTCTGCTTGAGAATGATTCACTAATATCCTGTTTCAGGAGTACTTTGTGAATTCTTGGCATGCAGCTCTCAGATGTTCCCAGGAGGGAGACACATCATAGATAACACAAGAGTCTGAAACCCCACTCAGTTCTCACTACAACTGCTGTACTCCCCGCTACTCTTAAACCCAGTCCCTTCACAGACTCAACTGTCCCTCAACCTTTGGAGTAGCAGTTAGCCTTTCAGAGCACCAGCAACCCAGCTCAACACCACTTCCAGATCTACCAGGTTCTGGAGACCTCTATGCTCAGCTGAGACCCAGAAAAAAAAGAGCAAAGGAAGGAACCTTGCTGGTTTCCAGCTCCCACCCCCAAGATTGAAGGGGGCAGACAAGCACAGATATGAGGATAGAAGATACAGGTGCCTGCTGGACCTCTCCTTTCTCACATAAGATTTTTACAGGGTAACATTCATGAACATACATCAACCAAAGAAACAATTTGTACTTACTTGAATCTTAGCCATGATGTAGAAAATAGATTTTCATACCCAAGGTCTTTCACCTCAAAGTTTGCCTGCCTGCTTCCTGGGTCTCAAGATCCAACAGCTTCAAATACTATCACAAAGCTTCTAGCCCCCATCCTAAGCTGCATTCTTTCTTCCTTCCCATCAGCAAGCAAACGGCCTCCCACATACACCACAGTATTTCTCCCGCCTTTAGCTTTCTCAGCATCCTACAATGTGGTCATATACCTATGAGCATGAAATTTCTAAAAACCATTCAACTAGGTGAAGACTCATTGTTATTGCATGTGTAGATATTCTGGCTTTGATTGGCTTTTTGTTTGTTTTGGAAACAAAGTTTCACTAAGCAGCACAAGCTAACCTTGAATTTTAGATCCTCCTTCCTCTTCGCTCCATGGTTTGAAGTATCCTAAAAGTCCAGGGATTAGAAAGTCCTCAAATCCATGTATCCATTCTATTTGGAGGTAGGACTAGAAGGTGGATGGATACATTAGCAGATAACAGGACTAGATGAGGTCTTGAGGGTGGGGTTCCCATGCTAAGTTTACAAGTGGAAGAGACTCAAGTTGCCAAGTTTTTACCATGTGATACCCTGTGCCATATTATGATGCAAGACACTGGTGCCAAGCTCTTCAACTTCCTGGTTTCCAGAACCAGGAGCCAAATAAGCTTCTCTTCTTAATGAATTACCACATCTCAGGTTCTTTGTTACAACAACAAAAAAATGGACTGAGACAGAGAGTGATCTCGGCATAGAATCTTCAAAGAAACCAAAAGAATTTCTTGTCACATATTTTGTTTCAATGTTTGCCCTTAACCCAAATGTCATAATCTTCACATTCAAGTCTACAACACAGCAATTCTTGCTTTTAAAGGGGGGGAGGGGGGAAGCCATGTGATTCCTTTCTTTTTTCCTCCATTCTCCTACTACTTGAGAGAATGTTCTCAGCAGGAATCCCATGAGTTCAAGGCAGACAGAGGAAGGAAAATGAATTTTGTTTATCAGCTTCAACTAGACCACACGTCAATCTAAGAGCTCAGTAAAATGTTTTTTTGGTTTTTTTTTTTTTTTTTTTTTTTTGCTGTCAATAAGAATTTCACTTATTTTTTAAAAATCCAAATGCTGGCATTGTCTAGAAAAATTTAACAGGTTTATTTATAATTGTTATAAAGTTGAACTATTGAAATGTGTTCACTGAAACATTTTGCTTGCATTAATGCTTTACATCTTGCATTTATATTAAAAATTCACATACAAATGAATGTAGAGAAACTGCCAATACCTGATTCCGTCCCTGTTTCCACTCGCAGTCGTATACTTAGGTACCTTTGATCCCATGGAAAAAAATCTAACATTCAGAACTACTGATAACAGGAAGAAGAAGAAAAAAATTTTTTTTGAGAATGAAATGTTTCCCTTCATAGTGGACTCTTAAGCACGTTCTCTGCGTATGCGACGTGCTAGCTGGATATCTTTTGGCATAATTGTTACACGTTTGGCATGGATAGCACAAAGGTTGGTATCTTCAAAAGGGCCAACCAGATAAGCCTCACTTGCCTCCTGCAAAGCACCAATAGCTGCACTCTGGAAGCGCAGATCTGTTTTGTAGTCCTGAGCAATTTCTCGCACCAGATGCTGAAAGGGGTACTTGCAAATCAGAAGTTCAGTGGATTTCTGATAGAGTCTGATTTCACGGAGTGCCACAGTATCAGGCCAATAACGATGAGGTTTCTTCACCCCTCCAGTAGAGGGCGCACTCTTGCGAGCGGCTTTAGTAGCCAGTTGTTTCCTGGGTGCTTTACCACCGGTGGATTTACGGGCATTCTGCTTTGTACGAGCCATGGTATGGGCACCTCCTTACTTACCCCCCTTCTCCTTCGGCTGGAGCTCGGCAAGCGAGAGGCGGTGCTGGCGTTAGAGAGCGGCGGCGCGACGAAGGCTCAGTAAAATGTTTTATGTGTGGCAGACAGGTGACCAAGTGGGCTATAAAGACCTGCTACTTCCTCTCATGAACTGTCACTTGGTAAAGAGGAAAGCAAGGGAAAACACAAGCACCCAATGTGTTCTCTGGCTTTCCTTCACTGCCAGCAAGTGATTCTACTTAATTCTCCCAAATCACCTGATTGGTACTGAAAGGAGGAAAATCATGTTCCTCACTGAATTTCTAACTTTTCTCCTTGTTTTTAGACAAGGTCTCACTTTCTAGTACTGGCTGTCCTAGAATTCACTATGTAGATCAAACTGGCGTTGAACTCTGCCTCTGCCTCCCAGAGCTGGAATTAAAGGCATTCGCCACCATGCCCAGTATCAACAAAAATTTTAAGATTTTATTGATTATGCATAGGTGTCTGTGTGCATTCAGCCCAGAAAAGGGTGGGTGCTAGAAATCAAATTCTAGGCCTCCACAAGAGCAGCAAGCACTCAATCACTAAGCCATCTCTACAGCTCCCTAACTGAAATTTTAAGATACTTTATTATTTCTCCAAGCCTATGTAGGATACCAGTAGTGAGCAGTTGTCAAGAGAGCTAAAAATACAGAAAAAGCACAAGGAAAAGTATGAAATGAGAGCAAAGGATGTTTTGGTGGTCAGGGGTGTCTTTTGGTTGGTTTTTTGTCATCTGATTTTGACACAGGGTTTCACTGTGTGTGTATCCAGGCTAGCTGGAACTCATGACCCTCCTACCTCAGGCCTCCCCAATGCTGATTACAGACAAGCACAACCAAAAGCAAGTTTTAATGTGAGAAATGGACAAACATAATGTGTGTAAAATAATGCTTACTAGTAATAATAAACTTGTAAGTAAAAAGTCTTACTTTCAGAAGCCAAGTGAATTAGTACCTTTGGAGGGCACATGTTCGTATGTGTGTGGAGGAAGCAGTGAAGCAGGAACTGAGGCCCCAGAAACAGCAGAGGAAATCCCCTGTCAGAAGATGCATCATTACATAAGAGCTCCAGTTCAATCACCACACCATGGAGACCAGCCAGGAAACCACAGAGTGCCCAGGTCTCGCCACCCGCCAGGCTGCAGCACCTTTTTACCTGCCTTTCACTTTTCAATGAGCCTGAATGCTGGCTCTGAAGAAGCTGGACTCAACAAGTCAAAGTGACATCTGGTAGGTTTGCTCTCAGGACTGCATACCCTGAGGCTTTTCTATAGCAGTAGGTGAGTAAGTCTCTCATTCCTTCTACAAAATCCAGAGTCCCTCTGTAGACAGGAATCCCATGTACAGGGTCAGTCTCAAACTGATAACTGTTCTTTCTTTTAAGTTCCTTAAGCAGCAAACAGTAATGAAAACTACTAACATAAACCAAAATAAACTTAAAAGTTGAGCACCATGAAGACCTGTCTGGTTTCAGTTTTAATCATCACAGTTTCTATAAAACCAGGCAACGGCTGGCATATACTGTGTATGACATGAAATTAAAACAAACAAACAAAAAAATCAAGTGAACAACTAGTATTCTGCAACCTACATTACTGGGCTTCCAGGAGAGAGTTAGGGATGCTTATAATTAGAGAAACAGCCTCAAATAGTGGGAAGGATCTAGACACTCCAGCACTTACATTTGTGACCTTACATTATTTAACTTGTGTAGCTTTTGTCTCAACTGGAAACATAAGGATAATATTCACCCTACCTCAAATATTATTAAATGAGATCAAAAGTGAAACTAGGGCCAGTGAGATAGCTCAGAGTGTAGAAGCACTTGTCACCAGACCTGATCACCAGAGTTCAATAACTGGGAGGTAGAACCGGCTCCTGCAATTTGTTCTTTGACCTCCACACCAGCACCATGGTGTGTATGTCCAAAGCTCACACACTCAAACACACATGCTAAATAAATTTAGCCTGGTACACAATAAACTCTCAAGAAGTTTTCCACAGTACCGCTATCTTATGAAATTATCCCTTTACTGAAGTACAGGAATCATCCTCCAACTGACAGTTCTCATTTCTAATGTGCATCTAATGAAAAATGCAAAGCTCGGAAAACTAAGAAGTCAATGCCAAGGGCATGTCTCTACTAGTCTCCACTAGATGGTGACAGCCTGGGTGTAGAATTCCCAGAGCACAAAAAAAGTGTGTGAGTGTGTGTGTGTGTGTGTGTGATTTTTTTTTTTTTAAACCAAAGGTATTCTAACACCAAAAACCGAATGGCTCACTGTGAAAAGTGGAAAGACACTGCAGATCTAGAAAGGAGTAAACACCCATGGCTTAACTGAAAAGGATAATGTCCCCGCACCTCTCTGTACAGAGCACTTCAAACCCCAATCAGCAAGAGCAACAAAGGGCAGCATACTGCCTTGTCACCATAGAAGTGTGTGGCAACAACATTAGGCCTGTGTTGAAAGAATGTTAAGTTCCCAATGAACTTGATGCCTTTTTAGGGGTCCTCCCAGGATCCTTGCTGCCCTCCCAATTCCGTTACAGGTAAGTTTTTCCACCACGGTGGCTGTCCCGTGAGGGATCATCAGTCTCACAAGTAAGAAAGTCTTTTTGTAGTTACACTAAAACCAAAACAAAACAGGAAATGGCTTCGGCGAGTTTCAGCCCACATAAGAAGAAAAGTTTTTGCGACTGAAGAGGCGACCAGGCGCTGGGGCTCCAGAACGCTCACGCGCACAGGCGAGAGGCTGCAAGATTTCCTCAGGAAACCCACCTCGGCCAAGCCTGTCCCGCCGTGCGGAACCGCCGCTTCGCTGGGCGGGAGGGCCTCCGCCTTGCAGCGCGCTCCGCCGAGCCCGATCTGATCCTCCGGTCTCGGGGCACCAGCACAGCCCCGCCGCCGCCTTCGGAGCGGACCGGACCGGCTACCTGAGCGCGACTCGCAGAGCTGACACCAGCCCGAGCGGGGGCAGGCGGCCGCGCAGAGGCCCGCGTCCCTGAGGAAGTGCGTGCCCGCCCGTGCCCTGACAACCGGCCCCGCGCGCCGCTGACACAAAGCCGGCCCTCCGGCTCGGGCGGCAGTGACAACTCACCGGGGAGCGGCGCCGAGACCTCCGGGAAGGGGGCACTAGTAGCTCCCGCGTCGCCGAACCCTCTTCGCCGCTGCGCGCGCCCGCCTGCACTCCCTGTCGGGTCCCCGCGAAGCTTCGCGTGCCCTGGTCTGGCTCGCGCAGCCGGGCGCTGAGGGAGGAGGAGGACGCGAGCTGTGGCCGGCTCCTGAGGATGGAACGCGGCGGCGGTGGCTGCGCCAGCGTCACTGGCCCAGCTGTACGGCGCGGGCGGGGGAGGCCCCGCGGAGGGGGAAGGGTAGGGACGAGTCCTGGGCGGGGCCAGGCACGCACGCAACAAGCGCAGGCGTTGCGCCGCTGCGACCGCCCCGAGGAGTCACGCGCAGGCGCCTCTGACCTTGTCTGACACGCCCCTAGGGGGTTGGGGGAAACCTTAAAGAGACAGTCGCGCAGACGGCTCTGACTGTAACCCCGACTCTAGTTAGCCACCTTCCGAGAGCGCCCTCCGGTTCTTTTACTGTTATTGTTTGGTTATTATTTGGATGTTTTAATTACTGTCATTGGCAAAGAAGTATACTGTTGTTTAAGAGCCTCTTCCACACACGTTGCCCATTAAAGGTCTTGAATCGCTTGCCTGACCTATCTCTCAAGCAGGTTATTATCTCCCTATTAAGCAGTACTCTAGGTTAAGGTGTGTAACTTAACTACTTCAAAAGTGCCCCGAGGGGGTTAGGTGGGTGTGGAAATGTAGATATGGCCATTTTGATTCTATAAAGCTGGGGTGGGCTTCGGGAATCTTTTTAATGGATGTCCCTGAGTGCTATTTCTGCGCACTCAAAAGCATCTGGTAGATCTTACATTGAGGAAACTGACATTCCAGCGAGGGTTGGGGAAACGGGAGCTGCAGGCATGGCCCCTAGCTTTGCTCTGCTTCTGGGCCTCCTTGAATAGCTTTCAAACACATCTTAGGTGAGCAAATTGAGCACTGGCCGGCTGCATCCATTTAACAGTGACCTCACTACGGAGAGGAGGCCATATGATAGTGGAAACTATGTATCTGTGTGCCTAGGCCTTTGTACTTGGCCTCTCAGAGGTGCTCAGTAAATGTTGAAGCACTCCTTGAAAATCCGTGGCTCATAAATTAAGCAGGCCTGTTAGCCCCTTTTCTTTTTTAATAGGCAAGTGCTCTACCTAGGATCTACTGGGGGTTGGGGTGGGGGCTGGATTTTTTGGTTTGATTTTCTTCTTTCTTTCTTTCTTTCTTTCTTTCTTTCTTTCTTTCTTTCTTTCTTTTTTTGTCTTCTTCTTCTTTTGCCAGATGCCCTTTGAACAAAGTTACACCTCAGGGCCTTTCACCTAGAAAGCTTCCAATAAAAGTGCTGTGAATTACTGCTACAACAACACACCCATCCTCTAGAGCAGTGGTTCTCAACCTTATTGCTGTGACCCCCTTAATACAGTTCCTCATGTTGTGGTAACTCCCAACCATAAAACTATTTTTTTGTTATTACAACTGTAATTTTGGTTCTATTATGAATTGTCAAGATCTGTATTTTTCAATGGTCTTTGGTGCCTCCTATGAAAGGGTCATGTTCAACCCCTTTCAGGGTCCCAACTCACAGGTAGAGGGCCACTCTAGAAAGCTCTCCCCCTTGGGCTTAGGAGAAACCCCTGATGTATTTCCACCTTTTTCCTTTCTTCCTCTGGGAAAAATAGACACCTGGCACCCTGCCCACTTAGCCAGTCTGAGGGGGCTACACCTGCCCAGACCATTAAGGGGTTGAAAAACATCAGCCTGGCAGAATCTGGACAGCCTGAATTCCAGCACTAGGGAAGGAGACTGAGGCAGGAGGATTCCAAATACAAGGCTAGCCTCAGGTACAAAGCAAGATCCTGTCTCAGAAAAAGAAAAGAGGATGAGAAATACTGCAGAGCCATAGCATAACTTACTAAAACGTGTGGTCCTAGCAGGAAGACCCAAGAGACAAGAGAAAAGAAACAGGAAAAGAGTAAAGAGCCCAGAAGGATGGATAAAAAAACAGAAAGAGCCGGGCAGCGGTGGCACACGCCTTTAATCCCAGCACTTGGGAGGCAGAGGCAGGTGGATTTCTGAGTTTGAGGCCAGCCTGGTCTACAGAGTGAGTTCCAAGACAGCCAGGGCTACACAGAGAAACCCTGTCTCAAAAAACCAAAAAAAGAAAAAAGAAAAAAGAAAAAAACAGAAAGAAGCAAAGGAAGAAAGCGGGTCTGCGGACAGGTTGTCTTCTGAGAGGATAGCCGAGTCTCCAGCCATGCGTGGCAGTTTGGCCACAATAGAACACTTGCTACATCACACCACATGAACCCATATCATGACTCACTACCTAGCAGGGTTCACCAACTGAGAACAAAGTCCTCCAGCACGGATTGTGTCCAGGGCTCTCCACAGTCTGGCAGGAATCCAATCACATCACCCTTCTTACAATTGACACCTAAGCCTCCCCACCCCGCTGGCAGATCTCTAACAAACTACCACCTGCCATTACCTCTGAGACCTGACCATCTGCTCCCCTCCCTGGAGTGGCCTTTCCCATCCACCCTTCCTCACCTGGCTGCGCTTCTCCTGTCCCTCCAGGGTGCTCTGCCTTACCTTCGCGTCCACACTGATTTCCCTGGTACTGGCTCACCAACCTCTATCCTCCGTCCTACCCCTCCTAGCACACTTCCAATACTCTAGCTCTGGGCCAGAGATCTTCTATGCTGCCTTGCTCTGCTCTCCTGCCAGACGGTACTCCCTGGCTTAGAGTAAGTGTTGTTGTTTGGTTTGGTTTTGGGTTTTTGTGGATGATGAGATATCCCAAGATGGAGGTTAAGAATGATCTGTGCCCCCACCCGTACTCATGCAAGCAACCCCAATTAAATGAAATAGGACTAGGACCCCCCACACACACACCAAAATAGTCATGAAAGTAGGAGAGAGACTTGCTGATAAGAAGAAAGGGTTTGGTGGCTGGGGGCGAGACGATGATGGGGCTGGGAAATATGATCAAAATTGCAAATGAATAATTAAGAATAATTTGGAATTATAGGAGTCTTAGAGTCTTACATGCATAAGAGGAACATTGATTTAAGAAAGAGGCTGTTTTTGTTTTTGTTTTTGTTTTATGGTGCTAGGAAATCAATCCTAGGCTTTTTGTTTTTTGTTTTTTTTTTATTTTCTCCCCCTGAGATAGGGTTTCTCTGTGTAGCCCTGGTTGTCCTGAAACTTACTCTGTAGGCCAGGCTGTCCTTGAACACACACACATCTGCCTGCCTCTGTCTATCCCCACCCCTATCCCAGACTTGTCCTCCACTACTGCCTGACTCCAAATCCAGGTCTTTACCCATGCTAGCAAGCATTTCACCACTGAGCTATATCCTTGGTCTCCTGGTATTGTATTTGGTTTTGGTTTGAAGCAGAGTCTGTGTAGTCCAGGCTAGCCTTGAACTGAAAATCTTCACAACAACCTCCTGAGAGACAGGTCTAGTATGCTACCCTGTCCTGACAGTTTTACAGATCATCCAGGAAAGATACTGGCTACAAAGCTGATGACCTGAGTTCGGTCTTCTGACTTCCACCTGTGTGTGATGGACACACACACACACACACACACACACACACACACACCATATATAAATATACATCTTAAAAATCTTAAAATATATTTTAATGCAGCAGCTTTATTTTGTTAGACAACTCATCAGCAATTCACAGCTTAAATGCCCATTTAACATATACAATTAGATCTTCTTAAAATATATCTACAGTATTGTATAACCATTACCACAGTCAATTTTAGAACAGTTTTCTGGACCCCCAAAAGATACTTCAGTAAGGGCTCATAAGCGTGCTAAGGCATGCTGACTACCACTGAGCTACACCCGTGGTCTCCAAAGCAAATTGCAATCCTTCACTATCTAGGCAACCTAGAGCTATGCCAGAGAGGTTGGGTTAACCCCAGAGAGCTGTGGAAAGCCAACCATTGCAGTTTGTCAGTGACTAAGGGGATTCCTGACCTGTGACACTCCCAGCCCTACAGTTAGGACACTCTTGAGCAAAGCAGATACATGGTTCAGTTCCTCAGGAAGGAGCCCAGAGGCAAGGTATTCCTTTCTTTCCTGAGAATCCAGCCAGGAGTGTACATGGACCTTAACACCTTGCAGGCCGGCACAGTGAAGCTTAGCTCTTTGGGAGAGGGGAAGTGGGTCTCAGAATAAGTGCGTGGCATCGTTGCTATGGCTATGGCATGTAACAGCTGTAATGATAGCCACTGTTTATAGGGCACCTACTATGTGCCAGGTACTTACTTGGTAGGAAGTTTATCCCTGTAACCTGGAACTCACTCTGTAGACCAAACTGGCCTCGAACTCATCCCTGTAACTTCTAATTCGGATAACAATCTTCCAAGTTGAGCAACATCAGCATCATTTTACCCAGAAGGCTCACAGAGACGTTTCAACCTATCAAAAACCACATAGCAGGTATGCTGCAAAACCAGAATTTGCTCTTGTTTCTCTGTTCCAAAGGTCGTTCTTTTTCAAAAAAAAAAAAAAAAAGCATGCAGCCTCTCCTACCCCTAGAAGAAGCAAAAGCAAAAGATGGTCATTGTGTATCTGTTCATCTCTCTCAAGGGGCTTCTTAAAAAAAATAAAAAAAAAAAAAAAATTAAAAAAAAAGGGGGCTTCTTTACACAGCAGCTCATTCTATCCACACACCATTCCCGTAAAATGAGGAGCCATGAGCAAGGAAGCTAAGTAAGGGGCAGATAGATAACTCATTCACACAGGCCTTAGGTCCAGTTTCATATTTCAATTCAAAATGCCTAGGGTAGCCTTCGCTGTCCATGAAAAGAAACCTACTTGAGGCCAAGGAAAGTGGACATATTCAGTTGCTAAAGAAAGCAGAAGTCCGTACGGGTGGGCCGTGGGCTTCCACCAGCCTGAGCCGAGGGACAGATCCCATCTAAAGGAGGAAGCTCTGGGTATGTGAGCTGGTACAGCTGCAGCTGGATGGGAACCTGTGAGAGCCAGACATGGGATGGGCCTCTGTAGACAACCAGTCAGATAGGGCTCTGCGGAGTCAAAGTTCAAGTCACACCCCCTAGAACAATGCCCTGTGCATCCCAACCCTGCCCCTAGCCTTAGAATATGTGCACTGGCTGGGCAGGGTGGCCCACATCTTTAATCCCGGCATCCAGGAGGAAGAGGCAGGTGGATCTTTTTTAGTTTGAAGCCAGCCTGGTCTATACAGGAAGTTCCTGGACAGATGGGACCAGAAAGAGAATCTCTGTCTCAATCAATCAATCAACCAACCAATCAATCAATCACATTAAAATTTTAAAAAGAAAGAAAATGTGCACTAGAGTCTGCCTGGCCGGTTGGTGTGGACCACACCTACCCCTAATTTTCTGAGGCACTAAAACTCTTAACCACATTTTTATTTCCAACAGAGATCTGGTAATCTGGGTAAAAGTGTTGGACCCATTTTTCACACAAGAGAAAGTCAAGATAGAAAGCGTCCACCAGCCTGGGCTGCGCCAAGAGACCATGTAAAAAAGAAAGGAGAGAGCCAGGTTGAAAGGTAGACAAGGATTCAAAGACAGGCCATCTGCTGTGTCCCCAGGTGGCCCAGGTGGTTACCCAGGGGGAGAAAAATGCCAGTTTCTGTCACAGGCACACACCTGGGCTAGCCAACCAGATTTCGCAGCCCAAAAGCTGAGCTGGAACTCTGGGAGAGAGCTAGCCTGGAAAGAGGAAGGGACAGGGGGCAGCTGATGGCCTGAGCTACAACCATCCCACAGACCTCACCCACACTACTCTCGGTCTTACAACACAACTGTCCTGGTGACTCTTCCTCCTCCAGGTTTCTTGGTGGCTCATTTTCCTCTGGCTTAATGGAAAGAAGAGAAGGCTGTAGGATTGGTTCAGCAGGTTCTGAGGTGTCAAGGGATGGAGAATGGAGTAGTTTCCTCCTCCTTCAGATTGTCAGGGTTGTGAGGTCCTGACAGCTGCCACTCAGAGGGATCACATGCGCAGTGTCCTATGTTCAATCTCCAGAAGGAAAATATCTGTGTGTGTGTATGTATATATGTGTGTATGTGTGTGTGTATATATATATATACACACATACATTATATATACATATATATGTATGTATATATATCAAATTTCCAATTTCAAGTTTTTTTAAACAAAATTAACTATATACAGAACATTTAATTGAAGCGTGATACTGATGTGATATTCAAAATATCACTTCTTAATTACACCTTACTTTCTCTCTCTGCTTTCAAGTTTATGTACGTGTGTTCCATCGGTATGTTGCGAATGCTAATACAGTGCTATTATGGCATCTGTTGCCAAGCCCACATACAGCAGCATCACACTGACAGCTTCAAATTAGGGTGGAAGTATGTACAGGAGAACCTGGTAAAACCTATCATTCAGCTCCCACCTTGGCATGCATTGTGCAACATTTCCATCTGAACTATCAAATATATACACCCAACAAGAAAAGATATTCAACAGTTTCCAATACTCCTATCCACAGATGCGAATGAACAGGGATGAAAAGTGGAGAAGGTGGACCCAGCACAGGTGGCCCAGGATTAGCCAAACTCACTAGCAAAGCCAATTGAGTGAATGGGGTAGAGAGGGGGCAGGTGGATTACCCAAGGAGTGGTCAGCCAGACCCTCGACACCTTACATATAACGGGAAAGGTAGGTCCACAGTCCAGGCTGGAGATGTTTGACGTTGGGTCAATTGGACTGTACCTCTTTCTCCCAATAAAGTTAGATCCTAAATTACCATGGAAGATGAGGTCTGAGAGGAAGCAGGTGACCTCTAGTAGTAATGAAAATACTGGCCACTGCCTTCCAGTCTCCTGACAGAATTCTCAAGCTCTCTCCTAAAACAGAGTACAACCTTAGACTCCAGCACCCAGAACAGGACAGCAGAAACGATTCTTATGACAGACAAACAGACCATGAACACAAGCACTTCTTCAAACCAGAGGGCCTCAAGCATTACTTGAGAAGCTCTACCTCTTAGGATAGCAAGAATCTAATGATGCCCCTACTACCATGGGATTGTAGCAGAATCTGCCTACAGCACATCATTGCAAGAAATAAAGAAATGCATGCATGCATTCTCTAAGAGACATGTTCAAGAATGATTATAGCACCATTGTTCATAATAGAAAAAACAAAACAGAAAAGGACAACCCCAATGTCCGCCAATGGTGCAGTGAATCAATTGGTTGTCCAGGGGATAGAAACAAACAAGTTATGATGAATCTCACAAATAGAATCAAAACTGAAAAGAGCCAGCCATGAAAATGGATGCTCTGTGGATTTTGTTGTAAATCAAAAAATCATAAACAAGACTAAGATAAATGGAAAGAGTTATCTTTGGGTGCAGAAGGGATTTGCAAATCTGTAACAAAGTGGGTTCAGTTCAGAAGCCGAGTGAGTTCTAGGTAAGATAAGCAGATTTGCACAACATGAAAGCATTCCTCGAGGACGATAAGGAGAACCGAGATAAGCGCACTGTCGGGAACCAGGGTGCTTACGTTCTTTGGAATGTTCAGGTCCAGAGGCAAACTGGCTAATCTAGTGTCTACAAAATATTGTCAGATTCCAGAAAAATTCTTCTGAAAGATTCAGTTCCCAGCACGAGTCTTTATGGTAGTTTATTTCTGCCATAAAAACCTCTTTGATTTAGGCTTCGGTTTCTGCTCTGTTTTTTACTGTTCTGGAGCCATTGTGACTACATGCTCTTTATACCAAGTGTGGAGACAGGCAAAATTCATTTATAATGTTAGAAGTCAGTGTGGCAGTTGCCTTTAAGGGATGTTTTGATTGGATTGGACAACCAGGAGGATGAGACTACTGATACATGAGCTCACTATGTAGCTCAGGCTGGCTTAGAGCTGGTGAGCCTCCTTCCACAGCTTCCCAAATGCTGGCGTTGTATGTTGCACCACCACTCCAGCCTTTTCAGGTTTGCTTTTTCTTTGTTTTTTGTTTTTTGGGTTGTTTTTGGTGCTGAAAATCAAATGAAAGGCCATCAACATGCTAAGTGTGTGCTCTACCATTGAGCTACACATCTTAGCCCTGTTTTGCCTCTTCATCAGGTGCTAGTTGCACAGGCATGCTCATTTTGGGGAAGTCCATAAATATGAACAGTTAAGATCTGTATACTTAGTGGGGTGATGGTGGTTCACACCTTCAATCTCCAAATTCAGGAGGCAGAGGCAGGTGAATCTCTGAGTTTGAGGTCAGCCTGATCTACATAGTGAGTTTCAAGACAGCCAGGGTTACACAGAGAAACTCTGTGTATATAGTTTACAAAAAAGTTCACTGTTCCAACTAATAAATGAGAAGAGAAAGATAAAGCTGATTGAATTATGGTCACAGCAATCACTAATTCAATGTGGCTATGTTTTTTGTGACATACGTGCTTTGGGCATTGTCATCACTGGCTTCCTTGACTTTTGAAATGGTGATTTCTTTCGTACAGTGCTTAAAAATACAGCATGCTCTATGGGCATTTCACATGTGTGAAACAAAATGGCATTAGGTCATTGTTTGGACCAAGTGTCTTCACTAGTAAAAATCAAAATGGAGCCACTTGGGTCAAAGTCCCAAGTCATTAATCCGAGACTAAACTATTTGTCTAACATTCCAAGAAATCAAGATTAAAGAGTTAGCCAATTTTCGAAAACAGACCAGTTTCAGTCAGCATGATAACGATGTCCCCTCTGCCTCAGTCTGTGCACATAGCAACAGGTATCCTCAACAAACCCAATGTTAATCAGTTTGTTTTTAACTCCTCCATCTCCCTGTCCCTGACATGAAAGGATTTTAAAATGGTGGATCTGCTTTTTGTTGTTCCTGTTTCTTTAGATGGTCCCTATCTCTAAAACCAACTCATTCTGCTGGACCCCACAGAGCACTTTCTCTATTTTATGAATGAAGTATGCCCCAGTTGTAAAACTAAAAGCACAGTCCATTAAGGGTTACAAGTGAAAACTTTGTGATTTTGCTGTTTGATACATGATGGCTATATTTCTAATCATAACAGATTTTTTTTTTTTTTTTTTTTGCTTATAACAAATATGAGAAGGCTGGTTGCATATCTATAATTCCAGCATTTGGGTACAGGCAGGTGGGCCATGAAATGGGCCAACTTGGGCTACATAACAATACCCTGGCCGGGCAGTGGTGGTGCACGCCTTTAATCCCAGCACTTGGGAGGCAGAGGCAGGCGGATTTCTGTGTTCGAGGCTAGCCTGGTCTACAGAGTGAATTCCAGGACAGCCAGGGCTACACAGAGAAACCCTGTCTCGAAAAACAAAACAAACAAACAAACAAAACAATACCCTGTTGCAGGATATTTGATCACACTGTGAACTCTGAGATTGTGTTATTTACTGGAAGGAAAAAACTGTTGCTAGCTGTAGTGTGGCTCAGCCCTTAGCACACACCTTTAATTCCAAATAATGAAAGTAAAGTTATTTTGTAGAAGGAAGCACCCATGTTTGAAAGTGATGTCTAATTGAGTAGCAGACAAAGTGATGAATCAGAGAAAGATTTGACAGACCAGGATATGCCCAACTTTCATGAGAAGAGAGGGGAGAAGGAAGCTACTTAAGAGAGAACAGCACAGAGGGAGGAAAGAGGAGGCAGTTTTACCAGGAGAGTTTTACAGAAACAGAGAAGAACAAGCTGACACAGGTGAAGACAAAATGAGCCAGAGAATAAGAAGGAGCCAGATTAGAACAGATTGACAGAGATAGTCTGAGGTCAAGCAGAGGAGAGAGAGAGGAGCCAGACTGAAACAGTCAGCTTGGGGAGAAGTTTGAGCCAGAACAGCTGAATAAGTCAACCAGAGTTAGGAAAGAATAAGAAAGGGTGAACTTATTCAGCAGCAAATTTCAGAAGCTAAAAACATTCTAGGCCCAGATGAGATTGCACAGAGCCTAGAAAGTTCTAGGACTAGGCCTAGGTTAGCAGATGGAGGTTTATTCCCTTCAAGACAACAATTGCCAAGAGGAGAATGAAAGTTACTTTAACAATACTCTGTCTCTCTTTAAAAAAAAAAAAAAAAAAAAAAATTTCATGTACATGAGTAACACTGTAGCTGTCTTCAGATACACCAGAAGAGGGCATTGGATCCCATTACAGATGGTTGTGAGCCACAGTGTGGTTGCTGAGAATTGAACTCAGGACGTCTGGAAGAATAGTCTTAAGTGCTCTTAACTGCTGAGCCATCTCTCCTGCCCCTAACAATTAAAAATAAAATAAAATGAGAATGAAATGAGGGCATGCCTGCAGGGATCTATGCAACACAGGCTGTTCCTGTACAGTGCAGGGAGAGCCTGTCTACTGCAGACTGACCCAGGCTCTCTCATCTGAAATGGAGCTGGTGGCAGAATATACTGACTATGACTGCAAAGAGATTAAATGATTTCATTTCATTAAATCTCAAACCAGAGCCTGGCCAGTACAGAGGAAGCAAATTATAAGTGCTTGATATTGTCTTGCCCTGGACCCCACCTGCTAAATACCAAAGGTGTCCTCCTCATCAACAGCCTAAAACACTCCCCTGGGTGTCCCAACAGCCTACCATAGTCAGGCTTTAAACATATCAGGTGGCTAGGACAGCAAGGAGCAGCACCTTGCATGCATTTATTCATAAGAATGCTGGGGTGTGCTGATGCTAGGGCTAGCGCTCAGGGCACTGAGTAGGGCAATAGCTAGACCTCAGCTAGACAACAGGACAGGTGCCAGCATAGGCCAGCATAACAGATTGTGCCTTAGGCCCCAACTTCCCACAAAAGGGTTGGATACACTTTGTGGTTTCTTTTGTTTAGACTGGTACTTAGTTGCAGTAAGAGAAAAATCGAAAGGTTTCAGGTTTTTAGAATCTAGTTTTCTACCTCTCATTTTAGAAAAGGGGGAAGGGTAAGGTTTGAATTCTATGATCAGGAGTCTGTCCTTGTCACAACCCCTATCTGACTGTCATCTGGACCCTGAAGCTTGGAGCCAATGTCACAGGCCTAACAGATGACAGCTACCGGGCCTTGAGGAAAGCCGAAAGCTTCTGGACGGAGCTGATAAGTGAGCCCTGAGTGCTGCATGGGAGGCCGCTAAAGTGGGCCACATGTTCAGAGACCTGTGCTGTGAAGTCAGGCCCATGCCCAGGGTCTAATCCATCCCTGCCAGCCTCCTGCAGCATGGGCAGCCTGCCACCAAGCAACTATGAGACAGGACAGAGCCTGAAAGTTTGCAGATGGCCCTAGCCCTCTCTGCTTCTCTGCATGCTTGCTTGACAGCAAAGCACATTTAAAATCCAAACGCCAGGGCTGAGAGGCTATGAGACCTGATTCACAGTGTCCTTGCATCTGGATGTGCCTACCCCATGCCTGATGAGCAAGAAACAAGGAGTGTGGCACAGGGCAGTATGGCCCTTAGAATCACCAAAAAGACAAACCTTGGGCTTGCCTGTGAGGGAATTTCTAGATTTGGTTAATTGAGGTGGGCAAATCCACCCTAAATTTAGGCGGCACTGTCTGTTGGCTGGGGTCTTGTACTAAATATTACAGAGAAAGAGAGCTGAGCATTCCTGACTGCCGATGTGATGTGACCAGCTGCTTCACACCTTCAAAACTTCACTGCCATGATGCCCTGTACCTTCCAACTGTGAGCTGGATCAAATCTTTCTTTCCATAAGTTGCTTTTGCCAGGTATTTTGGCTCAGCATTGTGAAAAGTAACATCCTCTGTGGGGATGGCCTGCTGCAGCATCACTTAAAGAACTGAAAAGAGAGCCCATGTTGTCTAGAGATTCACATCCCCTCGCTGGTTCCTCAAGCTCCTCAGCACAGATCACCCAGGGATCTCGTTAAAATGCAGATTCTGAGAGGACTTGGGATGGCATCCTCAGGTCCCTATCTCAAACAACTCACCATGCAGGCTGCACTGTGTGCTACTCTAGAGCAGGGCTCTCAACTACAACACTGTTGGCATTTTGGATGTGGTGAGCCAACCCGATGGGAGTAAATAAATTTAATTCTTCATAAGGTGGGTTTCATGGCGGCCCGATTGTGGGATGCTCGGTCTCATTCTCATCCTTGGCTATTACTTGAGCTGCCTTGGAATCTACTCTGTAGCTCAGGCTGACCTTGATCCTCCTGGGTGCTGGGATCATCCATCATCAGACTGACTGCCCCACCATGCCCTGTGTGGATTTCCCTGTGTAGCCCTGGCTGTTCTGAAACTCACTCTGTAGACCAGGCTGGCTTCAAACTGAAAGCTCTGCCTGTCTCTGCCTCCCAAATGCTAGGATTAAAGGCCTGTGCCACCATTACCTATCGAGTGTGGAATTCTTAAAAATCTAAACGTAATTTGCAAGGCATAATGCACAATAAAAATAGGGTGTACTTGTTCAAAGAATAAGAAATAGATGCTACTGCCTGTACTGGATCACAAAATTTGGCCTTTAAAAGTATTTACTCCATTTGAAATAGTGTGGTTCTGCAGGACCGGATCACTGCGCTGGCTGAATTCAGTCACGGATGTAGACTTACACGGTGACATTTGAAGGTTTCTTCTCACAGTTTCTGTAGCCTGTAAAAGTCACGCAAGAAACTAAAAGTAGCTTCAGCTTTGATGTATAATTTAAAACATCCATTTATGCACTCTCACTGTGGCATCAATTACAAGAAAAATTAATTTTAAAATTGTCTTTTTAATAACTAGTTTAATGAGAGCTTCCATGAAAATTCCATCTGTTGAACGCAGTGACATTTAAATTTAATTTCTCCTCCTTGAACCTGATGTATTATTTATACAGCCAGGGACAGAGACACAGACTTCCCGTTGGGGATCCCAGCACGTCCCACTTGGGTAGCTTCTTCTCTCTCCTGTGACTGCCGCTGTTGTCCCTACATGTGCCACCAATCTGGGGCCAGTAGTTCCAAAGACTGTCTTGGACATAGACGGCATGGTGGCATATACCTGTGATCCTAGCACTGAGGAAAACAGGCCAGGACTGCTGCAAACCCAAGGCCATTCTGCCCGGGACAGTGAGTTCCAGGACAGCCAGGGATCCGTAGTGAGACTTTGTTTCAAATAAACAAGCCAAGACCGTCTCAAACCTAGAAGTGCCTATAGGGCCACCAGGCTGAGTCTCTGCCTCATACATGCAGTCACCAGGTGTCTTAGCTCTGCTCACAGTCACACTGCCGGGACTTATTGGATTTCTCAGACCAAACACAAGTTCAAAGATAATAATTGTTAAGAGGTGAAGCATGTTGGATGTGGGGGTGCATGCCTTTATTCCCAAAACTCTAGAGGGAGAGGCAGGCAGATGTCTGTGCTTTCAAGGCCAGCCTGGTCTATATGTAGTGAGTTTCGGATCAGCCAGGGCTACACAAGTGAGACCTTATCTCAAAGTAGATAAATAAAAAGAGTCATTTCTAGCTGAAGAAAGATGGTTCAGGGGTTAAGGGCACTTGCTGCTTTTCCAGAGAATCTGAGACTGGTTCTTGGCACCCACATAGGCAGCTCATAAACACCTAAATAACTCTAGTTCTAGGAGAGCCAATATCTTCTTTTGGCCTCCAAGGGTAACTACACACACATAATACACACACACACACACACACACTTACCTTTAAACAAATAAATAATTGAATCATGCATAGCAGAGTGTAATCCCAACACTCAGAAGACAGAGGTGGGAGAAAGGGAGGCAGAGGACAGCCTGGGCTATGTAGTGAGACCATGTCTCCGAAAAGAAAATGTTGAGAATTTCAAGGTGGAGAGAATTAAAGATACACAGAGTTCTCCCAAGCATGTAATCTACTACTATGCAGGCTGCATGCCCAGGCACTAGCCATGCCCAGTAACGACAGCAGTCCATGAGACAGGACTCTGTGAGAGAAATCAACGCAAGAGTCTGTAAGAGGTGACAGGAGGTATAGAGATGGGGGTAGGCAGACAGTAAGGGCCAGTCAGGGTAGGGTTCCAGATCAACACAGGTGTCCCCAGGCAGACCCATGCAGACTGGCTGCTGTACATTCTGACAAGGACAGAACACCCTGCCATCGCCAAAAGTCTGTCTTTAGGAACTGCTGTCTCCTGTGATCATGGTGCAGCGACCCACTAATTCTATTCATATGGCCATTTGTTTTGTACTTTTTCTGTACAGTTTGAAAGGACTCCCTGAGATTCCCTTCCCTCAGGGAAATGCTTGGGCTTCCCCAGAAGCGCCTGACCTCCGACCTTTCCTCTCCATAGTGTCTTCAAGTCTTTGTTGTGTGGTCTCTGGAGCCATTCAAGGCCCATAGTCCATGCTGGCCGCCCACCCAACATCTGCATCAGGAGCTTAATCTAGCATTTAAAAAGCTCCCCTTCCAAACTCTCCAGCCTGGCACTCCTCCAGCCCCAATAGCAAGGGGCCACAATGGCTTAACCAGCAACGGCTTTGTACAGACTATCGAGGGGCTTTGATCTCTGTGGTGCTGGGGAGGGGTAAGAACGAAGAAAGAGATGCAGAGTTAAAAGGAAGGCCTGCATGTACATGCTCTGGATCCCGCCTTGCTACCCCACACCTGATGGCTCTCTGCAGCCCAAGGAGCCAACAGGCGGGATTTACACATCTAACACTCTACTTTGATACTGACCCTCAGGCAGAATTCCTCACAGGTTCTAAGCAATATACTGTGGAATTTGGAGTTCAAGAGGGTGTCTCTAGAATGCACTTGATGTCTTTGGGAATTAGGGAATGTCTAGGAATTTATCTTTCCATGTAGTTTATGGCACATGTAAATATTTAGGGATCAGATTAACAAAGAGGATTTCTGCCTGGGTTTCTTTGTGAGTTATTCTACAGTATGACTCTGTAACATAGCTCTGAGCCCAAGGCTTTTGTGACAAGCTCTGACATAGATACGATATTCAAAACCAAGTGACTTAGCTAGGAATGTGGCTCTGTGGCAAGCCACTTGCCAAGCATATGCAAGACTCTGGGTTTAATCCTAAGCACTAAAACAAAACCACCAAAGTAACTTGAGGGTCAGCAAGGTGGGTAAAAATACTGGCCACCAAGGCTGGTGACCTGAGTTCAAACCCCCACACTCCCGTGGTAGAAGACAGGACCTGATTTTTACAAGTTGTCATCTGACCTCCACATAGGAGGTCATGTGCATACAGAGCTATAGTCTGGCTAGAATGTGTGTGTGTGTGTGTGTGTGTGTGTGTGTGTGTGTGTGCGTGTACATGTGTTCCCCTATGCCATCCACAAAGGACATCCATCCATCACAGATTTTGCCTGTGATTGCTAGTCATTCTCTGATCTGCCAGTCCAATGAAGATAAGAAAATGAAAGCAGCCTAGCTCCAGTCCAGATGACTTCTTCCTGCTCCTTTGAGGTTCACAGACTATTTATTGACCTTGGCAACACCCAGAGTTGATCTCAGGTTTATTCTTTGTGCTTGGCTAGTGGCCCAGCAATGGAACACCTCTGTGCCCTCACCCAATAGGAGGGCTGGCTGCGCCTGAGCAGGAAGGTCAGAGCTTGGGCTGAGGAGTGTCACAATGTGCAGAGGGAAGACGTCACCCCACATAAGGGCTAGGCATGTAGCTTGGTGGTAAAGCATTTCTAGCATGTACATGGCCCTGAGTTCAATTCCTAGCACTTCAAGAAATGAAAAGAGGGCTGGAGAGATAGTTAAGCAGTTAAGAGCACTTGCTGTTCTTTCAGAGGATCTAGGTTCAATTTCCAGGACTTCGAGGGTCCAATGTTCTTTCCTGACCTCAGTGAGCACCAGGCATGCATGTAGTACATAGACATACACAAAGGCCAAAAAGCTGTATACACAACTAAAACAAATGGAGTTGGCTTAGTCAAGTGTGTAGCACAAATCAGTGATCCATGCTGTGATGTCTATGCTTGGCCCAGGGCATGTACGGCACCATTAGGAGGTATGGACTTGTGGTAGGTGTGGCTTTGTTGGAACAGGTGTGGCTCCGTGGGCATGGGCTTTAAGACTCTCATTCTAGCTGCCTCAAAGGAAGTCTTCTCCTGTTTGCCTTTGGAACAAAGTGTAGAACTCTTAGCTCTGCCTGCCCTACGCCTGCCTGGATACTATCATGTTCATGCCTTGATGATACTGGTCTGAACCTCTGAACCTGTAAGCCAGCCTCAATTAAATGTTTTCTTTAGAAGAGTTGTCTTGGTCACGGTGTCTGTTCACAGCAGTAAAACCCTAACAAAGACACATGCATTAGAAGGCAGAGCCTGTAAGATTGCAAGTTTAAGAGAGCCTGGGCAACACAAAACGCTGTCCAAAAAGTGTCTGAAATTCTTGGTATTCTCACTCTGTTCTTTAGAGACAATTTGTCTGTACACACCTCTAAATAGCAAATACACCTGAAATGGACACATTTCTCTGATGTCGTCTTTAAGGAGACTCTTGCCTGCATCCATTTGAGAAGCTGGCCAGAAGGCATGGGCTAGGAGATCTGGGAGGAAGTGAGGCTTGGGTAGAACTTCGTGGCAGTTTTTGGCACAAGCACTAGCTCCCCACAAATTGATGGGCAAACAGGAAGTGGGAAGATGCTAGGTGTGTTGGTCTGAATGAGAATGCCTCCTGCCCCACCTGAGAAATCATAAATTTGAATACTTGGCCATCAGAGAGAGACACTGTTTGAAATGATTATAAGGTGTAGCCTTGTTGAAGTAGGTGTGTGTAGTAGGTTGGGCTAATGCTACTTGTATTTTAATGCTAATAGTGGGCCCCCAAGACTGGTTGCTCCAGAGACAAGAGATTCTGCGTGTAAGACTCGAGTGACCCTGCCCCCAGGTTATTTGTGATTGGTAAATAAAGATGCCAACGGCTATTAGTTAGACATGGGTGGGGTTTAGGTATTGAGGCCTGGGGGTCAGAGGAGAATAGTGCAGGAGGAGGAAGGAGAAGCCACCATGGGTTAGGAGTCAGGAGAACATGGCCTTGAGGGCTGCCCAAGTAGAGTTAAGAGCAGCCCAGATAAAACATAGTAAGTGATAACTCGGGTTATTGAAAGGAGCATAGAGAGTAGTATCTGCACAGCTCTCGAGTTGTTTAAGGCTTGTTATAAATGTAAAGGGGGTGTGTGTGTGTCTTTCATCCAGGAACTTAAATAGCTAAGGTGGAGTAGAAACCTAGGGCCAGGATTAAATACTTTCTACAATGGGTGTGTCCCTGGGGTTGGCTTCAAGGTTTCAAAAAGCCCATTCCAAGCCTGTGGATCCAGATGTAGGACTCTCAACTACTTCTCTAGGACTACGTCTACCTGCACGCTGCCATGCTTTCTGCCATGATGATAATGACCTAAACTTCTGAAACTGCAAGCCAGCCCCATTAAATCCTTTATAAGAGTTGCCCTGGTCTGGTGCCTCTTCACATCATTAGGACACTTACCAAAACAGAAGTGTGCTCTTCTTCCCACGCTGACTAGCTAACTCTGTAGCTGTCTCAGGTTCATAAAGCCTCCAGTGCTCAGACTGGACGAGGTCCTCCTGTCCTTCTCTCTCGTAGCCCACACTCTTTATTTACAGAAATTGCAGTTTTGTCTGTTACAATGCACACCTGCCTCTCCGTTCTCCCCCAGCCACAAATCACCATCAGCTCTGTGGCTAAGTCTGTCTGTTCATCACCAAGTCCCAGGCCTGTACACAGGCACGTAAACACACCTTTCCCTCCAAAGATAAAATAATTTCCCCCTAAATCAAATAAAACCTATGTGAAGGAAATCGGTACTTACTGCGTACACCAAGAGACTGCCTATTTGGTATGATTTTCATAGCCACTCTGCAAAAATGGACATAACTCCTGTTTTTAAGGCAACACAACTTCAACATGGCAAGATATTAAGTATCTGCCACATTCGTGAGAGAGAAGGAAGGAAGGAAAAGAGGAAGAGTAAGGTGGTATGCACCAATAATCTCAGTACTTGGAGGTTAAGGCAGAAGAATCAAATTCCAGGCCATACTGGGCTACATAACAAGACTCTCAAAACACACACACATTACACGCATCCAACACACAAAGTACATATTATACATGTACAACACACACAATACATATACAACATGCACTACACATATACAACACAACAAACACAACACACATAATACACACACAGTATACACATCACACACCTAATACACACACAACATACACTACACACACAACACAACAAACACAGCACACATAATACACACACAGTATACACATCACACACCTAATACACACACAACATACACTACACACAACAGAACAAACATAGCACAACACAACACACACACATACACACACATACAGAGCTGTATATGTGGTCCTAAAGCCATGCTGTGACTAATTCCTCAGCTTTAGTGGTGGAGGGTGTCTTGACAACCTTTCCCCAGTCCTTAGTGCTGGTGGGACTATCAGTGGCCACTTCCTTGTTCACCTTTCTGAGAAAAGGAGGGTGGCGAGAAATGGGACCAAGTTATTAGCAAATATTTGCTTTACAAACCTTTACTGAAGATGTCAAACATAAGACCTGGGAACAAAAGGACAGAAAACACAGGGCCTCTGCTCTCAAAGGCCATTTTCCAGTGCTTGAATTGGATAAAAAAAAATAGCTACGGCTAAACTAACATTATGGAAGTGTAGATGGATGGATTCTCATTCGCGCGTGCGCGCGTGTGTGTATGTGTGTGTGTGTGTGCGCGCGCGCGCGCGCGCACACGTGCGCACGCACGTACATGCTTGGATTTTCTCTAATAAAACACTAAGCCTGTAAGCTCAGTAATTTGGATGACCGCAGCTAGAGGATTATGAGTCCAGGGCCAACTGGGGTTACATAGAAAGTTGCAGTCCAACTTGGGTTATATAGTAAGACTCTGTCTCAAAAAGAGAAGAGAAGAGAAGAGAAGAGAAGAGAAGAGAAGAGAAGAGAAGAGAAGAGAAGAGAAGAGAAGAGAAGAGAAAATGACATTAAATTTTATATATTGCAGCTTAGCCAAACACTCTGCAAAGTGCAGAGGTGCCCAGCCCAAACTGAAGACCTAGTCAATGAGGATCTCACTGGGATAACATCTGAGGTGAATTGCGAGTACAGTCAATTTCACAGTTGGAAGGAACGGGTATTGTCATCGAGCCCCCTTATGAAATTGACCTTTGAGTATGGTCCTCATCCCTGGATTGAAGGATCTGGTCTGGTGTCAGACCTGAAATATCGCTTTGGAGGATCCAGAGCCTCACTATGCGCTGATGAGCGGAGGACTGGCGCCACCTGGTGGTAAGAATGCAGAACGCACATTGCATGGAGGTCCCAGTCTCTGATTAGTCCTGGGTCCAGTTAACCCAGCTGCTATTCCACTCTGTCCAGAGAAATCCTCTTATTTCCAGCAGCAACTGGAAAAATTAAAGGCCACGTTTCCAAACGGAGCAGAAGAATCGAAAGTCCAGTTAAAGTCATGATTTATAAGTACAAAGAAAACTTACCAAAAGGAAGTTTGGAAAGTTTGAATTTGCTCATCATTTAGTTCAAATTTAGTTAACAGGAATAAATTGCCTTTCGTTGCTTTGACAGATACACAGTATTTTGTGTTATGTGCGGAACATATTTCATCTCATTTAATTCTCAATAGCAACCATATGAGATGCATTATAGTCTTCTCCACCTTTTTAAAAGATGGGTAATCAAGTGTTGGGGAGATGGCTCAGTGGCTGCTCTTCCTAAGGATCAGGGGTTCAAAACCCGGCACTAACATAACACCTCTCAATTGTGTGTAACTCCAGTCCCATACACTATCTTCTGGCCTACTCAAGCACCAGGCATGCACATGGTGCACAGACAGGCAAAACATCCATACACATATCAAAACAAGACTATTAAAGGGTAAGCAAAGTTTATTGATAAAATAAAAAGCCAGGTTTCCTATTACAGCCATTCTATAGTGATCAAATGGCTATTTGGAGAGGCTAAGTAATTTCCTGGAGGTCACAGAGTCCAGACACAGACAAATTGGGATTTGAACTTGGTTGTAGACTCTGAAGCACGTGTGTTTACCCTTGAGCAACATGATGGATCTGGCCACCCAACACATCGAAAGTGCAACTCACCCACCTTGCCTTTTATCCTTCATTCCCGATCTGAGTAAATGGCCCTACCTCCCCTCCACCCCAACTCAGTCTCCACAGTCCAATCCAGAAACCTAGGGAATTTTAAGTGTCCGCCAGAGTCACTTACCAACCATGTGTGTTGTCTCTCATATATGCTTTCTTTTCATTACTGAAGATTGGACCCAGGACCTCATACACAGTAGGCAAGTGCTCCACCACTGAGCCACATCCCCAGCTTTCATATACACTGCAGACATTCCCCTTTGCCTGCCCAGTGCTTACCTGAGTAGATGCTCACCCAGCAGTGTGGTTGGTTTATAATAGATTCTCCCACTGCAGTCTCCATGATAAAAGGTTCTGCCACTGATGTCCCAGTGGTTGGCATGCAGGAGACATTCAAATCTGAGTGGCCGAAGGTAGCCAGAAGCCATTCTTTCCATTTTACCAATGTTCAGTTGAGTTGTAACGTTCATATTTATTAAATCCCTAGACCCTTATGCCTTTATGTATGACGGAAGTCAGAGCTTTCAAAAGTCTGTGGGTTACAATGGACTCGTGAGTGTGGCTCTACCTCACATGACTGGCCTTCTGAGAAGTGAGGGCTTGGGAGAGGACAAATAACAGTAAAGTGCTTGCCGTGGTAAGCGTTAAGGACTCGAGTTTGGCCCTCAGAACCCATATTTTACAGGCTGGCATGGTGATGAGTTCAGAGCTACGGAGGTGGAAACAAGTAAACCCGGGGCTTGCTGTCCAGCCAGTCTACCTTCTTGACAAGTTCCAGGCCAGCAAGATAACCTGCAACCAAAAACAACACTGGGCTCATTGTAATGCTCCCTCTAGGTCTCCTTGCTGACAGCTCTATGATGTAGGTATTTTTAAGAACTGCATGTGGTGCGTTTGATATGTTTGTACATGTATGTAAGTGTAGGTGCATGCATGCCCTGGCACACATGTGGAATACAGAAGACGACCTTGGTGTTGGTCTTTGCCCTCTGTTTGGAGGGCATGTTTGGGATGCAGTTTTCTTGCTGTTCACTGCTGTCTGAACCATGCTAGCTGACTTCAAAGCTTCCAGGAGTTGTCTTGTTTCTGCCTCCCACCTCACCATAGGAATGCTGGGATCACAGACACACGGTACTGTGTCCAGCTTTAGGCAGGTTCTGAAGATATGAACTCAGATCCTCATGCTTGCTTGGTGTACTGGCTGGTTTTGTGTGTCAACTTGACACAAGCTGGAGTTATCACAGAGAAAGGAGTTTCAGTTGAGGAAATGCCTCCATGAGATCCAGCGGTAAGGCATTTTCTCAGTTAGTGATGGGGGGGGGCCTCTTGTGAGTGGTACCATCTGTGGGCTGGTAGTCTTGGGCTCTATAAGAAAGCAGGCTGAGCAAGCCAGGAGAAGCAACCAAGCCAGTAAGTTACATCCCTCCATGGCCCCTGCAGCAGCTCCTGATCCCTGACCTGCTTGAGTTCCAGTCCTGACTTCCTCTGGTGATGAACAGCGGCATGGAAGTGTAAGCTCAATAAACCCTTTCCTCCCCAACTTGCTCTTGGTCATGATGTTTGTGCAGGAATAGAAACCCTGACTAAGACACTTGGCGAGTCATTCACCTGCTCAGCCGTGTCCCAGCCCAAGCATGCTGGCTTCGGTTCCCCTACAGGACCTGAGTATTACCTGCTTCATACCTTTGTGACCAAACTGACCAAAGCAGATTAATAGCTCAGAATAAATGGATGCAGCCAATTGCACCACACACACAGCAGGCAGAGTAGCACTTCTCAGACTCCATTTCTTCTCAATGATACACAGAGCAGGAAGGACACATTACTAAACGATCTTGCCCCCAAACAGAGGCGGTCCTGTCTACCTTACAGGGCAGCTTGGAAGTCCTTGTCGTCGCCAGAGCACGCTGGGACAGCGCTGGCCGTTGAGTGATTCTTTTTCTACTGGGAGCTTTCCCCTTCCTAATTTCTGTGTTGATTAGCAATGTCCCCCCCAGATCTCCTTGTTGACAGCTCCATAATGTAGGCATTTTTAAACTGTATGTGGTATGATTGGCAGGTGTGCACATGTATGTAGGTGCAGGTGCATGCCATGGCACATGGGTGGAACTCAGAAGATAATCTCGGGTGTTGGTCTTTGCCCTCCATATTGCTTGAGACAGAGTTTCTTACTGTTTGCTGCTGTTTGGATTATGCTAGCTGACTAGAACAGAAGAATAGAAAAATAGAAATTGATGCTATTTTGATTAGCATATTACTTACTAAAGTATAAAATAAAACATGTTTTTTTTTTTTTTGCCAAATATTTCCTTTACCTGCTGGTTTACATCTGAAATTTCTTCTTAATGCTTTAATCTCAAAAAATCAGGAATGGTGATACTTTAATCATATTTGTCTGGATCCACTTGGGAGACAGAAAGCCACAGTAATTTAAACAGGGGAAGCCTAATTTAAAGAGCCATCACGCTAAGAGAAGAAAACGAATGCACATGCACATCGAGGCCTAAAATCTTCCTCAGCCTCGGGTGCTCAGGGAAGGACACTGGAGTGAAGATCCTGCCTCGAGATCATGGTTCAGGCCTTCTTGGAGAACGTGAGGTTGCAGTCTTTGAGACAGCAAAGATGTCTGCCTGATTCAAGTAATTCCACAGTTGTTGAACAAGGAGGAAACCATCTTCAAAACTGCAGGTGAATGAGGCTGGAGAGGAGGAGTTGGCACACCAGAACAAGGCACACGGCCTAGGGCAGGCAGTGTCTACCTAAGGAGGTGGTCCTCAAACCCAGGCATCACTAAAGGACTGTTCCCGGGCTTCAGCTGAAGGACAGTGCACAGGAAGTCCCCAGGTTTCTGTATCACAAACCAAGTAGCAAGAATAGGAAAGGGCTGGCATCTAGGAAGAACCAGGAGGGGCCCCTTTGCCCCTCCCCTGCCCCACATGAGGGTCATTGTCTAGTGGAAAGTACTTAGTCTGCTAAGTACTTTCAGGACAGGTACTGCAAGGTAGATTTGGTGAGGTCAGTTGACGACTGACACAAGCTGTTATCAGCCATCAGAGCAGGGGTTGGGGAAACAGCTCTACCTGATAATAAGCAGTCAGAGCTTTGAGTCATGTAGTCTCTGCCAAAACTATTGATGTTGGCCACTGTTGTACAAAAGCAGAGCAGACAATATGTAAGCAAATGAATGTGGCTGTGCTCCAGCGAAACCTGATTTACAAAACCTGGAGTTGGCATGGGTTCAGCCAATTCCTGATGTGGAACCTCTGAGTGCAGAAAAATACAAGACAAAAAACTCTTCTCTGCAAAGAGAGGTGGATTTCGAGGGGAACAAGTAAGGTGTACAAAGCCGAGCAAAAGAGGGAGGCCCAGCAAGAGGAACTCAGGGGTTTTGTTGGTTGGTTGCTTCTAAGATGGGATCTTACAACCTCAGATCCTTAAGCCTCCTGAGTTCTGGGGTTATGAACACACCTGACAGCAAAAGAAATTTAAATAAAGATAATACTATGCACACTGTATGGTGGGTTTTGTTTTGTTTTTTGCTTTAGTCTAAATTAATGAGCTACGGCATTAAAAAGCTTATGAACCCAATAAATTATCTTTAAGGACTGGTGTGGCAAAATAAATCAGTATGTCAGAAGATAAAACTCAGAGAGCTAGAGAGATGGCACAGAGTTCAGCAGCTCTTACTGCTCCTCCAGAGAACTCTCCACCCATGTGGTATGGGGGGGGCAACTGTCTGTAACTCCAGTTTCAAAGGGTCTGATGCCCTCTTCTGACCTCTGTAGGTACACGCACATATACATATGCATTCACACACATAACATGAATAAAAATGATTTTTTAAACTGCTTGAAATAGTACAGCCTTACCACTGTGGACAGGTGGGTGTTGCTTTCTTTATCATGTGTCACAGTGAAACTGGGTGTAACATCCTGGTCTCTGAGAGGTGGGGAATCTCTCTGTGATGAACATCAGCCCTTCACCTCTGTGTAATCCCAGCACTTGGAGGATCAGGAGTTCTAGGGTAATTCTCAGCAAATTCAAGGCGCGCGGGTGCGTGTGTGTGTGTGTGTGTGTGTGTGTGTGTGTGTGTGTGTGTGTGTGTTCTTCCTATCAGTTTGACCATATCTACTTTATCAAAATAATCAAAATAAATGACATTCACCACTGATCACTGAAAATGTTTGCTTTTATACTTTGCATATAGTCTTTCTAGTTCTGCGAGATAATTTAAGGGGATTCTCTGTAAAGAGGAAAACCCAGGTATGGATATGTTGACTTGCCCACTCCACTCATCACTTCCTGAATCTACATCTCTCCAGATACAGAGTTTAAAGTAGAAGTACAAATCATGGTATTCAGGACTAGACAGAGCCTGGTTCAAATCCCAGCCCTACCTCTTACCAGCCATGTGACCACCTGCTTCTTCTCTATTTCATGCTGCATATCCTATAAAGCCTTTTGTGGACTTTATTGCACGGATGTTTGCTCAACAAACATCCTTGAACAATAGAGACAGTGGCTCCCTTCAAGTCAGAGGGAGGACTTCTCTGCCAGTCAGGATAACTAAAACAATGCCTCCCTGGGACACAAGAAGACCATGTTTGCTATTAGCTCTCCTGTTAGTAACTCTTCACATTGCTATGGCCAAATATCTGATACAAGCAACTTAAGTGTACTATCTGCCTGGTCATACTCTGATTGAGAAAACGGACCCCATGTTCTTTCTGTACACGAGTAACAAAGTCCTTTGTTTCTGGCCCAGGAGTATCAGGTCCTCTACCAGCATCCATGCACCATGGGGGGGGGGGGGGAGGGCTAACTTTCCAGCTTGTGAGCAGGCCAAAGTTCAAACCTTACAATTCCTAACATCACTGCCTAAGGGTCGCATCAATATCCCCCACTTCCTCGACTGCCATTGCACTTTGGCATTTGCTTCCTGTACAACATGCTGGGACTTTTGCCAGTGTCACCCAGGCTGATACTGTTAGTTTCTTTGGATATTTGATTCCAGAAGAAACCCATTTGGACTTCTGTAGCCTTTAGTGCCTTATGCACACTCCTCTGAGCGCTCTCCTTATGTAGCAAACTCTCCTTCCATTCCTCCTACCCATCTTTCTTCTGTGTGATCTCACACATATTACTCATTTTAAGAACTGTCTTAGTTGGGGTTTCTATTGCTGTGATGGAATACCATGACCAAAAGCAATTTGGGGTGGAAAGATTTTATTTCTGCTTACAGTTCTACATCAGTTTTATCATTGAAGGATGTCAGGGCAGGAACTCAAGGCAAGAAGATGCAGAGGCCTTGGAGGGCTGCTTACTGGCTTGCCCCCAAAGGCTTACTCAGCCTGCTTTCTTATACACCCCAGGATCACCTGACCAGAGGTGAAACCATACACAACGGGCAGGCACCCCCACATCAATCGCAGACTGGGGGTGCATTTTCTCAGTTGAGGTTCCTCTTCTTAAATGACTCTAGCTTGCGTCAAGTTGACAGGAAACTAGCTAGCACAGGAACCTTACATAGAGGGTGACACCCTTGACCTAGTTTCAGTCCAGACCTCTAATACGACTCAACCAGTCACCTGTTGAATAGTCCTGTTCTATATTCAACTGATGGAGATGGGAAATTGCCCAAAACTGGCATTCCATACCAGCCAATCTTCCCTCCTGGACACCCCCCACACACACACATACACACACAGCATCTCACTGTTCCAGGCAAGCCTTCTTGGACCCTTTACTTCACACACCAGAGCCTAGCTTTGAGTGTTGTTCCTTCCATTGCATTTACAAAACCCACACCCCTGCTGCCGCTCCCTTTCTGGTTCCATTACTCCCTGTGTTGGGTAACCGCAGTGCTTCCCTAACTGCTTCCTTAGTCTCTTGGGCGTTGCCCTGTTGTTGCTAAAGTTATATTCTTAAAAAGTCTGTCTGTGGCATTTCCTTGTTCAAAACCTTCACTTTCAAAAACAAAACAAAACAAAGACTTTACTTTTCCTCATGGTTTCCTTTGTTTTGGGGACTTTGCTTGTTTAGTTTCTCTGTGTAGCCCTGGATGTCCTGGAACTCTGTAGCTTAGGCTGGCCTCAAATCCACAGAGATCCACCTGCCCCTGCCTCCTGAGTGCTGGGCTTCTTTAGCATCATAGTTCACCACACTCTCTAATGCTAAATCTCCTCCATTCCTTGGAGGACTCTAACCTGGGATGTCTTTGGCCACTACTATTCACGATGGAAGAGGTGGATGAGGTGCCATCGAACAGAACTCATCGCACGACACTGATCAGATCATTTTATGAAACTAGCATACTGAAGTAGCATCCGCTGGTCACTTGTGTTCTGCTGCCTCAAACCCATGTTTTTGTTGTCTGTTTTTAGTTATTTAGGTTAGCAGACAAGGTAATGGGATCTTCATAATGTGTTATCATATTTGTTCTCCCATCTTAGCTTTCCTTAAATAATAAAATCACTATTTGGACTAGGTGCCCTATTTCTACCCAATTACTTGCTGACTTGTTGGTCTGTTTCTTAAGATCCCTTTGAGAAATATACTGAGTGATTCCTTCATTTTACCCGCCTAAGGTACCCAAAGACTAGGTTTCTTGTGATAATTGCTATGTCCACATCTCTCTGCATAGGTGTATTACGTATGTGTATGCATGCATAAATTTATATGCATACATCTGTAGTTACTGTATTTTTAGTTGCTTTGTCGTCCTCTAAGCAAACAAATGAATACCCTTAAGTGGCCACCAGGAGGTGCCATGAGCATCGAGAGACCTGCGGTACCTTGGCGGTAGAGGTGGAGATGGATGCAGAGGCGAGGGAAGAACCCGGCTTCCTTTTTTAAGAATCGGTGTGAGCAAAGGAGCAGAGCCACGTTATTTTAGGGAGATTTTGTCGCACTCCCCCTCCCTCGGGTAGGTAGCGTCTGGGATGTGTGCACCCTGTTCGGAGTCTCCCATGGAGAGACGCTGGCTGCTGCAGCCGGCAGTAACCCGACCCCGCCGGCGCAGGGACTGAAGAGGCGCCGGGGAAAGCAGCGAGAGGTGAACAAAAGCCCTCGGCGCGGGGGCCGGAGCCCGGACCTGGGGTAAGTGAACCCGCTCGGGACCTAGTAGCTCCCAGTATGGAGCGGCAGGGTTTAAGGCGTTCTAAGAGCCCACTCCCGTGAGATGCGGTGTGGGAACTGGTGGGCATCAGGGGCTGGTGTCTGAGTCCACCATACTGGGGTTGATGGTACCTTTAACGGCACATTCAGCCTTGGAGATCGGATGCATTTGGGAGGATTCAGGTGCCTTGTGCATCCTGAACAAACACCGGGTGGGGGCTGGAGGAAGAGGCCGACAGAGCTCCCAGCAAGCCTGCTGGAGAGGCTGGAGAAGGAATCCATCGCTCCACTCAGAGCCTTTGGAGACTCCTCAGCCCTTCCATCTCCCGGGGGCCCTGCGCCCGGGTCCTTTTGGCAGAGAGAAATCAACCATAAACTTCTTCCTAGGCAACTGGGGCCCTCGCAGTAATGCACTTTGGCATGCACAGGCCTTTTCCCCTTTTGTGTTCCTGCAAAGCTGCATCCCAGCAGCCCGCCTAAGCTACAAACAAATAGCTAATCCTCCTGGGAATTCTCCAGCGCCTCCCTCGCTGGCTGCAGCCTTCCTTGCGCCTCAATTTTTGCAGGAAAGGGATGCATCTAGCGAGCCTCACGCCAATGTAGTTTCCCGAAAGGCCCTGCATTCTAGGACTGAGGGAGACTGAGGCTGCTGTCTGAGGCCCAGCATCCCCCCACCCTAGCCTGAGTTTTCGGGGCATCGGTTTTAGGATTTACGTTCCATCAGGCCTCTGAGCCTAATCTGAAATCGGATTAAGTTGGGAGGGGTAAATATGGCTGAGGACGGAGAAACAGCTTACAGATCCTCTGTGTCCCCCCGCCCCACTGTCATCTCAGGGACTCCAACAAAGGACGAAGTTCAGCTATGGTGGACCCGGTGCCAGAAGAAGAGAAAGAGGGAGCGGAGCCCGGTGGCTCAGAAGGGGATGAGGCCACAGTGTCCGAGTCCCCCGATGCCCAGGGAGCCCAGCAGCCTGCTGCCTCCTCGGCCTCCGCCTCCGCAGCAGCGCCCCGCAAAGCCGAAGTCCCCTGCGGGGCAGAAGGTGGGCGTCGGGAGCAGTCTCCGTTGCTGCACCTCGATCTCTTCAACTTCGCCTGCCCCGAGGCAGAGGGCAGCCGCTACGTCCTCACCAGCCCCCGCTCGCTGGAGGCCTGCGCCCGCTGTGCGGTCAAGCCAGTGGAGCTGCTGCCTCGGGCCCTGGCCGACCTGGTGCGGGAGGCCCCGGGCCGCTCCATGCGCGTGGCCACCGGCCTGTACGAGGCCTACGAGGCGGAGCGCCTGGCCAAACTACAGCAGTGCCGCGCCGAGCGCGAGCGCATCATGCGCGAGGAGAAGCGACGCCTGTTCACACCGAAGGGTCCGGCGGCAGCCCCGGCCTCGGCCTCCGCCTCGGCCTCGGGGCTGAGCGGGGGCAGCAGCAGCAGCTGCAGCAGCAGCAGCCTCCCGGCCTCGCCCGCCTCGAGAGTTGCTCGAAGGACTTCTCCCAGTCCCCCGGCTAGGAGCCGGCCTCCGCCCGCGGGTTCTCGGACAGGTAGGAAGAGCCACTCGCTGGACTCGCTCTCCCGCCGGCGGGACGGTGCCCTGAGCTCCGAGTCCGGCGCCTCGTCCTCATCCTACAGCGGGGAGAGCCTCCGGGAGCTTCGCTGGCCACCTCGAGCTTCAGCCAGGAACAGCTGCCCCGAGGGCTCGGCGTCGTCTGCACCCAACCCACTAGGCCGCCCTTCGGCCCTTGCTCTGGTTCCACTCACGGCCCGCAGCTTCAGCCTCGGAGACCTGAGCCACTCGCCGCAGACCGCTCAGCATGTGGAGCGCATCGTCCGCCAAGTGCGCGCCGAGCGAGGCCTGCGCGGGGTACCGGAGCGCGACCGTAAGATCGCCGCGCTCATGCTGGCCCGGCACCAGGAAGAGCGCCTGTTGCTGGAGCAGCGCGCCGCGGCTCACGGTCAGTGGGAGCAACAGCGCATGCGCGCCGAGCAGCGGCGGGAGCGCGAGGAGCGCGAGAAGCAGCGCGCGCTGGAGCAGGGCCGGCGGGCTTGGGCGGCGCAGGTGGAGGAGCGGCGCGGACGCCGAGGCCGGGAGGAGCGCGAGGCCGCGCGGAGGCGGCAGCAGCAGTGCGAGCGCAGCGAGGAGCGGCGGCGGGAGCTGGCGGAGCGCCAGGGCCTGCTGCGGCGGGAGCGGGTTGAACGCGCCGCGCGTGACGACCGGCTTCGCAAGCTGCAGCAGGAACAGAACCTGAAGCAGCGGGAGGAGGGCCTGCAGGAGGGGCGGGAGCGCGCGGAGCTGGTCCGCAGGGAGCGCGCCCAGCGAGCGGCGCGCGCCAGACAGAAGCAAGAGGGCCAGCTGCAGCGCGAGAAGCGGGAACTGAGCCGGGCCGAGCGGGCGCGCCACGAGGCGCTGCTTCGAGGCCGAGTCCGGCAGCAGCAGGAGGAGCGGGAGGGCCTGCGGAGCTCCCTGGAGGCCAGCTTGGGCCGCGCGCAAGAGAACTATGAGCAGCTGCTGGAGCAGCGCGCCCGGGAGCTGCGGGAACGCGCGCGGAGAGAGGAGCTCCAGGGTCGGCGGGCGAAGGAAGCGGCCGAGCGCAAAGAGCGGGAGCATCAGGCGCACTTGGAGGCGCTGGCGCGGGCGGGAGAGCAACGACTGCAGCATGCGGCGCAGGTGGCGGAAGAGGCGGTGCAGCAAAAGGCCCGGCGTGTGGTTCAGACTCGCCTGGAGAAGGAGAGGGCCCAGCGTGCCAACAAGGAGAAAGTGGAGAGAGACGAAGACTGCCGCCGCCGGGAGCTGCTGCAGGCCATTGGGCGTAAGCTGGAGCGCAGCGAGCAGCTCTCTCGAGAACGGCGAAGCGCACTGGAGAGCGCTCGCTCCACAGCCCGGGCCTCCTTCCATGTGCGGGAGAAGGTACGGGAGGAGACCAACACGCGCTCTTTTGACCGCATGGTGCGAGAGGCCCAGCTACATGCCAGCTTGGACCGCAAATGACAGTCACCCTGTGCGGGCCATGCTACTCAATATAGCCAGGTGTGGCCTCCACACTTTGACCAAACTCCAGGCATCTCCAATCCTGGTGCCACACCATGACTCCAGACTAATGAACCATGAGGCACTGAGAAGCCAGACATGGTATTGTTCCATCGGTCACCATTGTTTTACAGACTTACTTCGTTTGGAAATGGCATGGCACAATCTACCCACATCCACTTGTGTCTTTGGGTTGGAATAGAAAGTAGCTGGTGAGGGGAAGGGTCCCCATAGGAGAGAGCACACAGGCCAGCATGGGGCCCCCTGCCACAGCTGCCTTGGGCATCTTTCTAACATTTGTGTCCAAGATGATTTAGTTGTAGTAGCCGAGGGGATATCTCCCAGACTCACCTCTATCTTTGAAAATACAAGTTGCACTGAACTTAAAAGTTTCCCAAGAAAGCACAGCTCTTCTAAGATGTTAGTTCACGCACAAGTGACTACAAAAGCTCTTGCTGGACTGTGAATTGGACACGTGAACAAATTATCCTGTTCCCATAATATTTTCAGTTGAGTCCCTAGGCTTTCTAGTTAGACAATCATCTACAGATAGTAATCACTTATTCTCCCAAGTGGTGTAGGAATGGGTTGGATCTGTGATGCTGTTTAGCTCTAATGGAAGCCCTCCCTGGAGGTGATGGTTTCCTTAGGCAGCAGTGTTCCACCCCACGAAGCTTCCATGGACAGTGATGTATTTCAGTGGAGGCAGTGTCTGATGGCCACTTCCCTGTGTGGGGCCAGCTCCTGCAGACAGGAGCCATTGCCTTACGAAGCAGAGCTACCTTCTGTGCCTGCCCAGGCCACTCCTGCCTAAAGCTCCAGCCTTGAATGCAGTCTGGAGGGTGAGCCCTGGAGTGTGTAGGATTCCCTCTGTGACTTAGTTCAATGCTCAGAGGACAATTTAGGATCCTTGGCTGCTTGCCTGTGGTGGCTGAAGGGCTAGAATTGCCTGTGTTGAGCTGTGCTATTGTTGGTAGGGTATCACTCTTCCCTGGGGTATCAGTCTTCCCTCTTTAAATTTCTGGTATCCTTTCTCTTATACCTGAAGTATTTAATCAGTCTCTTGGTGCCTCACCTTTCCCATCTGCTAGATGGGGCCATCAGAACTCTTCTGGTACCTCAAGTTCTCCTGGATCCAAAGCATCACTTCAGTGTTATTTGTTGGTCTCCTTTGTGCCTTTCTTGACCTGGAGTTGGAAGGCAGGAGGACTGCTGTTAGCCTAGCTTGTTTTTGGTAATATGGATTGCTGGCATTAGACAGGACAGTGTATCACAGACAGATGGTCATTTAGCATCCAAGGTGTGCGTGAGGTGGGGGGGTACTTGCAATACCAAGCCACTCCCTGGTCAGAAGGTTCAGTTCTCACTCAGCAATTTTAACCCATAGAATGATCTTTCCCCCACTCATATCCACCTATAGCTATGTCTTCACCAGGGAAGGTGGAAAGTCAACCATCTCCTTTTACATTACATCAAGGTCAGGAAGTAAAAAACTTACCAAAAAAGAAAGGAATCAGGGTAGAGATGTACTGCATTAGATGTGTTTTTGTGTATATTCTGCTGGCGGAATCATCCCTAAAATGACTGGCTGTTGCCCACACCCCTCATCACCCCTACCCCATCACACACTAAGAGGAGTCTTGTGTAGAAGAGAGCTGTGTTTAGGTGTCACGTGTGAGATAATGTGGAACCAGGAAAGGAGCTATGTACCAAGGCTTGTTTCTTGAGTGGGTGGGTTCTCCCTTAAATGTCCTTGTTAGTGAGCTGTAATATCTGGTGTTGTCTCTGAGACAGGAGTATTTAACTAAAAAAATTGAATGTGATTATGGTTCTTTGATCTTGTGGTCCCTGGGTTGCTTCTGAAACCTTCATAGAGAGCTCCACCCTTAAAAGTCCTTACTTCAAAGTAAGATCATTTGCTTGAGGCAATCCGGTGTTCTGACCCAAGCACTGGGGAGCACATGGGCGATCTCACATGGTGATCTCACCTGGCTTCTTACCCAGGTGGCTTCCCACCTTACTGAGTGACTTCAGGTTGATCACCTTTCTTAGTTCCCACAGGTGTAGAACTGAGATCATGCTTCCTGAGCTCTGGTTTATGCAAACTGAGAATGACGGTGACATTTCCTGTTTCTATTACTCTGGAACTTCAGGTGCAGTTGCTATACACAGGGTTACACGGCTCCTGCACTCTGCTCTACAGTGTAATGTACCATCATGATTTGGTGCAGAAGGAACAGTCTTGAGAAGTTCATTCAGATCCAGAGTCACATGTGATGCAAAGGCCCAGGCCTGAATGTCGCCAAATTAGACACTATGTAAAGATACATACCTTATAGATGTTTACCAAAAGTCCATATGGCCAAGTATAATTAAAACAAAACCAGAATTCAGACCTAGTGACAGTAAGAAATGTTACCTTCAAGTTCCAGACAATCTACTAGGATATTCTACTAAAGTTGGACATGGTAGTTCATATCTCTAGTCCTAACCCTGAGGATGCTGAAGTAGATGGATAATTATATTGAGTCAAAATGGGCCAGATAGTGAGACACTGTCAAAACAAAACAAACAAAAATGGAAGGAGAACCACCTGTATATTTTAAAGAAATATTCGTGTTTCTCTCTAAAGATAATGAATGTCCAAAGTCTTTTGGTCCCCACAGAGGAGAAGTTTTATTTTACTCTGACATGCAGCAAGAGGACATTGGGACAGAGCAGAGATGATGGATGGAAGCTTGTCTCCAAACAACATTCTAACAGCTTCCAGAATTTAGCATGCTGGAAATTTCTTGCCGTCTAGGAGATCCCAACCTTGAAGTGGCCACAGCCTCATATTTACTCTTGTGGAACATTTGCTACTTCAAGAAAGAAAAAGTGTGAAGTAATATGAGAGGGGTTGGGAAGGGTTGGAAAAGCTTTAATTCAGTTGAATACCAAGAAAACAAGCAGAAACCGTTCCAGAAGAAATGATTGATGAAGCTAGTTCAACGTTCTACTGTGGCAGGGACAAGAGTCTACACTGGTCTGGACAGGAAAATGGAAATTTCCTTTTGGAAGCATGCAGGCTGCGTCTCAATGGAACAGGAACAAGGATTTGCCAAAGGCAAAAGGTCTGCAGGGTAGTAAAGACAGAGGAATGTCTTGATCTATTTTATGTTGCTCTAACATAATACCCAAGGCTAAGTTACAAATAAAAGAGATTTGTTGCTGACAGTTCTGAAGGTCTAAGAACATGTTGCCAGAATCTGCTTGCCTTCTGATGAGGACTTCAGGGGGATATCACATTTCAGAGGTACCTGGGGAAGGTTTTACACATAAGACAGGAAACAAAAGACAAGAGAAGCCAGAGGCACTTGTATGTCAACCTACCCTTAAAGGAACTCAGCCACTATCACAAGACTGAGCCCATTCTGAGCCCAATACATCTATAATGTAATTACCTTTCATTAGGCTCCACCTCTTAAAGGTCCCACCACCTCAATACTATCACCATGGCAAACAAGACCCCAGCACATGAGCTGTCTGAGCTGTCTGAGGGGCAAACAGTATCCAAGATATAACAATGAAAATGTAGTCTGGCCAGGCAGTGGTGGTGCACGCCTTTAATCCTAGCACTTGGGAGGCAGAGGCAGGCGGATTTCTGAGTTCGAGTCCAGCCTGGTCTACAGAGTGAGTTCCAGGACAGCCAGGGCTACACAGAGAAACCCTGTCTCGGAAAAAAAGAAAGAGAGAGAGAGAGAGAGAGAGAGAGAGAGAGAGAGAGAGAGAGAGAGAGAAAATGTAGTCTGTATTCTGGATATTACGTAGCCTCTTACAGTTTCCCTCCATTACACGGTCCTTTGAGACAGATGCAACTCTGTAGAGGGGCTACATCTTATTTACCATCAAATCCCCTGTAGCCCATGGTATAGAATCTCACCTAGATAAGTACATGAATATTGGATGGAGAAGAGGCTGGGGGTATGGATGAATGGTGACCAGAGAAAATCTGTATGGAACAGTTTGCTTATGCAGGCCTCCATTCAGTCAACAAATCTTCACTAAGCACATACTACAAGACAAATACTAATCTGTTTGTTTGTTTGCTTTTTGAGACAGAGTCTCTCTGTGTAACCCTGGCTATCCTGGAACTCAAACTGTAGACCATGCTGGCCTCAGACTCCAGGACCCACCTGTCTCTACCTCCTAAGTGCTGGGATTAAAGGCGAACACCACCACTCCTGACCCCAAATACTACTCATGGTGTTGGTGAAACTGAATCTCTAGGTACTGACCTTAGGAGTGATTTGTGCTACAGTGTCATAAACATGTCTTTGTTTCTCCTCACTGGGCTTGCCTACCTTCCCACCTGGACATATACATTCTCAGGTAGCCCTAATTGTCCCGCAAGGCACTAACCTCAAGTCTCTTTAGTCTCCTAGAGACAAGCCATCTGCCAATTAGCCATCATGGAGTCATTGTTGCTATTTTTCCCCTACAAAAGACTTGATTAATTGAGTCAAATTTATAATGCCATATCCTTAAAATTATGAAGCATGGGAGAGAGAGAAAGATTGAGAATATCACCTTCCAGGGTGTTATAGGTCATTTTAGAGAGGAGGCATAAATAATCACTGTGGATTCAGAAGACCAAGCCTCAGGTCATAGGGAGTCCCAGTTCACCAAATGGGGTGTCTGCTCCATCATTCAGCTGTTCTTGCTAAGACAGTCAACATTTCAGAAATATTTCCAATGTAAAAGTCTCCCCAAAGAGATTTCCAGTTAGATCTAAATTGATGAGGAAATTTAAAATATCCCACTTCTAGAAACCTGACTAAGAGCATCTAGGCAGCTGAGCATGGTGGTGCATGCCTTTAATTCCAGCACTCAGGAGGCAGAAGGTGGATTTCTGTGAGTTCAAGGCCAGCCTGGTCTACAGAGGGAGTTCCAGGATAGCCCAGACTTACACGGAGAAAACCCGTCTCAAACAAACAAACCTCGGCTTGCCTTTTCTCACTGTGTAACTACAGCTCTATCTTTATGTCTTAGAAGAAGCCTGACAAGAGCATAAGAAGCAGGCATTGGTAAGTGTGTTTTTGCTTTGTAGATAGAGTCTCTGTGTAGCCCAGGCTAGTCCTCATCTTGCCTTCCTCCTGACCAAGCACCCAAGACCCAGGATTACAGACATGCATCATCATTTGCATCACTTGACACAGCGTAGAAAGGGGGCTCTTAGGGACCAGCAGCAGACATCTCTAGGTTCTAGAACGGTTAGGTATTCTGTGTGGTGCCTGACTTTGCGGGTCTGGAGTAGCACCCAAGTATTACAAATAGTCCCGGCCTGGTTATGAGTGTCTCTACAGAAGGACACTCATTGACTCAAAACACAGAGCTCTCTGGCATTCTTTCTACACACACATTCTCCTGCTTTATGCCCCCCTCACACACACCAGTTTGCCCCCACTCCTGCACAAGTACCCCTGATGCTGCTTGGTTTCTAATAGATCAGAGCTAGTACAGGCTAGAGCAATAGGATGTTAGGGCATGGGGACGTGGGACATTTTCTTCTGAAGATTACTGACAACATAGTCATTTGCAGTTAGTGCTCCCCCATTCATCGTGTGCAGTCATGGCCCTCGAGGTGACAAAAGCCTTTGCCATCCATCATGTACACTCACACCCCTCGTGAATAGGAATACCAGTCCCATGTGATTTTTCAATCATCTGTCAACTTTGAGCTGCTTCTATCTTTCTTCCTCTCCACTGGCACAGTATTGATAGCGTGTTTTTGTCTCTGACTCTCACAATTCACAGGACTGTCAGAAAGATGATTCACATAACATCTACTGTATTCAGTGCACTAGAGTCGGTGCACCAACCCTAACAATCCTAGTTGGGGTTCTGAAGCGAGAGGTAACTTGTGGCTCTCGTGTTCTTCCAGAGAGCAGTAAGTTATTCCTCAGGGAAGCCAATCTATTCTTTGGTGTGGGGCTGTTGCTTCCACCTTTTTCTAGTGGGCTGAAGGATTTCATCTGAAGGCAGCTTCAGATTCTGATCTATTAAGTGGTATCTGAATTTCCAGGTCCTTTATTGAGCTTTCTAGATGACTAAGACTTTTCAGGCTGTACTAAGCTCCACCTTTCCAGTGTGTTCCTTCACTTATGCGAGAGATTGAGTAGGAGATGGAATTTAGGTGACATTTGAGACCATCTGAGAGAAACAGAATGAATGGTGATCACAAAGCTGTAAAATCCACTCTACATGATTACTACACTTTCAGGGCAAGGGATTTGCCAAAGGGGCAAGTGTCTTGGCTCATTCAGACCAATCCAGCGCTCCCCCACCTGCCTCTTTGTTATGTGGTAAATGGAGACATAGATCCTACTCGGTTCTTGCTTTAAAAGCTCTGGAAAACAGCACTCAATTAGTGAACAGTTTGGGCTGGTCTTGGGGTATGGTGGAGAAAGGAATCAGAGTAGGTTGAGTTTAAGCCAGGTACAGGGCAGGGGTACCAGATTTGGATGGTACCTCTTCTGGGGTTGTCTGTGTCAATCAATCACTGTGTGACAAGACCCCAAATCTCAAAGGAAGGGGAATAATGATTTCCCCTGGGGCTATGCATTAGTCTCACGTTGGCTGAGGGGAGGAGGGGGTGTTTGTTTGTTTGTTTACCAAACTACCTTGTTAGGTAGCAAAGTGACATGAACAGTAATTTTGAAATTTGTGCTTTATAGATATACATTGATCCACAGAGATGTTAGGCAGCCTGGGCTGGCCCTGGATTGGACATGAAGATGAAGAATATAGCAAGCTGCTGAGTATGTTCCCACTTTGTAACTTTTCATCTGTCCTTGGATATCCTAAGAGGGAAGCCCCAGAGGATCTTAGAGGTCTCCTGAGCCCTCAGCAAAATATGAGCGTAGGCAGAATGTTCCTCCCGGGAATAGCTGCTTGTTAGAAAAGTACTCACAAGATGAACAAAACGCACAGCAGGAGGAAGAGATCTGCTAAGTTTGAGATGGATCACAAGGGTGTTAATAGCTAATGCATCCAAAGCCCTTACACTATGCAGGTGCACATTTAAATTTTTATTATTATTATTCTTTTAATTTTATGGTGAACATTTTGTTTGCATGCATGTGTGTCTGCACTCCACGTGTGTCTGGTGCCCTGCCCCAAGAGGCCAGAAGAGGCTATAGGATTCCCTGGCACTGGAGTTGAGGATGATTGTGAGCTGCCATATTGATGCTAGGAATCAAACCTGCATTCTCTATGTTCTCTGGAAGAGCAGCTAATGCTCTTAATCACCAAACCATCTTTCTGTCTCCACGGGTCACATTTTAAAGCACTTAATTCTCACAATGAGATAAGCACTATTACTCCCGTTCTATAAGGCACTAAAATTGAGTCACTAAGCAGTTTTTCCAAAGTCGCCCAGCAAACGCTGTGCAGTTAACATGGCTGGACAATATACATATTTATCCAGTGTGTTTTGTTGCTCCCTGCAATCAGTGGGAATGGTATTTTATAAATGTATAGAGGTTTCTTTAGGGTGTCCTGATCACAGCTCTTTGTAGCCCATCAGCAAACCTAGAAGACTCTGGGTCCTGTTGACAATGAGCTGGAATGAAAGCCAAGAGACAAGGAGCCAGTTTACTGATGCTAAACCTTACCACATCTGGGATGGTGCACCCTCTGTAGCAGAAGTACTCAAAGGGTGGCCCCTGGACCAGAATCAGACATAAGGAGTAGGACCCTCAGTTTGGGTTTCAGCTATCTCTGGATGATTCTGACATACACTCAAGCTTGAAACCACTGCTGTAGAACTATCCTTTCCAACTGAGTAATCATGAGGGAATGAGTCTGTTTACATTTAAATAAAGCTGAAAATTCAGCTCCACCCATGACAAGTGGTCAGCAGCCAAGTGTTGGAGAAGCTGTGATTTCAGATGGCACAAATCTAGAACATCACAAAAAGTTTTATTGTGGTGGTTGTCAACCTGGAGTCTTGACCCCTTTAGGGAGTTCAGTGGTCCTTTCACAAGGGTCACCTAAGACTGTTGGAAAACACAGACATTTACATTACAATTTGTAACAGTAGAAAATTTACAGTTATGGAGAAGCAATGAAGTAATTTTATGATTGGGGTCACCACAACATGAGGAACTGTATTAAAGGGTCACAGCATTAGGAAGGTTGAGATCCACTGTTACTGGGGAGCACTACTGGGGAGCCCTGCTCCAGCATCTTCTACTTGAAGACATCCACAGACCAGACCACAACATGGAATCACTTGGGAGTTGTTTAGACATAAATGACTTGGGCTCCATCCCAGACCTTCCCCATCAGAGTCTGGCTTTTCCAAGATCCCCAGGTGGTTCATGTACATATTCAAATTGAACTATCCTTGTTGCAGAAGACAAGCCCAGGTCATGTTCCATTTGCCTCTTTGGTGAGCTCCCACTGGTTCTCCCTGCCTCCTAGTATTAGCTATTTTTGCATCTCTATGACAGGCCACAACTTAATGGAGAAAAGATTCATCTCAGTGCAGTTTCATAGATTTCTGTCTATTGTCCTTACTCTACTGATTCTGGGACTGTGCTGGATCAAATTATTATGGCTACTGGAGCACGTAGATGTAACTGTTTACCTCATGGTGAACAGGAAGCACAAAGCCAAACAGGAATCAGGGACACAAGGTTCCTATAACCCAGCCACTTCCTCAAGCTATGCCCCACCTCAAAGATTCTACATTCGCCTACACTAGCTCCACTAGCTGGGACCCAGTCTTCACCACGAGAGAAATTTCATATTTAAACTATCCCTCTACCTCGTGTTCCTTTATAACTCTTCCCTGGCTGTCCTCTGGAGCTCGACTTCCATTTTCTGGGCTTCTAGATGATATTTTCAAGTTCGCAGGGAAGCTGACACATCTATTCATCCACTACCCGTTAGAATGCTAGGAGCAAGCCTCTCCACAGCCAGATGTGCCTGAGCGCCGGCGGGGGGGGGGGTTCCACTCTGACACCCCATGCGTGGTGATGTATGCGCTGACTGCAAGGATCCAGAACTCAGATTCCAAGTATCTCTAGGTTTTCTGGAAGACGTTGTCGTACTGATAAAGCTAATTAAATTAAAATGTTTTTAAATGGCTAGAGTATTTTAATAAAAAGAAAGCCCACCTTTTTTGTTCTCAATATTTTGAGGCTTGCCAGTATTCCATTTTATTTGTTTTCCAGGTACCATCAGTATTGCTAGCCATAATCAGCTACTCCTTCAGACACAGGTAACCACTTGTTTCCACTATTACGTGAAGCTGGGGGTGTAGGTGGGAAAGCCTGCTTCCTTCCTGAAGTGGGGGCTCCACTGAACTAGTCTGCACCTCACTCAAAACGCACTTGGCACTAGCCAGAGAAGCCCTTCCTGCTTCTTGCCCAAGATTCACAACAGAAAGGGATGGGGAATGAAGCAATTTTCAGCTCCTTAATGTGCGTGTAACCAAAGCCCTGGGATTGGAAGTCAGACACTATTGCCACAGGTAAAGGGAGAGAAAGGAGGAAGTGAGCAAAACTTCTTCAGCAAGATAAGGGCTAGCTATGAAAGGTTATTAAAACAAGTAAAACAGGCCCGGGAGAAGGGAGACCCTCAGCACCCAGAGGGCAGCTCCTAACCCTCTGTAACCCCAGTCTCTTTTAGTCTCTAAAGGCACTACATGCAGGTGGTACATATGCATGCAGGCAAAGGAACCACACACTGAGAGAGAGAGAGAGAGAGAGAGAGAGAGAGAGAGAGAGAGAGAGAGAGAGAGAGAGGAGTATATGAACTTTTTGTGGTAGTGCATAAATTCCAGAGCATCTTGGCTTATATAGCAAGATCCTGTCTCAAAAAAAGAGAGTGGAGGGACATAGCTCAGTCTGTAAATGGCGTAATGTGCAAGCATGAAGACCTGAACTCAGTGCCCCAGAGTCTTTGTGGGAAAGCCAGGCATGGTGGTATGTACTTGCAATTCCAGCCCTGGGGAATGGTCACAGGAAGTTCCCTGATACATGCTGGCCAGCCAGCCTTGCCAAATGTCAAGCTCCAAGCTAATGAGAGATCCTATCTCAGAAAAGAATAAAACGGCTCCCAGAAATGACACCTGGGGCTATCTGATTTCCACACGCACACTCACAAGCACACCTGCTTGCACGTGCACACACACACACACACACTCACACACAATATGAATAATGAGAATGTATAATTTCTTGTGTTTATAATCAAACCTGTTAAGTCTTTGGAATCTTTTGAAATGTCTTTTTCCTATTTATTTGGGCATCGGGATAGATCACATGATTAGCTCAAGTAGCAGAAAAATCCTCCAGGTAAAAGCAGCCGGCTCTGTAACTCTGGAGTCACGATCTCCAATGTGTACATCAACTTGGCATATGTGCATAGTACCAGGATCTAGAATGACTTAGAAGGCAATAGATTGCACTCATGGAACAAGAGAAAGTCTACTGCTAATTTTACTTAATGTTATCATCTAATCTGGATATAATAAAGGTGTCAAGTGTCCCCAGAAGTGAGCTTCAGCTGCTCCTGACCTACAATGCAACAGGCAGAGGGTCATCAGGTGCTTCAAATTAACTATCCGTGCAGTGACTCAGTGAGTCGTACATGGGGTATCATACCGCAGAAGCACCCAGGTCCCGTGAGAACCTGGCATAGACAGCCCCATGGAATGCTTGGGTGAAGGATTCTGCTTGCATGCTACATAGATTTTTTTGTTGGTGTGTCTAGAGTCCACTTGGCCTGACCCCCTGATTGGGTTGCACAGAAACCCATTTCGCTAGAATCTGTAAACTTTTTATGCAGTCGTGCCCTTCTGTCTGACACAAGCTCCCAGGAATTCTGTAGGAACTGAGGTGATTAGCAGGAGAGTGCCTGCCCAGACTGTCAAGTAGCATACAACAGTGCAGGCTCACATCCCTGCACAGTCGGCTTCCTTGGCACCTGCTCTCCCCTCCACAAGCTCTTTCTCTCCCTCCATGGTGGTTTTTCTACAAACCCACTTGTTTCCAGGTGGCAGAAATATGCCTGCCATGTTTCTAAACCTCCATGACAACTCAGTGTGAGCTAGCCAAGAGAAGCCCTGGGGGCAGACAGTATGCAGAGACCTAGGAAATGCTGAAATTCTGCATTGATAGCAAGTCGGTCTGGAGGATAACACAGTGAAATGAAGATTGAATAGAGCAAGGAAAAATAGTGTGAGGATGTCCAGTAAGAGAAACCAGATGTCGGAGAGCACAGGGCAATGGAGAGTCTTTACTTTAGAAAGCTAGTGTGCAGTTGAAAGCAGAAATGGGCTGGGGAGATGGATCAGTGGTTAAGAGTGCTTCTACTCTTCCAGAGGACAGAAATTCAGTTCATAGCACCCACATCAGCTCACAACTACCTGCAACTCCAGTTCCTGGGGATCCAATACTCTCCTCTTGTTTCTCTGGGCACCAGGCATGCACACGGTATACATACATACTTGTAGGCACTCACATAAATACATAAAACAAATCTTTTTAAGAGAAAGAAAGAAAGGTCAGGCAGTGGTGGTGCACGCCTTTAATCCCAGCACTTGGGAGGCAGAGGCAGGTGGATTTCTGAGTTCGAGGCCAGCCTGGTCTACAGAGTGAATTCCAGGACAGCCAGGGCTACACAGAGAAACCCTGTCTCAAAAAACCAAAACAAAAAACAAAACAAAAAAAAAAGAAAGAAAGAAAGAAAGAAAGAAAGAAAGAAAGAAAGAAAGAAAGAAAGAAAGAAAGAAAGAAAGAAAGAGTAAAGAAAAAAGAAGAAAAGAAAGAAAGAACAAAAAGAAAGGGTGGGGACATGGCCCACACCTTCAGTGCCAGCATTCAGGAGGCAGAGGCAGCTTGGATCTCTGTGACTTTGAGGCCAGCTCGGTCTACAAAGAGAGTCCCAGGACAGCCAGGGCTACACAGAAAAACCCTGTCTCAAAAAAAAAAAGAAATGACGAGAGGCCAGTGAGGAGAGGTTTCTAAATAGGCTGCCAGTGCCTTGAGATTATAGATGTGTGCTTGCTCGTACACGCTCGAGTGTGTCTGTGTGTATGTGAGTGTGTGTGAGTGTGTATATATGTGTATGTGAGTGTGTGAATATGCAAGTGTGTCTGTATGAGTGTGTGTGTGTGTGTGTGTGTGTGTGTGTGTGTTTCTGGGGATTAAACCAGGGCCTCACACATGTTAGGCAAACCCTACCCACAGCCCTGGATAAATTTTTTATAAATCTAAAGTGCTGTCCAGATGGCGTGTTTCAGATGTTGCCCCCCCATACTCTGCACACCCAGCTGTGGCTGATCTCACAGAGGCCAGAGTCCCTCCCTTCCCCCCCCCATTTAATAACAGCATGAATCCTCAGAACAGGATGTCAGCACAGCAGAGATTACTGTTCGACATACAGCATCTACAGAGAAGTATCTTGAAGACCACTAGTTGTTAAGGTTTTGGGGGGGGGGGTGAGGGTTTGGGGGGTCACCAAGAAAAATTATAAACAAATTAGAACACCAAAGGAATCAAGTTGGGGTATACCTGCAAGCTGAAGAAAGAGGTAGACACACAGGAAAGACCTATTCTGCTTCAAAGCATCACTCTGTAGTGTGGCTTTCATGCCTAATCCGTACAGGAAAGGCAGGGGTCCAGATTGCCCTCACGGGTGCCAGCTGTTCTTTCTGGCTGCTTTCTCTGCTTGCTAACACTGCGTCTCTCCTCATCTTCACTCACAGTTAAAGAGAGCCTCTTCACAGCCTTGGCTTCAGTCAGTACAGGGACACTGAGGGCTCTGGGCTCCAACTTGATGTCCAAAGGTATCATGTTATTATTAGCCAGGGTTCTCTAAAGGAAGAGAACTGATAGGGGAAAAAATGTGTCTCTCTATAAATACAAACCAGTGGTTCTCAACCTGTGGGTCACAACCCCCTCGGGGTCACATATCAGATATCCTGCATATCAGATATTCACGTTATAATTCATAACAGTAGCAAAATTACAGTTATGAAGTAACAATTAAATAATTTTATGGCTGGGGTTCCACCACATAGGAATTGTATTAAAGGGTCAAAGTTAGGACAGTTGAGAATCACTGATATAAACCCCATGTATTTGAATACTTGGTCCCCAGTTGGTAAAATAGAACTGTTTGGGAAGATTTAGAAGTGTGGCTTTTTTGGAGGAGGTATGCCCCTGAAGATGGGCTTTGAGATTTCAAAAGACTTCCGACACTCCCAGGAATATCTCTCCCTCTCCCTCTGTCTCTGTCTCTCCCTCTGTCTCTGTCCCTCTCTTTCTCTCTGTCTGTCTCTGTCTCTCTCACTCACTCTCTACCTCCCTCCCTTCCTCCCTCTTCCTCCTCCCCCTCCCCCCTCCATCTCCCTTTCCCTTTCCCTCTCTCTCTTGCTTGTAGATAGTGATGTATGCTCTCAGCTATTGCCCCAGCACCATGCCTACCTACTGCCATGCTCCCTACCATTGACGGTCATGGATTCTAACTCTTCAAAACTACAAGTCTCAAATGATAAATTCTTTCTTCTATGAGTTGCCTTGGTTATAGTGTTTAATCACAGCAATAAAAACTCTAACACACACACACACACACACACACACACAATTTAGTCAGAGTGACTTACATGCTGTAGTCCAGCTAGTCCAACAATGGCTATCTCCTGACTGAAGAAGACAGTAGTTGTTCAGCCCTTGAGGCTTGATGTCTCAGCAGTCCCAGTCTGGTGCTGGAGTCCCAGAGGATTCCAAAAGAGCCACTGGTCTTCAGTCTAGGTTGGAATCCTAAAGAAGTAGGTTCTAACACCAGTGAAGGAATCTCTCAGGGACAGGATAGATGAACTTTCCAGGGAGAGTGAGAGGCAAAAAGCAAATGCTCTCTTCTCCCATGTCCTTTTAGATGGGCTGCTACCAGAAGGTGTGACCTAGATTTGGGGTGGGTCTTCTGATTCAAATGACCCAGCCAAGCAAATCCCCCACAGGTGTGTACAGCTGCATGTGATGTAGGCGATTCCAGTTGTGGTCAAAGTGACCACCAAGATGAACTGTGGCAATATTTGTGTTAGAATCTGAAACCACACCATTTGCCACAAGTCAGAGCATCAGGAAGCCTTGGCCCAACTGTCCCCATCTTCCTTGGATTTCTAGACAGGACTAGGACTCCCTACCTCTGTGGTCCTCATATGTTTTGGTGGATCAAACACTGAGCTTCCGATGTCAGCTCTCCTCAAAGTATCAGTGAGCGGACAAACTACCACACCAAGAATATGGAGAAGCGGAGGCCCATGGCAGGCCAGCTACTTCCTGTCTCGGTTTGTTATTTTGACTCTCCCAAACTGCAGCATTGACTGTACAATCTGCATGGCTTCTGACTAAATAACAGTGCAGAGCCTCTTTTTTAGAGAGCATTGAACATTTTAAGATGGCATTAGCAGAGCAGGAACCCAAGGGTGAACTCTTCTGGGCGTGGGGCTATGTGGCTACCTGTCTCAGTTACTTTTATATTCCTCTGATAAGACACCATGACCACAGTGACTTTATAGAAGAAAGCGTTTAATTTGGGGCTCATGGTTCCAAAGGTTAGAGTCCATGACCATGGTGGGAGGAAGCATGGAAGCAGGCAGCAAGTATGGTCCTGGAGCAACAGACGAGGTCTTACATCTCGATCCAAAATCATGAGGCTGAGAGATAACTAGGAATGGTGTGGAATAGCCGTTCCAGGGACACACCCCTTCAGCAAGGGCACATCTCCTCATCCTTCCCAAACAGCTTTCATGGAGGAGTGCTGCTCACTGGCTTGCTCCCTCTGGCTTGCTCAGCCACCCTTCTTATACAGACCAGGCCCACCTGCCCAGGGATGGCACCACCCACAGTGGGCTGGGCCCTCCCACATCAATTGATAATCAATAAAATGCACCCACACACAGGCCAATCATATGGAGGTGATTCCTCAGTTGAGACTCTCTCCCGCTGGGTGTATTTAGGTCTGTGTCAAGTTTGATACTTAGAGCAATTAGGATTTTATGGTTGTAAAAACAGACACATTAGACAAAAGGAAAAGGTTCATACTCCATATTTTATGTGTTTGTCTCAATCCTGTCTAGACCTGTCTTAGTTAGGGTTCCCATTGCTCAGAAGAGACACCATCATGACCAAGGCAACTCTTATAAAGGAACAACATTTAATTGGGGCTGGTTTACAGGTTCAGAGGTTCAGTCCATTATCAGCAAGGTGGGAAGCATGGCAGCACCCAGGTAAGCATGGTACAGGAAGAGCTGAGAGTTCTACATCTTCACCCAAAGGAAGCCAGGAACAGAGTGACTCTTCTGCTCTGGGCACAGCTCAAAGCCCACCTCAGCAGTGACACAATTCCTCCAAGAAGGCCACACCTTCTAAGAGTGCCACTCCCTATGGGTCAAGCGTGTTCAAACCACCACAAGACCCTTTCTTATATATCAGTATTAGTATAAGTGACTGCTTTTTTGGAACCATTAAACACGGGTGTAGGATACAGTCTTTCTCAAGTTTCTTCCCACTGCTGTGGCGTTCTATCCTCTTATAAAACTGTGTAGTGCTTAAAATTGAGGACTCAAATACACCTGGCCTTGAGGTCACCGCAAGGAAAATTATATAATTTATCTGAGCCTTAATCTCATCTGTAAAATGGGGGCAATAATGCTATACATACTACATAGATTACTGTGAGAACTATATGAGAAAAAGCACAGAGAGAGAGAACAACATCGTGCTTGGTGCGTAGTATGTGCTCAATAATAGCCTTTGGCAATCTCATGATGACTTTAAAAAAAAAAAGATTCTCCCTAAATATCCTTGGCTGTCCTGGAACTTGCTCCGTAGACCAGGCTAGCCTTGAATTGACAGAAATCTGCCTGCTTTTGCCTCCCAAATCCTGGGATTAAAGGCATGTGCCACCACTGCTTATTACTTTTTACTTTTGAGACAGGGTTCTAGCTATTTAGTCCATACTGGCCTCAAAATCTGAGTCCTTCTCAAACGCCTACTTCAACCTCCTGAGTGCTGGGGCTATCAGCATGGACCACCACTCTTAGCTCTCCAGTAGTTAAAAATGTTTAAAGACTTATTTATTTATTTTTATGTGCAAACATGCTTTGCTTGCTTGTTTGTATGGGCACCACGTGTATGCCTGCTGCCTACAGAGATCAGAAGAGGGCATCACATACCCTAGAACTGGAATTATAGGTGATGATGAATGCCATGTGGGTCCTGGGAACAGAACCTGGGTCCTCTGCGAGAGCAAAAAGTACTCTTAACTGCTGAGCCATCTCTCCAACCACTTGTCACTACTTTTTAACATTAGACAGTTTATGGGGCTAAAGAAATAGCTTAGTGGGTAAGAGCACCTACTGTTCTTACAGAGGACTCAGATTTGGTTTTGAGCATCTCTACAGTGGTTCCCAACCAGCTGTATCTCCAGTTCCAGGATGTCTTCTGCCCTCTTCTGGCCTCAATGAATACTGCACACAAAAGATGCACATACCATGGACAAAGGGAGAACACCCTCATACATTTTTCCAAAGTAGATAGCTGGTTCTGGTTCAGTAGCTCCCGTGGCTGGCTAACAGTGAGGCAGCAGGGAGGGTTGCAGGAAGCTCCCTTGGTGAGCCAGGCTTTGCTCTTGATGACACAAGGAGGGAGAGGTTATGGGCTGTGTCTCCAAGAGGCTAACAGTCTTGCTGTGAAATTACATCCCAGCACACGTGCTGGACTCACAGCCTGTAAATCTTTTGTTGTTGTTGTTACAGGTGCCTATTTTCACCCTCACATTTCTTTTCTTTTTTTTTTCTTATTGAATCTTTCTTTTTTTTTATTTATACTTTATTTACATTTCAAATGTTTCCCCCTTTCCAGATCTCCCCTTTGGAACCCCCCCCCCCGCCTCTGTGAGGGTATTCTCCCACCCACCGACATACCCACTCCCGTCTTCCCTCCCTGGCATTCCCCTATACTGAGGCCTCTAACACCCTCAGGCCCAAGGGCCTCTCCTCCCCGATGGCTAACAAGGCCCTCCTCTGCCACATATGTGGTCCGAGCCCTGGGTCCCTCCATGTGGATTCTTCTGGTGTACATGCTCTAAGAAGAAACTGGCTTGTCTTGCTCTGAGGCTGTGTAGAGATAGCAGCTCTTCACTAGTTCTAGTCCAGAAGTCTACACATCTGACTGGGTGGCAGACATGAAGTGTCTTTAAACCTTGAATCCTCCAACCTTGCCGCTGACCCCTTGAACAAATTCCTCCACAATGGGGATCCAGGCTGTAAATCTCTTCAAAGTTCCCCATGTAACTTGTGTGCTCGCCAAGGTTTGGAAACCTGGAGATCATCTTGCTTCCCGGATCAAGTCCAGTTTCTGCGCTATGGAAAATGACACGACCCATTATGGTTTGAATATGAAATGTCAAGCACAGGCTCATGTGTTTGAGCCTTTGGTCCCTAGCTGGTGACTTTAAGAAGGATGTAGAACCCATAGGAGGTGAAGCCTCACTGGAGGAAGTGAGTCAGGAGGTTTTGTAGCTCTGCCCCACGTCTGTCTTCTTGTCTGCTCCCTGAGTACAGATGCAGTGTGAGCAGCTGCTCCACCCGCCCGCTGCCCCACGCGCCCGCTGCCCCACGCGCCCGCTGCCCCACGCGCCCGCTGCCCCACGCGCCCGCTGCCCCACGCGCCCGCTGCCCCACGCGCCCGCTGCCCCACACGCCCGCTGCTCCACACGCCTGCTACCATGCCTTCCCCACAGTAATGGGGTGTGTCATCTCAAACTATAAGCCCAAATAAACCAGCCTGCTTTAAAAAAAAAAAAGTAGATAGTTGGATTTGTTTTTGTTTTGTTTTTTGTTTGTTTTGTCTGTTGTGTTGTGTGGTTTTTTTTTTTTTTTTTTTAAAGTAGAGTCTTGCTATCTTGCTCAGACTGACCTTGAACTTCCGGGATCAAGTGATCTTCCTGCATTTGCTTCTAGAGTATCTGTGTACAGAAGCATGACACCATATCTGGCTTAATGCAGATAATTCTAAAACTGAGTTCTGTTGAATCAGAAGTGTCTTAGTCACTGTTCTAATGCTGTGAAGAGACATCATGACAATGACAACTTTTATAAAAGGAAGCATTTAAATGGGTGCTTGCTTACAGTTCCAGGAGATTCAGTTGTTTATTATAGCAGCAGGGAGCTTGGTAGCAGGCAGACAGATGCTGGAGCAGTGGCTGAGGGCTACATCTTGATCACAGGCAGAAACGGAGACAGAGATTGGGTCTGATGTGAGCTTTTGAAATCTCAAAGCCCACCTCCCCAGTGACACACTTCCTCCAACAAGGCTATACCGCCTAATCCTTCTCAAATAATGCCTCTCCCTCATGCCTAAGCATTCAAATATATGAGTCTGCGGGAACTATTCCCACTTAAATCACCACAAGAGGTAATCATAGCGGAACTATTTCTCTTAGCCTTCTGTTTTTAAAGGGATGGATGCAGAGAGGCTGGCTGGGGATGTCCATGTTATACACCAGTCACAGATCCTAACAGTCCGTTAGAGCTACGTCATTCATTTTTTATTGAGCTCATGAATTGCAATCTACAAGTTGAATGAAGGCCCTTTTCTTCCCACATTGTAGACAAGATAAAATAACTATAAATTATATTGGTTTTCCCCAATTTTTAAAAAGACTTTGGTGAATAGTTCTGGTGAATAGTTGTATCTATTACAAATAATGAGTGTTTTAAAGTCTAACCACACAAAAGTATGATCTAGAGGGCTCAGTTGCATGGACAGTTATAAAGAGGGTGATGAGGGACAGTGGCCTTGCATGAACACCAGCTAATTAATGTTCATAATGTGAGCAGAGGGCATTTGTGGCCCAAGAGAACACCCCATGTCTTTCCTTTGGCCATGGTTTGATTGTGTGTGTTAGTCAGCTTTCCAACACTATATCAAAGAACCAGAGTAGGGGAATCTACTGTTAAGGAGAAATTTATTTGGGCCCATGGGTTTAATTCATGGACTTGGCTCTGTTTGTCTGGGGCCTGTATGAGTGCCACATGCCAGGCAGTGGTGGAGCACGCTTTTAACCCCAACACTCGGGAGGCAGAAGCAGGCAGATCTCTGTGAGTTCAAGGCCAGCCTGGTGTACATTTCAAGTTCTAGGACAGCCAGGGCTACACAGAACCTGGAGGAAGGGGAGGGGGGAGAGGGAGGGAGGGAGGGGAGAGAGGGAGGGAGAGAGAGAGAGAGAGAGAGAGAGAGAGAGAGAGAGAGAGAGAGAGAACATTTGCTGGAACAAAGCTACCCACTCACATCATGGCAGTCTGGAAACACAGAAGTGGACAAGAGAGCTGGGGTCCCAAGAATCTCAGTATTCTAACTTCCTTCCACTAGGGCCCAGCTCCTGAAGGTTCTGAACTTCACAGTAGCATCATAAGCTGACAAGCAAGCCTTCAGCATGTGGAGCTTGAAGGACATTCTAGATCCATACTATACTACTATGCTCTCCAGAATTCATATGTTGAAATATTCACCTCCAGGGTACAGTACTGAGAGGTGCTGAGGTCACAGAGAGCTAGTGTATGGCTATAAGGAATGAGTTCTCTCTCTCTCAGGACTGGATTGGTTACCTCAAGAGTGGGTTGTCATGAAGTAGGTCCGCCCCTTTCGTACATGCCCACTCACCCTTCTGCTTCCTACCAGGATTTAAAGCAGCACAAGGCTCTCACTGGCACCATGCTCTTGGAATTCCCACGGTCCAGAACCATGAGCTAAATAACCTCCTTTCCTACATTAACCACTTAGCCTTGGGTATTCTGTTGTGGCCTCAGAAAACTAAGATACTGGCCTGTGAGGGTAGACTTCCTCTCTCTCCTCCTGGGTTCCACCAGATAGAGAATCTGAGGTGACAATCAAGGACAGGGGGACAGAGAAAAGAATAAGAGAAAGGAAGGGAAGGGAAGGGGAGAGGAGGGGAGGGGAGGGAGGGAGGGGAGGGGAGGGGAGGGAAGAGACACAAATGTGTGGGATTCTGGTCCTAATGTATAAATCAGTTAAATCTGCATAATCCAATGGCTGCCAGAGAGTTGCTTTGGTTCCTAGCCCTCCTAGGCAGTGAGGTGACAGCTGCATTTGGAGGTCAGTTTAGGAACGTGGGCCATGCTGTGCTTTGAATCTCTACAGCAGAGGCTGCTGGACAGTGTGGCAGACAGACTGTTCCGCCGATCCCCCAGTCACAGTGCGATTTGCTGCGTGCGGAGGATACCAAAGACAGATCTGGCCAAGACAAGGAAGCTATAATAAAAAGCATAGCCACTAACGGCTGCCAAGGCCAATGTCTTGGATAGTGTCTTCAATGAAAGCCTGGCAGGAAACCAGAGCCCGGCGCTGCTAAGACCTCAGGTCTTGAAGGGTATATGGCTCCTGCTACAATAACCAGAGAAGCCTACCACAGACACCCATCCCAATTTTGAAATAGGCCCCACAGTTCTGTACAGTAGGAAACAAGTTATAAAGTGCACGTGTCTCTTTCAGTTAAATCTGACACACACAGTCCCTCCTTCTCTTCTGCCAAAATATGTTGATTTTTGCCTAGGTTTTTAATCTAGTGAGGGAAATCTAAATTCCCGCTACTCACAAAACCCTACCTGACTTCCCACTGGGGCAGAGTGAACAAACATATTATTTTGAGACAGGGTCTTATGTACCCCAGGTTATCCTCAAACTTGCTATGTAGTAAATGGTGATCTTGAACTTCTAATCTTCCTTCTACATTCCAAGGGCGGGGAATCCAGGCATGTGCTGCCATGCCTGCTTTGTGCAGAGCTGGGACTGAACCTAGGGCTTTGTGCATGCTAAGCAAGCTCCCTACCAACTGAGTCATCTCCCTAACCTGGAGCTTTTTCTTTTCAGGCTCCTTTGTGACCAGTCATACAAGGGAGAAAGGAAGCAGAGAATGGTGATTGTTCTTTAGTGTTTGCATGTATGAGCTTGTAAAAAATGCTGGTTCCTTTAGGCAAGTATGAAGGCAGTTAGTATGCACTTTTACTGGCTTATTCTGCATCTATTAAGTACCTACTGTGTTCTTGAGAAACGAGGGCAGGTGGGATTGTAGTCCCTGACCCACGGTGCTCCCAGCCGTGTGGGTTTTGCAGACCAGTGATGTCATCTTTGTAGGATACTGTGATGCTGCTCCATGGAGGACAGGGTGAGCACTCACAGGAAGCACTGGTCAAAGGAGGGTCACACAAAGAACTGTCACACAGACCAAGGCCTGAGGGAAGACCAGAAGGCTGGGATGAAGAGGCATGCTTTCTCTTACTTGAGTCTACAGGTGCTCCAGGCTGGAGAAAGAGCCATGGCTGGTCAAGGCTCAGCTCCCTTATAGCTCCCTTTGCCATCTTCTGGGATACCTTCCAACTCACCAGCACCACCTGTGCTTCCTAGGAGAAAGGATGACTATACAGGGGCAACCATTTCTTCTTGTAGATGGTTGACAAACCACCTTTGCTTACATTCTATTGGCCAGAACTTTTTCCTAGGGCAACTCCAGGCTACAAGTAAGGTGGAGAAAGAATATAAAACCAAACAACCAAGCATCAAAGTACTTACCACAGAGCTTAGTCCTAGCTGTTCCTCCCCAAGTCTGTTTTTCTGTCCTGTCTCTTGCCCTTTCATAGACATTCTGTTTCACAGACATTCTCCCCCTCCTTGTGGCCTTGGCTTCTAATTGTCTCTAGCAACCACCTCCTCTGCAGGGAGGTGTCTCTGGTTCCCCAAGGCTCTTTTGAATGGTTCGGCACTGGGAGAACATGTCCCCATGGGTATAATGTTATGATGAGGCCCAGATGTCTGCCCATGTGTTAAAACCACTAATTCATAGACTAGGGACTTTGGGGAGCTCAAGGGTTTCCACTCAAGGCCAAGCAGTGTGACTCAGCCCAGCTTCTTCAATGCCATTCTTGCCCCAAAGCTGCAGGGGGATTGGGCCTCTGGACTGTGATATCAGACAGCATGGCTTACCTCTGTGGGTGTCAGGTATACTCGTTACTCCTTTGCCTATACCTTCACAGCTACAACCTTGAGGGAAAATCACTCTGAAATTTGCAGTAGGTTAGGCCTATGAATAATTCAGCAGCACTCCTGATTGGGAGGAAGGATTCTGTTTCTGATGCTTCTGAAACCGTAGATAGCAGGCTGCGGTGTGACATCTGCTCAGATTGGAGACAGTGGATGGGGGAAGCAGGGAGGAGGAGAAGATGCAAGTGTGAGCAGGAAGGAATAAAATACCTTATTCAGGGGGGTCTTAGAGTTCCCAAGCTCTTTATCTTACTGGAAGGATGCTCCATGTCTGGTTGACTAACAGGCGGCATTATCTACCACCCAGGCAACCAGAGCTGGGTAATAACAAAGTCTGGCCACTAAAGGGAACCTTGATCTGAATGATGGAGGAACCCAGGGCCTGCATGCAGAGACCCTCCTAGATAGTACAGACCACAGGGCCAGTCTCCTATTTCTGTTCAGCATTGTTTCAAGACTCTAAGGGGTTAAAGGGTGTGTGTGTGTGTGTGTGTGTGTGTGTGTGTGTGTGAGAGAGAGAGAGAGAGAGAGAGAGAGAGAGAGAGAGAGAGAGAGAGAGAGAGAGAAGACTCAGGTCGGAAGCTCCAGCCCCAATTCTGCTTTTTGTGGGAGCAGGATCATGGGTATGTCACCCTTCTGTGTGAATGGGGTAAGAATGGGATAAAAGGATCTGACCAGGGATCCCAAATGTCCCTGCCGGTCCCATCTCAGGGCAGGCAAAACTTAATACTGAGGTTTGTTTCTGTTTTGCTTTGTTTTTGTCTGTGTAGACCAGGCTACCCGATATAGGGGACCTTGACATATATGGGACTGACTGAAGCACCTCAGTTTTCTTTGCTGAATCCTAAACCTGTTTAAATTTCCCATCATAAGGAAAGGTGAATCCTAGGGGAAGCAGCCTGAGAGAAATCCATAAGAGGGCAGAACAGCTCCAAGAAACTCATCTCCTGCTCACTCAGGGAGCAATGGCCCAGGACTTAGAGGAGGAGAGAGGATGCCCACTGGCTCCTCATACATGTCTCCTTCACCAGTCACACAGGTAACTCATCTTGACTTTGGTCCTTAGGTATGGGAGACAAAGGTGGATTGGCGGGCATGGAGTGGTTCTCTGAGGTTCTCTTGGAGCCAACACGCTGACCTCACCTTTCAAGTAAGAATCATAAAAGCAATAGTTCTGCTTTCTCAGGGGGTTGTAAGGAAACAGAGACTATGCAGGTTAAAGTGGTGTGAGCAACATCAGGGAGCCCCACAGTAGTGGCTATATCACACACACACACACACACACACACACACACACACACACACACACACACCTGGGACTTACTGAATGGGACAGGGCTACACCCCTCAGGGACAAACTGTGTGGGACATGGTCCATACCTGCAGGTTCCTAAAATGCTATTGAGAACAAAATACTCCCACAACCACCCGAGAGAACAATACCGATAGTGGAGTCTGGCGCTAGCTCACTGTAGACAGTGTGTGCAAGTCCATTTAGACACCTGCCAATCAGGCGATGGTGTCCTCTGTACTTTGGTGGGGTTGCAGTGACTCAGGCTGGTCCTTCATTTTGTGGGCCATGAACCCCAAAAGACACTGGTCTACCCTGAGACAGAGATCCACAATAGTCAGCTCCCAGTCTAGAAAACCCTTCCCCTCTTCTTGTGCATAGTAAATCTCTCTCTCTCTCTCTCTCTCTCTCTCTCTCTCTCTCTCTCTCTCTCTCTGTGTCTGTGTGTCTGTCTGTCTGTCTCTGTCTGCCTGTCTCTCCCACTCTGTGTCTCTGTCTCTGATGGAATTAAATCCACCTCAGAGTGATTCTAAGAGACTATAAAATTCCCTTATAAAATGAATGAGACCATAGAGTGCGGAGACACGAGGGCAGGGGGTTGCCTCCAACCCGGCTCATCCAGTCTCTTCTCTCTGGGAACCTTGGGGGTCACTGGATCCTCATATGGATAAGCACACTCATTTTCCTGACTATCTTTTACCCCCCCCCCCCCCGTCCTTTGTAAGCCATTTGTCAAGAGAACACTCAGCAAGCTAGTATACCTCAGACACCGGCTGCCTTAGGGAGACTCGTAGAGAGGAATCCCACAGCCGTGTCACCCCCTTTCAGCCCCTTGGAGCAACATTCTCTCTGTGGATGAACAAACTGTGAGCACAGTCCACAAGATTAACCATGGAATTTACTAGCAAATAGTTTCCGAGGCTCTCCTAACGTTTGTGTTGGGGGCGGGGCAGTTACTGGAGCTCAAACCCAGGTAAAGCACCAAACAAGCCTCTTAAGGGAACCACATCGCAGGCCTCAAAATTTTTCAGCTCAATTCCTGCTACCACAGAACAGTTTGAATGACAAAATAAGTAAATAATAACTATCATAATTGTAATAATTTTTATTTCAAATTGTATTAAAACATTGGAGGTAGTTTCGAATTCTGTAGTATGGGTCCCCTCCGAGAAGAATGTTCCTTCTCCCGTCATGAATCAGTGTTTTGGATTGACCCCTCAAAATGGTCCTTTCTTGTGCTATGGTGAATCAATCCTTTGGGCATCACGGGTGCAAAACTCTTCAGTGTTCACACCGCACAGCCCGTTCGTGTGTGAAATAATTACTATGCAATTCAGTAACTAAAGGGTAAATTTACCCAACTGTGCCTTGGGATTCTGAAGGTGATCTGGAGCAAGATAGAGGTATCGTTAACCTGGGAGCACAACTCTACCTGTGCTGGGAACCAAGCGAATACCTGGGAAAGCACGCCTGGCGCCCCCTGGAGAGCACAGATAGTACAACACATTTGTCGATGAGGGTTTAAGCAAGCCTCTTCCTATTAACAGTTCTTCCAGAGGCCGCCCCAGCAGTTCACCTCACTCACAAGGCCAGGAAGCCTCTAAGTCATAACTGACCGTGTCCCTTTCCAGAGAGTCTCTGGAGCATTCCCTTAATTATTTTCCCCTCAAAGGTCCCCAAGACCTTGTCTGTCTGGGATTGAGAGACAAGCATTGAGCACATCTTCGTGAGGTGGGAAAGAGTCAAGTCCGTTTCCTGTTCCCCCAAGTATGAAAGTGTTTGGGCATGGCTCTACAAGGTAGTAACTAAGATGAAGGAAGGTCATGACCACTAGGCTCACATCCTTTAGAAGGAACCCGCCGTTCTCTCTCACGTGTGCAGGCACAAAGGAGGTCATGGGAGCACCCAGCGAAGTGTCAGCCACCTACAAGGTGAGGAAAAGGTCCGAGAATAAAACCTGCCTTACTGGCACCGGTAGTTTGAACTCCAGTCTCCAGACCTGTGGCCCTCGGTTTCTGTTGTTCACACAGCCAGACAGTGATATTATACAGTAGCCCTGGCCAACGGACTCAAAGCTGATCCTGCTTACCTACATTTTATTGCCACGGCTCACCCTCCCTTCCCAGGGCTCCTAGACACCCTTACTCTGTCTAGGTTTTCTATTTGCCATAACCTTCTGTGTCTTTTAATAGACTACATAATTACTTTCTTCCATACCCCTGCCCCGCCCTCGCAGGAAGATAAGCTCAATGAAAGCCTAAGGGGTTTGTTTTTGTTTCTTGTTGTTGTTGTTGTTGTTGTTGCTGCTGCGGTAGCAGCTGGAGTTTGTTTGTTTTGTTTTGTTTGAACAGGGTCTAACTAAGTAGCCAGGCCATACTGACTTGAAAGCCTCCTGACTCAGCCTTTCAAGTACTGGGATTACAGGGCTAAGACTTAACTCCCATTGTTGTGGTTTGAATGAGAATGGGCTGAATTGATTCATACGTTTGAATGCTTGGTCCCTGTTGGTGGAACTATTTGGGAAGGATTGGGAGAGAAGTCCTTGTCCGAAGAGGTGTCACTGAAGGTTTCAAAAGGCCATTCCACCATCCAGTCCTCTTCTCTCTGCTCCCCACTTGTAGATTAAGAGGCAAGCTCTCAGCTGTTCCTGTTGGCTTTGACATCATGAACTTGAACCTTTGGGAACCATAAACTGTCTTCTTTTATAAGCTGCATACTGTCTTATCACAGCAATAAAAAAGTAACTAAGACATCCACCTTAGGACAGAAGTTTTAGCTGGTTCACTGTATATCTAATACTTCGTACATCATGGGCGTTCATTAGATGAAAGAGATAAATCACCCTCCTGACAAGAGCTTATCTCTAAAGGAGAAACTAGCCAGCCTGGCAGGGATGGGCAGAGGGCTGCACACACTTGGGCCTGGCTGCAGGCAATCAGAGGGGAAACTGACTTGAAGAGGCTCAGGACAAAGTCCTGTGGTTGGTATTCTCCCCATCCGAGAGTCCTTCCTGCTACTGGAGAGGTCACACATTGTGCCTGAAGAGGACATTGCACTGCTTCAGGGGAGATAGGAAGATGTCCCCAACACACAGTGCTTATAAAGACCCATCGGAAGAAGCTTTCCTGGAACACAGGCTATCAAGGCATGTAAGTGAGGGAGAGGAGTGGACAGCCAAGCAGAGGGGTCAGAAAAGATGAGACCATGTGACCAAAATGCCCTTTAATCCCAGCACTTGGGAGGCAGAGGCAGGCAGATTTCTGAGTTTGAGGCCAGCCTGGTCTACAGAGTGAGTTCTAGAACAGCCAGGGCTACTCAGAGAAACCCTGTCTCGAAAAACAAAAAACAAACAAACAAACAAAAATGGCCAGGCTCAGCACTCGCCTGAGCTTTCTTCTGTTGGGAAGTCCTGAGGGATTGCAGCAGGAAAGCAAGGTGATGAGGTTCACTCATTAGAAAGATGGCTTGGGCACCTGCTGGAGGAGGAGCTGGGAGGGGTCGGAAAGCCCAGTAGGGGAAATAATACACAAGCCTGGCACACCCATGTGCCCTGTGGCTGTGTGCTCTTCATCTTGGCACTGTGTAAGACCAGTTAGGTATGGAACACATCTTTGTTAACCCCTGGGACTCATGCACAGGCAGCGTGAGCGTGGGTGCTCTCCTGTAGCCTTGGGGAAAGAAAGCCAAACACAACACTCTATCACTGCCAACTCTTCTCCCGAACTGAGGTGGCCTAAGGAGTGGTGTCATCCTTTGTCTCAGCAGGAGAAAGACGAGTGTCCTTCAAAACACTCTCACCCCAGTCTTTTTCTTGAGACCTTCCTCCATTAGGCTGTTGCCATGACAACGGCGGCTGGCCCAGCCTTCAGGAAGCAGCAGCTGCAGTCCAGAAAAGCTGTGGTCCTGCTGCTGCTCCAAATTACTCGGCTTGTGATGCAACTGTGGCAGGTTACAGATCACACCACACACGCACACACACGCACGCACACACACACACACACACACACACACACACACACACACTCACACCTTCTGCACCTATCCTTTACATATTTTTCTGGCAATACCCCACCCCCAGCAGTATTGGCGCATTGCCTGAGCAATTATAGAAGCTCGTTCTCCACACCCGCAACAGTGATTTAACCAAGTGGTAAGTAAGCACAGGACTGGGGGAACAGGGACAGTTCATTCCCGGGGGACTGAAGACCTCACAAAAGAAGCTTCCTTCCTCCCAGTGGGTGCCATGCTGGGGCTTCTCATGGCTGTGCCTTCATTCCAGATGTCTGCAGATCAAGGTCATCACACAAAGACCCAGAGGCAAACAGAGCCAGCATTTTCATGGCAACCAGACCCTGCTTCTGAACCCTGAGCCCCAGCTCCTGAGGCTTGGGGTCTGCTCTGCCTCAGCTTAGGAGTCATTCTGCTCTGTGATCAGAAGCCCAAGTGGATTCATTTAGCTCCCATCTGCATCTCAGCGTCCTCTGAGGGGATCACAGCCCTTCTGTGTGTCTAACCTTCCACAGTCCTGACAATGGTTAGACTGCATCTTGGTTCCAACTGTCTCCACTCTAGACGGGGTGAGGAAGCAAGAGCAGGTGGTGGCAGGCTGCAGGTCAGCAGCAGACCAGGGGATTCTAGAATGACAGTTCACTAATGAGCAGTGGAGAGACAGAGGGGACCTCTCCAGAGAGCTGGCCTGAGGCTGAGAAGTCAAAACTCTATTGCCACACCTGGAAAAGGGCACCTCCTGGCACTGACAGACTGCTGCCAACAAAGAATGCACACAGAGCTGGCACACTGGAGAGGATGCCCCCAAGCCAGCCTTCCTCCTTCCCAGAGAAGTCGGTGCTCATAGCAGGTCTTTGTTACTGAGCTCTGACTCACATTTTATCCCAAACGCAGAAAGGGTCAGCCCCACCATGCATGTGTGTATGTACACATGTCCAACGTGTACAAACATACAAAAGGGCTCAGAAGGAGGGAAAGGGGTTTAAACAAGTAGCTGATGGGCCAGACAAGCCTTTGGGTCTAGTACTTGGGAGACAGAGGCACCTGGAATTCTGTGAGTTCGAGGCCAGCAAGGGCTATATGGTGAGACCCTGTCTCAAACAAAATAAAACAAAACAAAAATAGATGAAACATGGTGAACCTGAATAAGGACGAGGCCACTGTCATTCATTCAGGGAGTATTCACTAACTGGTGACAATACTTGTAATCTCAACACTGGGGAGGATGAGGCACAGGTGGAGTCCCAACACTGGGGAGGTGGAGGCACAGCTGGAGTCCCAGCACTGGGAAGGGTGGGGCACAGCTGGAGTCCCAGCACTGGGGAGGGTGGGGCACAGCTGCAGTCCCAGCACTGGGGAGGGTGGGGCACAGCTGCAGTCCCAGCACTGGGGAGGGTGGGGCACAGCTGGAGTCCCAGCACTGGGGAGGGTGGGGCACAGCTGGAGTCCCAGCACTGGGGAGGGTGGGGCACAGCTGGAGTCCCAGCACTGGGGAGGGTGGTGTGTAGTGAGATTTATCTTGTGCATCAAGCCCTTCAAAGGATCCCCAGTTGCTAGACAACTGGCCTTAAAAAAAAATTCTTAGATGTTAGAACTACTTGACCCTATGACCTTTGGTGTTGGTTGCCTCTTGGATTTCTGGGAACAGGATAGGATATAACAAAGCCAGCTGATGCAAAGAAAGGGGATTGGGCTAGCAGAGAGAGAAGAGAAGGCAGTTGGTGCAGAAGGCGTTGTTAGGGACAGCTGAGCTAGAAGAAGCTGAGCTGAGCAGATAGGCTGGAGTGTTGTTACAGTTTGGAGCTGCCAGTATTGGGCAACCTGGGAGAGGGGACTGTTTAAGCAGACTATTGGCAGGACCACTCTGTTCTCCATGCTGGGCTGGCTGACTGGAACAACACTGCCCTGAGCAACAATGCAGTCTCTCACAAGCCCCTCTGAGCCAGCAGAGTGGGTGGAGCCAGCTGGTTATGACTGAGCTTCTGCTGCACTTCTGAAAACCCTCTTCCACCCAAAGATATCCCCAGTAGAGATTCCTGGTTTAGGATAAGCATCACAAGCTCCGTTAACCACACAGAGCTAGTTTTGTGAGTCTCCACCATTTCATTCAGGACACCAACCCCAAAGAGACCAACAAGATAAACAGGTTGGGGTTTTCTTTCCTCTGGAACATTCTGGGCTGTTGGGACGTCTCCGCTCCACGAAGTTGCTTACCACGTGCATCACAGCTCTCACTTGTGTCCATAGTGTCCGTCAGCCAGACTACATTTCCCAAACTCCCCTGCAAAAAGCTGTGGCCGAGCTTCAGCCAATTAAATGAGAACAGAAGTGCTCTAGGCCAATTTTAGACACAATGAACATGGAAAAATCCTTATGGACCCCAGCAGTAACCTTGGAAACCTAAGGGTGATCAGTGAAAAGTGACTGTTGCACAGGCCTCTGGATGCCGCCTAAAGGACTCTGTACAGTTAGCTTGGGTGTGGCCTCATTTATGCATCACTCACCCCTGTGCTGTAGCAGTGTTCAGCCCACAGAACAGAGGTACCATTCAGCCCAAGACACTGTGGAGGACACCACATACTGTTTCTATGTACCCATAAGAAATCGTAATGCTGGCAAGTAAATTATAACATGAAATCTTCACTTAGAACTGTCTTTTCTTTGTTTCTTTCTTTCTGTTTGTTTGTTTCTTTGATGTTTTTCAAGACAGGGTTTCTCTGTGTAGCCCTGGCTGTCCTGGAACTCACTTTGTAAACCAGGCTGGCCTTGAACTCAAATCTGTGCCTGCCTCTGTCTCCCTAGTTCTGGGATTAAAGGCACCTGGCATATGACTATTATTGAAACAGTCACAACTCTCTTGAGAAACCTACATTTGGGTGTAGTTAGCCTTTCCCTGAGAGATTTTTTCCTATTAATGCCCAAGGTTAAGTGCTTAACTCTCTTTTTATTCTGCTCCAATTCTAGGGCCTGGAAAGATGGCTCAGAGATTAAGGCATTTGCTGTTCCAGAGGCCTGAGCTCAGTTCCCAGCACCCACGTTTAGTGTCTCAACGGAGATTCCAATTTTAGAGACTGAATTTGCAGGGGAAATGGGCCAGAACTCTCAAAAATATGCTTTTGATCCTCAATGAATATGCATTGAAGGAGTGAGTAGATGTCTCTAGTTTCTAATCTGTGGTTGAAAAATGCTTTTTGACTATTTTAGGGCCAGAGCCCTTGGATACGAGAACGACATCAGTAACTCAGCAATTCTGGAGGGACTGAGGTTCCACCCCTGTTTGGCCACCCTGTGTGCACTGGCATGGTCCCCAGGTCACTTTTCTTCATGGTCCCAAGTATGATAGTTAGACAGGGCAGAGTCAGTGCAGGGAAGGGACTGCAGCTTTCCTGTGACTTTAGGGAGAAAACCTTTCCCAGGACTCCTCTGGCAGCCGTGGGTCTTTGGCATCCTCTTGGCCATGCGCCTCCTCCCCAAGCACTATCTCCAGCAGAGAAGAATAATTGCTATGATTACATTGGATCAATTAGGATGTGTCATTGAGCTGGAATCGAGTTCACCTTCCTCTAGGGGTGAACGCTTGGAAGTCAACCAAGATTCTACACATGTGAGAGAAGCGACCGAGCGGCGAGTGGTACCCACGAGGAGGCACCAAACGTTTGGCTGTAAAGTTGCTTTAGAACCGCTCCTATACAAGGCCAGCCTGGTCTGCAGAGTGAGTTCCAGGACAGCCAGGGCCACACAGTAAAATCCTTTCTCAAAAACAAAAACAAAACAAACAAAATGGACAAAAAAAGCAAAACAACAAAAGAATGTTCCTCACATGATTTTTGTTTTTCTTTTCTGAGACAGGGACTTACTATATATAGCTCAGGCTGGACTCTCACTTTCTAAGTAACCCAGGCTAGCCTTAAACTTGCAGCAATCCTCCTGCATCAACTTCCCAGTGCTGAGATTACAAGTATGTGCCACCACACTTGGCTCATCCAAAGGATTTTGATTTTGATTTTTAAAGAGTGGTGAGGGGCTAGCTCGATGGCTCAGTGGCTCAGGATACTCGATGCTTCTGCAAAGGTGCAGAGTCAAGTTCCCAGCACCTACTCCAGGTGGCTCAGAGCTGCCTATAACTCCAACTCCGAGGGACCCAATGCCTTCTTCTCACATTGCAGGTACCCACATGAGATGACATTCACACACACACACACACACACACACACACACACACACACACACACACCCCTACCCGACAGATAAAATAAAAATGTTAAATCTTCAAAGAAGGAATGACGGCCATTGTCAGATGGCTATAAAAGGCAGAGAATGGCCATGAAGCAGCAATGGATTTGTGAAGAATGTTAATTGAACAATATAAACAGTATTTTTGTTGGTACAGATCCTGAAATACAGAACTGAAGTCATCACACTGACACAGGATTTCAGTACATATTTGGAAAGCTGTAGTGCGCAGATCTACAAGAAGCACAGTGGGTACCTTCCTGTGGGTTTCTTTTACACCCATACTTATTTTGGTTTTGCTTGTATTGTGAGACAAGCTCTCAGGTATGTTCCAGGTCAGCCTCAAACTTGCCAGGTCGATGAGGATGACCTTGAGTTTCTGGTCCTCCTGCTTCTACTTTCTGAGTGAGATAGCAGCCGTACACACCCACTTCTGGTTTATACCATACTGGGGATTTGAACTCGGGCTCTGGGCATGCTAGGCAAGCCCTCTACCAGCTGAGCCACATCCTCAGCCCCCACTGCCACACTCTAAAGCAGCTGTTTCACACAAGGCCTCTTTAATATTGACACCTAATGTTCCCTCTTTGCATAGTTAATCATTCATCAGAAGCAAACTCTACGAGAAGTCAGAGGCCACAATGGAATTTTCAAAGAAGAAACGTGGTAATTATCTTCCTCTGTTAACAAAAGAGGAAAGAGTGGGTTTTATTGTACCAGGCTTCAACCACATATTCATTATCAAGTGCTTAGCAGAAGGTGGCATCTTGGGTCTTCACCCTGGATGGCAGGCCCAGGAGTGCTTAGCCACTTTGTTGAAGGGCTCATTACTTTCTAAGATCGTTTGAAGAAATGTTTGAAGAAAATTGAAGGGTATTTCCCCTTCAATCTTATCATATGCCTGACAAATTCACAATATTTACTGCCTTAACACTCTATGCTCGCCACAAATAGTAAGTAGACGTCTGCCCTTCGCCCTCTTGCCTCATGCACCCCCAACACAATCAGGACAAATGCCACCAGGGGAAAATGGAATTCCTTGGGTTAGAGCCTGGGTGGCAGTGAATGTGGCTGCTGTTTGCTTTCTGAGAAGCATCTCCAGGGGTGGGAAGCTACAGTCTTCACCAGAACTTGGGGGAGAGTAGAAAAGAGCATCCGGAGTCACATGTGTCATGATGATGGTCCAGTAAATGTTATATTTTCCAGGATGTGCCACAAAAAAACATTGACCTTGAGCTCAAGCACCTGAACTTCCATCTCTAAGTCATGTGACCTCGGGCAAGTCTTTAGTCACTATGGACCTTATTATGTAAACCCAGGCAAGGGATGTTTCAAGACCACAAACGAGAAACCAGTGTGAAAGAGTCCGGTTTATAATGTACTGGGTCTATGATGGTCAGAGCAGAGCCTTTGTTTCCTATCCTAAAGGAAGGAATGACCTACAGATCCATCCAAGCCACTCATGTGCAGTCACAAAGCCCTCCCCCTGCTTCAGGGCCCCAGCTCAGTTTCCCACCAGAATCTGCAGGCCTGCTCAGAGCATGCTGCCATCTGCTGGGAAGAAGAAGGAAGTGAACATCCGAGCTTCCCTAAACTGCAGGAAGCCAGAGTGAAGAAAAAAATAGGAACTGGGCAGGAACTCCTTTGTCCTTTGAGACAGACAGAGCCCCTTCCACTGGCTGACAACTTGTCAGAATAATATTTCAATTAGCTTTTCTTTTTTTAAGTGGTAGGATATTATTTAAGGAAAGAAATCCTGACACACTGGTGAACCTCAAGGATATTATGCTAATGAAGTAAGCTGGGGGGGGGGGGGGCACGGTTAAGAACACTAGGTGCTTTTGCAAAAGACCCTGGCTTGGTTCCCAGGGCCCACATGGTAGCTCACAGCCATCTGTAACTCTAGTTCCAATGCCCACTCCTGGCCACCAGGCATGTGTATACTATGTACACATCCGTGCAAGCAAAGCAGTCATACACACAAAATAAAATAAATCTTTAACAAGACAAACAAACAAACAAACAAACAAAAATGGGCTCAGCATTGGGAACAAACACAAAGATCGGCAATTTGTGTTTAATCCCAGAAACCCACGTGGTGGAGGGGAGAACTGGTTCCAGCAAGTTAACCTCTGACCTCTGCCGCCTGTGTTCTGTACAGCACTCAATAAATAAACAACCATGTCAAGAAAAAGACAAACACTTCCTCGTTCCACTTACTTGATCTATCTGTGTCTAAAGTTGCCAGAGACACAGGAAGTAGAATGGAGTTTGCCAAAACAAGGAGTGAGACCAGGGAATTATTTCTTAATGGGTTTTGCCAAATGAAGCATCCTGGAAAGGGGCGGCACAAGAATGTGAGTGTATTAACATTGCTAGGTCACATGGGTAGAAGTGCTTCAAATGGCCAGGAGGCAGAGGTAGGCAAATCTCTGAGACCAGCCTGGTCTACTACAGGGCAAGTTCAAGGACAACCAGAGCTACACAGAGAAACTCTGTCTTGAAAAGACAAAAAGACAAGAAAAGACAAGAAAAGAAGAGAAGAGAAGAGAAGAGAAGAGAAGAGAAGAGAAGAGAAGAGAAGAGAAGGGAAGGGAAGAGAAGAGAAGAGAAAAGAGAAAGAAAGAAAAGGGGTTCAAATAATTTTGTGTTTAAAGTGATAAATTTTGATTGCATATTTTACCACAGTAAAAAGCCCAATAAAAGACAAACACAATGGAGGTGCACAACTCCACACCATAGAATCACAATAGACCCTGACTGAATACAGATGGGGGCATGGCCTCAGACATGGGGTGAAGGTGACAATAGGCATCTTCCACTGATTATTTTTTCCTTGAACTGATGAATTGGTTGTCTTTCCTGTTCTCATCTCAAGGCCAAAATTAATTAACTAATTAATTAATTTGAAAGTGTTTAACTGTGTAGCCCTGGCTGTCCTGGAACTCACTATGTAGAACAAGCTGACCTTGAACCCACAGAGATCCAGCTGCCTCTGCCTGCCCAGTGCTGAGACGAAAGGTGTGTGCCACCATGCCTGGCTCAAACTTTTCTATTTCAGATCATTTGGAGGACAGTGTAGCACTTAGTTCAACTAACCAGAGCATTCCCCAAGAGGGCCTGGCTGTCCTGACCTCTAGTGGCAGTCACAGGCAGTTTTCTATAGGCTACAGAGCAGGAAAATCCTGGATTATGGGAGTCCATAGTCCACAGTCATCCATGTGACCTTATGAGATTAAAGAGGCTTCTCTCCTGCAATATAAACATACATAGATACAGAAATCACTATAAAGAGTGGCTCTCCAGTGCCACATGGCCAGCAAGTCACCAGCAGAGGCTTCACCTTCTCTATCAGGGCTACCTTTCCACAGGAATGGGGAAAGAGGCAAAGTCTTCCTGAGGTTTTGTCAGTTGCTTGGCAAGGGACAGTCTCTTTTGAGACACCTCAAGCCCACCAGCTATGGCTGGGACAGGGTTACAGGCGTGGGTTGAGTGCTCAGAGCATGACTAACAGGTGTCAGATCCCCTAGGACCATGAATCCCAAAATGTAGTTTTCTCTTTGTCACCTGGGTGGCTCCCTGAATCCCTAGACAGCTTCTGTCTCTGAGAAGCCCTGAGTCACTTTGGCTTCACCTGATCACCCCCAAAGCAAAGCCACAGAGACACAGGGCAGGTTGCATTTCCAACTGTGGGGATACAGGGAGATAGTCACCAAGGAGTTTGGTTTATTAAGATCTATCCCAGAATTCCTGGGCTTGTCATGTTCCCTAAACTTTTGAAGGACCTTTGTTCAACCCCACTGGATGGAGTGGCTTCCACTTTCTACCAGGCTGAACCAACCACTTTATCCTCCCTCAAAGACTTACTGCTTTACCCCTTCACAAGAAGTGGGGTGAAAGAAGGCATTAGCTCTTTCCTGAGTCAGAGCTGTGGGGTTTCTGACTTTGGGGAGACTCTGAAGAGGGCTGAAGATCTAAGCAGCTAGCTCCCCTCTGACAGGGGCACAGGCTGGAGTCTGGGACTGGATGCATAGAGCCAAGCTATAGTGACATGAATAATAAAGCCATTGCGTCTGCTTTAAGTGAAAGCAATCCCTTTGCTATGTTTGGGCCAATCAGTAGAGGCCAAGAAATGGTTTTAAGACTGTTTGAACCTTGAAGAAATGTCTCTCTAGAATGTCTGCACTTGGTGCCACGTGAGAACTTGCAGCTACACCAGCCTTGGTCCTAAGATACTCCTGGCAAACCTGGAGTTCTTACTTTTGATTATGGCCAGCCATGTTCAAAAGGGACTGAGATCTGCGCGGATTGTCTGCTCTCATGGGCAGCAGGGGCAAGATAACTTTGGTAATTGGAACTTTTCCCAGTTCCAATTAACTTTGTATAATGTTTGAGTAAAGTAACTGGAGTGAGCTAGCTGGGTGCCAGTCTTTTCCACAAAGGTCCTTTCCCCTTCTGGTCCTTTGGGAAATGAAGGCTTAGCATCTTGGTGAGCCTCACTCTCTATTGCACCATATGACCAACATCAATCAATACTAAACAGTAACATCCCTGGCTCCTAGCTTCCTGCTACAAAGGCAGTGGGACAGCTATGGGAACAGCTTCCTCTGAAAACACTCTTGTCTTCAGAGACTGAACTTTTGCCAGCCTTGCAACCAAGTTAATAATATGCCCGGAGATCACTTAAAGCTATGCACTCAACCTGTTTCCCACCGTGTATTCAGCCTGTTCATCTTGCTTTAAGAAACCAATGTAGCTCACCTTATGAGGCCTTGGACTTTTACAAGCTAAACTAAATGCATGACTTTACTCTTGGACCACAGTCCCTCCCTCTCCTTTGTGACTCTTCCATGCCCCTGACCCAGAACAATGTGACAAAGTGTGTGTGTGTGTGTGTGTGCATGTACGAGACACACACATACACACACACACACAGAGAGAGAGAGAGAGAGAGAGAGAGAGAGAGAGAGAGAGAGAGAGAGAGAGATTAGGTAAGTCATCAGATAAAAAATGGCAGCATTGGAAACAATTATTTAATTGTCCAACATAAATGTTGGAAACATGTGGATATAGGTTGGTGACATCTGTTTGCAGTTTTGAGTGCTATTCTGGGTCAGTAGGGTTCAATAAACTAAATTCTTCCCTTATAAAATGTGGTTTAAAAAATACAAGTCAAGCTTGGGCAGTGGTGGTGCACTCCTTTAATTCCAGTACTTGGGAGTCAGAAGTAGGTGGATCTCTGAGTTCCAGGCCAGCCTGATCTACAGAGTGAGTTCCAGGACAGCCAGGGCTACACAGGGAAATGCTGTCTCGAGAATGAATAAATAAATAAATAAATAAATAAATAAATAAATAAATAAGGTCAGAAGGTTCCTCAATCCTTCCCTATACCATGGTTTTGTGTTTTTCAATAAATATAGAGCAAAGCCCTTAGACAGACTATAGACACAGGCAGAGAAGTGGAGAGTTCCAATTATGATTGTGCTTGGCAGAGATTGCCCCAAGAGGAAGACTGTCATCTGAGGTGGTGCCATCACAATCAGCCGCCTTAAACTTCCCCGCCATAAGGGTCTGCATCTGCTAACGGCAAGCCAAAATAACCCATTCCTTGTTCTATATCTGGTAATTGATCACAGAAACAAGAAAAGTCATTGAAACTGTGGGAAGTCGTGAGAGCCAAGAGACCATCCCATGAGTACCCTCACGGGGACATTCATGATAGGCAAATGCAGAGCCTCTGAGTATGCTGGGAAACGGTGAACATTAGGGCAGTCTGCGGGACGCACATCCTCAGCCAGGAAACTAACCGAATAACGTTTAACTCATTTCTGCAGGAAACTAACAGAATAACAGGAATCCAGTAACTCATTTCTGCCTCTCCTCCTGATTATGAAACAGAGCTGGCAAGACCGTCCATTCCTGGTGTGAGTGTTGAAGCTAACAGGCACATTCTCTTTCAGGCTGTGCCTCTGGTCTATACTCAAGTCACAGGAAACCCCTGATGGTTTTATAACATGGAGACATCCGGGACCTCAGGGTGGAAACACACAGTTTTCAGTCAATCATTAAGAAGTCAGTCACAGGAGATAAGCTGGAGCATGCAGGACAGGATGATACAATTCCAAGAGTGGCCTGCAGGGGGCAGCACATCCCTAGGAATGACTCCACTGCCTACTTCAAAAACACTGCCAGGAAATAACACACTTAATTAATTGGCCAATGATTAAAAGTTACTTTTAGAAAGTGTTATATAATATTTATGCTATATGTCTTGTCAGTCTTTCCAGTAAGTAATTGCAGCCCTCCATATTTTTGTATAGGGATACTGGTTGGTGCGTGTGCATGCTTGTGTGTGTATATGCTGTGTTAGAAATGGTTGGAGGTAACCTAGACTCGCCTAAAGCATAGAAAATATAGGGTGAGAAGAAAACGAACCAGGGAGTTGGTGCTTGTGCTCAGAAAGCACTGCTAAGATTCAAGTCTGTCTCCTCCCAGATTCATGTTAAATGTTAACCACTGCTGGGCAGTGGTGGCACGTACCTTTAATCCCAGCACTCTGGAGGCAAAGACAGGCAGATCTCTGTGAGTTCCAGGGCAGCCAGGGCTACATAGAAAAGCCCCGCCTCAAAAAACCAAAACCAAAACTAACTCAATGGCCATTACAATAGTGTTAAGAGTGGGAACCTATCCCGTGGTGGTGGTGGCAGTGGTGGTGGTGGCAGTGGCGGCACAGGCCTTTAATCCCTGCACTCAGGAGCCAGAGGCAGGCAGATCTGAGTTCGAGGCCAGCCTGGTCTACAAAGTGAATTTCCAGCCTTCATAAATTACCCGGCTGGGTATGTCCTAGCTCAGTTGGTAGATTATTACCTAGTTTCCTTGAAGCCCAGTTTGAAGCCAGCCTGGGCTATTTGAAATTCAGAATGAGTAAACAAAACAAGATACAATACATACTTGCAGGAGTTCTTGTATAGCAGTACTTTTCTTTCTGGTTAATAGTTTGACCAGGAACACCAAATGCATTTGAAATTTTCTCCAAGGGCAAGCCATTAGTCTTTAAAAACAAACAAAACCAGTAATCTGGTTTTATACATCTTCATTTCAAAGTCCATCCCACATATATATTTTGTAGATAAGTTCTGGATTTATACACATTTCAAGGTTTATATTTACACTCAGATGCACTGATTCCAAACACCTACCTGAGACCACCCCCGCAAAGAAGGGACCATGGAGAACAGAGCAGCCCAGATCTTGACAAGGGTTCTTCCCCAGGGCTACTCTGTCCCTCCCTCAGGGCACTTCAGTCTTCTGAACAGAAAATGGATGCCTTGATCCAGCACTGTCTTAGCACCCAGTCCCTTTTAAATGTTTTTTTTTTTTAAAGGATTTATTTTATGTGTATGTTTTGTCTGCATGTATGTACACACACCATGTGAATGCCTGGTGCCTGTGGAGGTCAGGAGAGGGTGTTGATCTCCTGGCAAATGAAGTCACAGATGGTTGTGAGCTACCATGTGAGTGCTGGGAACCAAGTCTAGGTCCTCCGAAAGAGAAATAAGTGCTCTTGACCACTGTATGCATCTGTGCTCCTGCCCCAAGTTTTGTTTGGCAGCTTCTGGGGGATGGACCCAAAAGACTGTCACAGATGAGGACCACATTCCACAGTCCTTGGCCTTCTGAAGGGCAGTGGTCTTCCATGAAACCTGCAGGCTGCTTTAAGTGTCACTCTGACAACACTGAACCAACCAATGGCTACTGGCTCCCTACAAACCCATGTTCCCATGTGGTGGGTTCCTGGATGCATTGGTTCACTGAGTGAGGCCGCTGCAGGAAGAGGCAGCAAGGTGAGCCAGCCAGCTGGGAGAGAGACAGACCTTGGTGATCTCAGGGCAGCGGGGTCACAAGAGCCTGAGGCAGCTACAGCTCTGCCTGACTGGATAATACAAAAGCGTCTTCACTCCTGATCTGTGTGTATTTTGGGAAAACCCTGGGATCAAGAACTCTCAATCAGGGCTGGAAAAGAACAAAGTGGGGTCACACACTTCTCCCGCCCCTCCAGCAGGTTGCTGGGGCTATAGACAGAGGAACTCATTTGTGAATAGGAGGCCTGGGTGGCCTCACAGCCAGGCAGCCCCTAGGAATACTGCAGAGGGTGTGGGGTGCTGTGAACCTGGGGGTGTGTCTTAGGGCCTGCTCTTCCCTCTCCAAGGACATGGAATAAGTGCAGGCCTGGACAAATGTTGCATTGGAAGATCAGGAGTGAAGAGAGAGTTAGGGGGGTATCATGTGACCAGGGTCAGCACAGCAAGAGTCACCAAGGGGTATGGTGGGTGCCAGAGGAACTTTCGGTTCTCGTGGAATAGACAACTTCTCTTCTTGACCAACAGATACCACACAGAGCCAGGCCTCATCATGACAACCAGGTAGCACCCAGGATGGACCCACCCCACCTAGGGAAGACCCAAGGTCAAGACTCAGGTCTGGAGAGATGGCTTAGTGGTTAAGAGCACTTGCTGCTCTTCCAGTGGACTCAGGTTTGATTCCCAGCACCCATACTGTAGCTCACAACCATCCACAATTCCAGTTCCAGGGAATCTAATACTCTCTTCCAACGCTCTCTTCTGACCTCCAAGGTCAGGGCTCTGGGTGAGGCGGAGGAGTTACCGCCTCCTTTGAGAATGAGGGTGCCTCTCTCCCAGTAGTACTCTGGTGGATAGGACCAAGGGGACTCAGACCTCCCTGCTGCCCCACCAAGGAAAGACAGGAGGTGGGAAAGAGTTCCCATTACTTTCCTCCCCGGGGAAGTGCAGAGGCCCCAGGCTGGGTGGCCATGATGTGATAGATGGATTCCCGGAAGCGCTGGTCTCTGCTTAGCCGCTTGGCCACCTCCTTCAGTTCCTCTATGTTGTTGGCTTCTAGCTGGGAGGTCATGAAGGACTGGGATGGCTTCACTGTGGAGATGAGAATCCATTCTCCCATGAATGACAATCCCCCATGCTGAGCCCACCCTTCCTCCCTCATCCCAGCCCTACATACTGCTGAGTTTCTCTTGGTCCTTCCTGCCCCAGGCTAGTAGAGCCACTTTCAAGGACATACCGTCCAGCCTTGTCTACTTGTTCTCTAACGTGTCCGCTTCCTGCCTTGTTGCCCACAGCCTGTTCCATCTGACCCCACCCGGGCATATGGGTGCTCACTGTCATTCCAGGAAGTGCTGGACCGGCGTCGGTGGAAACGGCAGCTCTTGATGCGGCGAGTGGCCGCCTTGTGGATGTACACAGAGTTCTTCATGATGACTGGCATCTTGGCCTCCAGCTCTGCGTTCCGGATGCACTCCTCGAAGAACCCTGGTGGCAGGAAGAAGCAGTTGGCTGTGTCTTTCTCTGGGCCTGTCCTTCTCCTTCTAAGTACTGGTTTGGTCTGGTGGGAGATATGTTTATCTATCCTTTATAGAAATATGGTTTGCTACAACCTGTAGCTATCTACAGGGGAGATCCACTGGGAACAGAGCTTTTAAAAAATAGCTTTTTTAAAAAGAGGACAAAACTCCAGGCTTTCCCTCCATATCCTCACTCCAGGTTCAGCCGCCACAAAGAGGCACTGCCAAAGGGACTCCTACAGGAAGGTGTCTGGGGAGGAACAGGAAGGACCACCTCACACATGCTAGGCCTGTTCCAGGCTCTGGTGGGCCTGGGTGTGTGAGGGCTGTGCTCTGGGATTAGTGCTGAGCCCTGGAGGGAGGGTCTTACTTTTCAGGTGGCTCACATCGGCCCGCATTCTCTCTTCCTTCTCCTTGTTCCGAACCTTGGAATTGAGGCCTTGTTCCAGGCTCCTCAAGGCTGCCTCTGCCTCCCGAAGTCGTCTCTCAAGCTCCATGCGTACTTTCACTTCAGCCTGTGTGGAGGGATGAACAAGAGGGAAGAGTCGTCCAGGGAGCTGTCTCCGCCTCCCCGGAAGCCTTCTGTGATGGTCGATTTTCACTGCTAATCAAATGGGATCTAGGATCACCTAGGAGACACACTTCAGGATGTGTCTTGGAAGATCTCCAGAAAGGTTGAACTGAGGGTAGACCATGCACCCTGGGTGTGGTGGCACTGTCCCATGGGTTGAGGTCCAGACTGAACAAACAGGAAAGGAGAGAAAGTATGGATTCTCACTCTGTTTCCTGACTAGACAATGTTGCCAGCTGCCTCAAACTTCGACTACCATGGTTTCCCTGTTAGGATAGACTATATCCCCCTCAAACAGGAGCCTTCCTTCCTCAGGCTGATCTGGACAGGTACTCTGTCACGGTAAACAGCTAGTACACCCTTCCTGATCACTGGGCACTCAATAGGCTTGGGCGGAAGTTCCCACATTTTGCTTCCACATCTTACCCATGACCCAGATGGCTGGGCTAGGCCCTATCACACTTTCTATCAATGATAGAAAGACTTGGTGCTGGAGAGATGGCTCAGTGGTTGACCGCTCTTCTAGAGGTCCAGAGTTCAATTCCTAGCAACCACCTGGTGACTCACAACCATCTGTAATGGGATCTGATGCCCTGATGCCCTCTTCTGGTGTGTCTGAAGACAGCTACAGTGTATTCATATACATAAAATAAATAAATAATTTTTAAAAATGATGGAAAGATTGCTACTGTTTTGATTAACTCACGCCGGGACACACTGGGAGAGAGGACTGGAGTGGCTGTAAAGTACAGGGATGGGCAGGAGTCCCCAGGAGTATGGAGGGCCCAGAGCACAAGGCCCATGCAGGTTGCACACCTTGAGTTCCCGCTCAGCCTGCTGCTTCTCTGCAGTCAGCTCCTGCAGGGAGTTCTGCAGGGCTTGGGATTGGCTTGAGTAGAACTCTCGTTCCTCCTCCAGGGCCCGTGAGCGTTCCTCATTCTCCTTCATCCTGCGGGCAGGAGAGTGCTTACCCACGGCTCACCTACAAAGGGGGTTGTGCCTGCTAGAGACATGCCTAGAGAAATATTGAGTCCTCTCTGGGTCCGGTCAGCTAGGTGGTGAGAGGGGTGGTGTGGAGTGCTGGGAGCCTGAGGCTTAGATGCTACTTTTCTGATCTTAGAGAAGTCCCCCAACCCCAGTGAGGCTGTTTCTTCATGGGTCGGGAAGGTAGAAGCTAAGGGAACCTGCTGGCTAGCCAGCTGCACTGCTTTGATGGTGCTCTGTATGGTTGTCAAGTCAGCTTTGGGAAAGCCAGGTCATAGGCAGAAAGGAAGTAAGTGACCCATCTCATGAATGACAGCTAGAACTCAGCCCAGCTGTCTTAACTCAAGGGCAGACCAAGGGCAGACGCAGCACCAGAGATGCTGGAGGGCCCGGATGTCTCAGGTGCCTCACCGCTTCTCTGCCAGAAGCTTCTCTGCCAAAAGCTCCTGCATCCGCTCTTCGATTTGCCTGAGGTTGCTATGGAGACCATCACTGGCCGGTAGCTGCTCACTCTGATTGGTCAAGGGCTGTGGCTGGTTCTTATCTTCTTCCAGCATCTCTAGGGTTTTCTTCTTCTCTATGGAGAGTTCCTGGCACAAAGACAGGAAGGATGAGAAGGAACAGGGATTAGCTCTCCAGCATAGCTGCCCTGGGCTTCTTACAATTCCAGGGAGTAACCTCTTCCCCCTTCAGTCCTCCATGAGGACATTTGACATGCCTCATTCCAAGATCTCCTTTCTTAGAACACGGCCAGCTTACTCCACCATCAAGACAGACAGACAAGGAGGAATCCAATGTGACTTCCAATAGAGATGGCACCTACAAGATCTAGGTGTCAAGGCCTAAGGGCAGCATGACCTTTTGAGGCCCTTGTTCCTCAAAGAGAAATAAAGTGTATTGGGCTCATGTGAAAATGCCCAAAAGGATCCGTCCACGAATACATTCAGACATGCTCTATATTTATCAGCTAGGATCTTGATACTACAATGAAATTATGCCATTGAAAATATCCATGGTAACCACTCCCCATGACAGGAAAACCAAGGCTCCAGTTACTAGGGAGACTAAAACTCTTGCAGTCTTCGTGACAACTCAGGGATTCAACTAAGATGTATGGTCCCACCCTCACTTCAGATGCTGGACTTTGGGACGCTGTTAAGACATGGTCAAGTGAAGCCCACAGTCTTGAAAACACAACCCAGAGGGTTAATCCTGTAACCAGTGTGCAAAATGCACGGGGATACAGAGCAAATGCCTACCTGGAAGAATCAAGGAAGCTTGACTAAAGAGTCTGAAGCCAAATAGCTCTCCAGAAAAAAGAGATGAGAAGGCTATGTGGCCTAGAAGCAACCATGGGGCTCAGGTGTGAGGGCTCAAAAACCTTATTTCTGGGGCTGGAGAGATGGCCCAGTGGTTAAGAGCACTGACTGCTCTTCCTGAGTTCAATTCCCAGCAACCACATGGTGGCTCACAACCATCTGTAATGGGATCCAATGCCCTCTTCTGGTGTGTCTGAAGACAGCTAGTGTGTATATATATATATATATATACATAAAATAAATACATTTTTAAAAAAATCTTATTTCCTTGGTGATATGAGCTCAGTGGTTGGAGCAGGGAGTGGAGGGGCAGCAGAGGGGCTGCAGGTGTGTGTGTGTGTGTGTGTGTGTGTGTGTGTGTGTGTGTGTGTGTGTGTGTGTGTGAGCTTGCATGCTATGCTGAGTTTGTTCTCTGTCCTTGACACACGCTGCTTGCCCCTCCCCCTCTCAGTCTCTTGTATCAGATGACAGTGACCTGGAAGTTGATTTCCCTTCACGCTCAATTTCACCCAGGAGCAGCTAAGTTAGGAACCACAAAAGGATGTGGTGGGTGACTCTAATCGATCCTGCCTCCGATATAAAAATGCCAGCACTATGGAAAGTCAGTTTCCTGTGGCCACGGTCATCACAAGGGCAAGCTGGAACTTTTGTTCTGGGTCTGGGAAGAACCAGTTCACACTTTGGGTCTCATGTGCCTGCTAGAGTTCCCAGCCTGGCACAGAGATGGTCCTTTGGGCAAGCTCCCTTCACACTCACTCGCCTGTTGGTACCTTTCCTGGGAAATGGAGGAGAATCCAGTATTTCGCAGCCCAGACAGCTAGCTTGCCTCACCTCCAGTGTATGCTGTAAGGATTCTGTGAGATGCCGCAGCTCCTTCTTCTCTTGTTCCACGCCCTTGAGGCATCTTGCAGTGAGTTCTAGTTCCCTGTGGGGACAGACGGCTGGATTGGCAGTGTGCATGCTTCGCAACCCCTGCATACAGACATGTTTCTGTCATACACGGTGTGGCTCAGTAGGACTCTTGGATGGCCAGTGCTCTGCAATGCTGGGTACTGAAAACAGCCACAGGGTCAGGGCTGCAAGGAAGCCTCAGCCGAATGAGGTGGATTCACTCACCACATAGTGAGTGAGGTCCTAAAGCCAGAGGACTTACCTTCTAATTCAGTGTCTAACGAATGTCTGACTTTTTATTTAAGTGGATTCTCTTATCTGTACGCTAAGTTTAAAAACGAAACAAAACAAAACAAAACAAAAAAAAAGTCTCCATATTCCATCCCCCTCCCCAATACATATCTAAATGATTCCCTTTAATACCATTTTCACCAGTAAGTTTCTCTGGGCTATCACTGATAGTCCATGGTGGTGGTGGAGATGATGATGGTGGTGGTGGTGGTGAGTGTGATGATGAGGATATGACACCAAGCACCATCAACCTCAGGAATAGTTTCCAAATTCTGGATAGAGTACACCTGAATTACCTGAGTTGGGGATATATAAATGCCCTACCTTCATGAGATTATAATTCAATTCATGCTTATTAGGGCAACTAGATCTGGCCATAATACATCAGGCTGAAGATCCCAATATGTCTTTAACTAAAATGTGGAAGATGAAGAATGCAGTTTTAGGTCTTTGCAGGCAGCAGTTCTAGGCCAGGGCAGCTTGTTGCCAGTAACCTGGGTAAGTGGCTTTCACAAAGATCGGAGGAGCTTGCTCCATGGAAGAGTCTGGCCAGTTCTTACCCATGTCCCACAGTCTTGTTCACACCATTGTAAGAGACCATTATCAATGAGCAGAAATGACTCACTGATGAGGCCCAATATTCTTCTGGGTATACTCAAGGCCCGGAGCATTGGGAAGACCAGGCCACAAGTGGTTTCCTGATAAAAGCCTAGTCTGGCTAAACATCGATCGTTCTGCCAGGGCCAGGGCCAGGGCATCCTCTCTGTTACCCCTCCCAGGATCAGGACATCCCCCTACCATTGCCCCTCCCATGGCCAGGACATCCCCTCACCATTGCCCCTCCCAGGGCCAGGGCATCCACCCACCATTGCCCTCCCATGGCCAGGACATCCCCCCACCATTGCCCTCCCAGGGCCAGGACATCCCCCCACCATTGCCCCTCGCAGGGCCAGGGCATCCACCCACCATTGCCCTCCCAGGGCTAGGGCACCCCCTGTTACCCCTCCCAGTGCTTGCCATCACCTCTTGATCTGCTCCTGCTCCACTCTCAGCTCTTGCACCACCTCCTCGAACTGCTGCTTCTCGGCCTCCAGCACCTGGTTCAGGCGCTCAAGCTCCTGAGGAGAATGGGAGAAGAGGAAAGTCACGGCGAGACCCCCTGGGATTTGGCTCAGTTCGGGGCATAGAGCCAAATTTATGAGAGCTGAAGAGTCTAGGTTCCACTCGGTGGCACAGTCTCAACTAGTCCAAGAATGTGATGAACCTGGCCCGTGAAAACCGTTAGCCAGAGGAAGGACAGGGCTAGACACGATCCCAATCAGGGCCCTCTGGCAGATATGACTAATTTTGGATGCTGTTCTTCTGGGCAGCTCTAGAGACTGAACACCTTAAGGTGAGGTGGTTATGCCTCAAGCATGGAACAAACACACAGAGACACACACACACAGACAGACAGACAAAAGCGCTCATGCACACACACACCCCCACGCTGATAAAAATGTGGAGTCTATATTTTCAGAACCCTGAATAGCATCAGGTAAACTGTCAAAGACAAGCTCTTCCCAGCCCAAAAGTCAGAGGTAAGGTGTTCTTTATCTCAAGGCTCGTGTGAGTCAGGTCTACAGCTCCCCTCTCTTCAGCCCTATGGAAGTAGGAATGAGGGGTGGCTGAGGACAGGTCCCAAGAGGCCAGACCATTCCCTTCCGGGAAGCCAGCCCGCCTGAATGTTTCCCCCTAGCAAGTTGGAGCCTCTAGGCTAGGGATCCTCTTTTCCCTGGGTCAGTTGAAGTGGTGCTTCCTGAAGTTTGGCTGGGTTCGTTTTCTGTCAACTGCTTTGTTTCTGTTCATTTTATGTTGTGGTAACATTGTTTCTGCATCTGCTTTCCACTTTCTAGTTCTGAGTGACTCCCTAGTCACCTGGGGGCTTTGTTCTCAAGCATAATGGCGTCCTTGCACAGGAGTGGCACTGCCTAGGAACAGCCATGTTGCCATTGGCTTTGAAGAGATACAGAGAGGAACAAATTATAGAGGGAAGAATCTGGTTTCAATTCCCACTCCGAGGTTTCCTACCCAAATAAGTTACTTCATCTAATCTTTACTGGCACAAACTGCTTCTGTTTGTTAAATGTGCTCACCACCTAGGCTGCTCCCTGGGGTCCTGAAGCTCCGGCACACGCATGGCTACAGTACACTGGCTATAGCTGGCTGAGCTCATGAGAGTGGATGAAGCTGACAGAATATACGAGCAGACATCTTTGAAAAGACATGCGCGATGGGCTCTGGTCCCTTGCCCCTGGCATAGGTAGCTAGGTCCAGGAATGAGGACACGTAAGCAGAGCTCCAGCCAGCCCGAGGAGCATTGTGGGAAGACACATGTGTGCTGTTAAAAGCCATGGGCATATGAGGGCTTTGAGTTACTGCAGAAGCCATGACCTAGTCTATATCTATATTTGATGTGTCTTATATAGACAAAATATAAATAAGATTAAATTTGTATTCTTGCACATACCCCTCTTTACAATTGAAGACTTCAGACCTTAAAAAAACCAGAGTATGAAGCTCTGCTTTAACATGCATGGTGTTGCTGGTGCTGACAGCCTCTCTGGCCCCAGAGTCAATAAACTTGAGAGGCTCTCCTCTGGCAGTGTTTGCTGTCATTTTGTCAGCAAGAGCTGTTGAGAGGCCCATAGAACTTACTGGCCACAGGGGCCTGAGCCCCAGGATGGCTCTCACAGGTCCCATGATCACCCAGGACTCAGCAGAGGACTCCACCCCATAGCCTCTCTTCACCTCCCAGGAAAGCTCCCTCCCTAGCACTGCAGCTTACAGCCCCTCCCCCCCTCACTTCTGTTGCTCTGGAATAACCACAGTGGGCTAGCTTTTGCTGAATTGTCAGTCAGTGTCTGAAACTCAGGCCTTCCCTCTGTAGCACTCCTTGGGATGCCAGCAGATGCTAGGCTGTGCCTACAAAAACCCAAAGGGAAGTAACCTTGAAAATAGCAGGGCTATAGGTTAAAAACAACCCAGTCATTTGCCCTTTTCTCCTCTCAGTGGTCACAAACATATGTGATAAGATGTCACTGGCTAGCTATGTCCAAGGAAGCATTTGCTGTTGCCTCAAAGGGGCCAGGAGACTGGGTGTGATGAACCAGAGCCCTCCAGGGCCTAAGCAATTCTAAAGGAAGTTCAGTCTTCACTGGGATGCTTAAATCCCCTAATGATTTTCTGCCAGCAGGTGGCCAAGCTCAGCTTGAGTGACTCTCAGGGTAGAAAAATCAGAAAATCTGTTTCAGCTTTGAACAATCCAAAAGGTACCCCAACCCCTCCACACCGTCCCCACCACCAGCTCTGGGTCTCAGTCTCTGAAAGCCACAGACACAGGAGCATTGGCGAATGATGGACCCAGTAACAGCAGGGCTCCACCATCCATGCAACAAGTCTCTGCTCCAACAAGTCACCTCTGAGGGGCCCCTCCCTTCAGCAGCTACCTCAGTCCTGATCTTTATCGCATTCCAGGGTCTTCCTAAGTCTCTGAGACCTGTGGATCCCAGACTACAAAGTAAGAGCTAGCAGGCAGTCCTGAGCTAAGCAGAAGACCGGCAGGACCAAGGGCAGCAGCCAGCACCTGGGCATTCCAGGCTCCTCAATCATGCTCTTGGAGAAGCAAGCAGCCCATGTTGCCCACCAGTTCCATTTCAGCCCAAATCTGCCTCCCTGCCAACTTCCCTTACCAAATCCAACGTCTCCCTGGGCCATCAAACTAATTTCTTTTCCCTTCAAGTATTTAAGGAAAAAAAAAAAAGTCTCTTCCTAAGTTTCCTGTCCTCTAAGCTAAACACATCTTGTTTGCCATGCTTCACAGACCATGATTGCTGGTCCTCAATAAAACTAATTATACTCATAAAAGGAATGCAGCGAAAGGGGCTCCTGATCAGGAAGACTTACTACAGGGAGGACTCTTTGCAAGTCATGTACAGGCTCAATGCAATTCCAGGAAATGGCCCGGTGAGATTTTTTCCTTATAGTTCTATTCATTCACGCTACATCTATTTACCAAGTGCATAGTATGTTCCAAGCACCTGCTGGGCTCTGCATGGAGGATCTGAAGCTGTTCTTGTGGAGCTTGTGGTCTAGGGTAGCTACTAAAAAACCTGGACCAGACTTTCACATCAAGTGCAGGAATACAGGATACTAAAATAATCAGGTGCACCTGAGAGAGCAGTACAGAACAAGATATATATCCTGCAGGACAGGGATCCAGTTCCGGGTCAAGCTGTCCTGGGTGGAAGTAGAGAACTCCACAAAGGTGGGAAGAGTGGCAACTGGTTGGTTCTTGAGCTGAGAGACAAAGGAAGATAGGTACATGGGTTGGAGATTTAGTTCGGTGGCTTGCCTAGTTCGTAGAAGGCCCTGGGTTAAGTCCTCAGCACTGAAAACCAGCAAGTAAACAAAATAAATAAATGGAAGAAAGAAGAAAGAACATTCCAGATGGAAGCAACAGTACCTACAAAGCCCCTGTGGAAACCTGTTGCCTGGAAGAACCAGGTCATGCTCATATGAGACATGAGAGCAGGGGCTGGAGAGGTGGCTCAGGGGTTAAGAGCACTGACTGCTCTTCCAGAGGTCCTGAGTTCAATTCCCAGCAACCACATGGTGGCTCATAACCATTTGTAATGGGATCTGATGCCCTCTTCTGGTGTGTCTAAAGACAGCTGCAGTGTACTCATATAAATAAAATAAATAAATGAGACATGAGAGCAAACATGATGAGCAAGAGGCTGGGGTCAGAGAAGCAGAGAGGCTGACAAAGGAGACACCATATCCATGTAGGGTCTCTGGCTTAGGTGAGGATCTTGTGGGTTTTCTTTTTCCTGAACAAAAAGCAAAGAGCATTTGTCAGTTGGTTTGGAGTCTCACATTGACCACGTCACCTATCCGATCCCAGCCTCAAATTCACAGTCTTCCAGTCTCCGCCTTCCGAATGCTGGGCCTGCAGCTGTGTACCTTCACAACAGGGCAGCAAAAGATCTGAGAGCAGAAGGTCGCTGGCAGCCAGCAAGATCTGTTTTCCCTTTAAACACGGAGTTGGCTGCAGCATGGAGGAAAAAGCAGAGGAGTAGAAAGAGTTTAAGGACCCCAGGAGGAAACCACAGCACGTTAGCTGGTAGCAGCAGGACTTGGGAGTGGGGTGGGAAAGAGAGGAAGGAAGGACAGGGTGAAGCAAGACCCCTAAGTTCCTGGCCCACACAAGCCTTGGGTGGTACATCCCCTGACATGGGTGTGTGAGAAGACAACCAACCCTTCTAGAAAAGGTAAAGGCAAGACATCTTGACCTCAGACAAGATGTGCTCTCAGCATCTTTGAATGTCTGGGTGAGGGTGCGAAATCAGTTGTTGAGTACCAAAGGATGGGGAGGCAACAGAAAGAAGGAACTGGAGGTGTCACCCTGGGAGTCGGCACATAAACAGCAAACTGAAGTTAGGGATTGTAGTCTAGACAGTAAGATCTAGAGCAGAGAGAAGAGACGGAGGTTCGAGCTCTACCTGGAACAAGGCAGCACTGTTTTGTAGACTTCGTTCACACAGACTGCTTGCAGTGTAGTACGGAGCTCACAAGCACCTTCCAGGCCAGGCATGGTGGTGCACATTTTTAATCTTAGCCCTCAGAAGACAGAAGCAAGTAGATGTATGTGAGTTAGAAGCCAGCCTTGTCTACAGAGTGAGTTTCAGGCCAGCCAAGGCTACATCGAGAGACCCTGCCTCAGACCAAGGTATTATACATACTTTGAAGAGCTTATCAGAACCAGAGTCAGATGGTAGGCCTGTTAAAAATGATCAGACCAGGAAGTAAAAACCAAAAATAAACTCAATGTGGGTTATATGCTAAAGGCTTTACAGCCTCTCTTTTTTTTTTTTTTTTTTTTTTTTGGTTTTTCAAGACAGGGTTTCTCTGTGTAGCACTGGCTGTTCTGGAACGCACTCTGTAGACCAGGTTGGCCTCGAACTCAGAAATCCACCTCCCTCTGCCTCCCAAGTGCTGGGATTAAAGGCATGTGCCACCACTGCCTGGCTATGCTAAAGGCTTTAATGGAAAAAAATAAATATGTAAAAATAGATGATATGTAAAATATGTAAGGAGATGGGGATTACACACACAAACATACACACACACACACACACACACACACAAACATACACACACACACACACACACACACACAAACATACACAAACACACACACCCCAAATGCAAGATTCAAAACACAAGACAATTGGGCATGGCCAAGTGGGATGGTGTGCTCTTGTAATCCCAAGGAGACAAGGAGGTCAGGAGTTCAAGGGTGGTTTAAACTACACGGCACTCTGCTTCACAAAGCAAACAAGCAAGCAAACAAAAAACTCAAAGCAGAACAACAAAACCATGCTATGAAAGAATACAGAATGTCTTTGCTAAGAGAAGCTTCCAAATACAACAGAGAGTTTGCCCTTCATCTCTTCCTATGTGTGGAGACATAGGGTTCACCACGATCTGACAGCTGTCTACACACCAGTGGGAGAGACCTCAGAATACAGCATGCCTTTCTGACATCTTGATCTTAAATTTTCTACTCTCCAGAACTCTGAGAAATAAATTGCTCTTGTTGAAGGCATTTGGCCTGACTTTGTCATGGTAGATCGAACTGACTAGGACTATCACCCATACCACCCAACGATGACATATTCCACCTTATTCACAAGCTTGACTAGAACGTTCTCCAATATAGGCTGGACTCTGTAGGAGGAGACACACCTTTACAGACTTAAAAGACTAGAAATCATATAACGTTTGCTTTTAGTAACGAAGTTATGCCATAAAATAATAACAAAACAATAGCAAGAAAATCCACAGAGATTGGAGATTTTAAAAAAATACATCTATGGGACTGGAGAGATGGCTCAGTGGTTAAGAGCACTGACTGCTTTTCCAGAAGTCTGGAGTTCAATACCCAGCAATCATATGGTGGCCACAACCATCTGTAATAGAATCTGATACCCTTTTCTGGTGTCTGAAAACAGCTACAATGTGTTCATATGCATAAAATAAATAAATCTTTAAAAAGAATACATTTCTAACTAACATGGGTCAAAGGAGTGATTTCAAGAGAACCTCCCCAATCAAATATTGAGACCTAAGTTTGAAAAAAAAATAGCATTCCTTGTTATTTATTCAAGTGAACTGACAGTGTCTATCCACACCAAAAATTTATCTGTAGATATGATAGCAACTTCATTCATAACTGCCAAAACTTGGAACAACCCAGAGGTCCTTGAATGAGAAAATGGATAAACTGAGGTATATACCCAGATAATGAATTTATTCAACTGTGAAAAGAAACCGGTGTTCAAGCCATACAAAGGCACAATGGATGTTTAAATGAACCTTACAGGGTATAAGACACTGATCTGAAAAGTGTATGTGGTATATGATTTCACTTCATGACGTTCTGCAAAATGCAGAACTTTGGAGATGGTAAAAAGGTCGGTGGTTGTGGTTGCTTTGTTAGTTGGTTGGCGGGAGAGATGAATACATGAAACACGGGATTTTCAGGGTTCCTTGTGGTATCACAATGGAGAATTAGTGGCATTTTACATTTGTCAAAATCTACAGCATGTGCTACACTAAGAGCAAAGGCAGATGGCCCAGGCAGCTCTCTCTGCATTCTCGACTTGTATGCTCAGAGTCCCAGGCTCTTTCTGACACACAGAAAATGCCACAGGTCCACCATCACATGGTGCGTTTCCCTGAATTCTAGTCCATTCAGCCTCTTGGCAACCCAGAAGAAGGCAGAGCAGCTATTACTTTCATCCAGCATTAGAGATGAAGAATTTGAAGGCCATAGGAATCAAATGACATCCACATCACCAGGGCTGGAGCTGAGATTCCACCAGGGACCCTGGCAGTAACTCAGCCTGGTCATTCCAGGAGCAGGATCTGGGCTCTGTTTCTGGTCAAAACACATCCCTGGCAGGCAGCTTGAACCTAGCTAGTGTGGTTCTCTTCCTGCTGGTGCTCTAAGCAGCCTCTGCCACATTAACAGCTGGGCTTGCACCGGATTTGGACTCTATAGCTTCCCGCGTCCCACTTCAGTAGGTGGCACTAAGCGAGGCCTGTGTGCCCTGGGTCTCCACTGCCCTAATTTCTAAGCTAAGACCTAGATAATGTGTCTAAATTTTCCTCGGGCCAATTGCTGCCCCAGATTCAACCTCTGTTGGCTAAATCTCCTCTTCCTGTCGGGGGATGTGTCTCCCATTCCAACCCATGCTGAGTCTCCCAGTTATCTGTCTTTAAGGTCTCTAACAATATACCAAAGTCTCACTCCAAATGCACAGGATGCTATGGAGATAAGGCCAAAGCTCTAATGGGGTCTAGATGCAAGGAGTGTGGAGACCTTAGAGCTCCAACTCTGGGGGGAAAGAGGCGCAGCATTATGGTGAGGCCAGGTGAGGGGTCTTACTCCTTATCTGCCCTTCCTGGGTTCCAGGCACACATGTGGTGCACAGACATGCATGCAGGCAAAGCCCCCATACACATAAAATACTTTTTAAAGATGCCAAACCCCAATTTCAACCCCATGTCTCCAAATTAAAATCTTCAACCTTGTTTTTCTTTTATTTGTAATCAATGAAAACGGTCTAGACCAGCGGTTCTCAACCTTCCTAATGCTGCTACCCTTTAATACAGTTCCAAGTATTTTGTTGCTACTTCATAACTGAACTTTTGCTACTGTTATGAATTGTAATGTGAACATCTGAACTGCAGGCTAGCTGATATCCACAGGTTGAGAACCGCTGCCATCTAATTTGAAGAATAAATGGGCACAGAAGGTGAGATTTTTGGAAGAAAAACAAAAGTAAATTATCCCAGTGGTTTGTAATTAAGCCATAATGTAAAGTTGCAAGAATCAAGTCAGCGCAGTCTTGATTTCTTCCACGGTTACCCCCTCTCAAGCTGGGTCTGTGCCAGGACGTGAACGGTTTGGGGTCCAAAGGAGACATGTATTCTTGACCTTAGGGCATGTTTTTAGAGTCCCATCAGGAGTGATGGGGAAGGCATTGAGGTCCTGAACTGAATTACAGTAGGTCACTGAGGTACAGTCGATGGTCTATCTATTCTAAGGACATGGATTGGGTCAGTCTCCTATCTGCAGGCTCCTCTGAGCACCACTCTGCAAAGCCAGACCTCACCCATGCAGGCATGGCCAATAATTAATAATAACATGAGCATAGTGCTAAGAGAAGCAGCTAGTCACTAAGCACACACTGTGTACACTGTGTACACATGGTGTGTCAGATGCTTTCAATGTAATGACTTGCGCAATCTCTATCCCTTAAAGGGATGGGCCTTTTTATTTTCCCCCACATTTTGGGTGAGAATCCTGACATTCAGAGAGATTAAGTAACTTGTCAGGGGATCATACATTCAGAAGGGCTAAGGCCAAACACAAGCACAGGGAGTCTCCCTCCGGTTTCCCTCTGCTTACAACCTGCCCTGCCCTTCAGGCGTGGGAATGAAGTAGATTCCAATGGCTCAAATGAGACAAGAGTCCCCTTGGTCTTCAGGCTGGTTTAAGCCTGTGCTGGGCCTCCACAGGGCTTGGTTAGTTGATGCCGAAAGAGTGAAGGGATAGATCTCTGAGGTCCTCAAACCCCATCACCCTTATGGACTGGAAGTCCCCCCCACTACCTATGCCCCCACCCCGTGGATAAACCGAGGCCATTGCAACCTTTCGTGGATATCAGCAAGCCGCTTATGAAACATTTAGAAGGCTTTGTCTCTAAGACGTGTTCACTCGTTTTCCTGAGGGGTCACAGGAGAAAAAACACTTCCCACCAAGATGCTACAGCAAGGTGCGGACACTGTCATCTCAGTGGTCTCATTGTTCCATCCCTTCTGAAGTCTCTTGGGCAAGTTTCTGGATGCCCAGTCCCTCCCTCCGACACACACAGAGATCCCCTAATGCCAGCTGTGTCTGGGGGCAGGGCTGAGTCTTTCTACACAGGCACACATGTGCTTACCTCTCTTTGCTCCCTCTGAAGGCACAGTTCTTCTGTCTCCTCCATCAGTTTGTCTGCCAAAGCAAGCAGAGACACACACACTGAAAACTCAGAGATGTGAGGGCAGGTGTCTTAGGTGGCCTCTGTCATTTGTGCAATCTCCTTGGAAGAGCCACTCCTAGACTGGAGTTGGGTCCTCTTCTGCTGAACTGAAACTGTCTCACTGGCCCAAACTGCCTTTCAAGCCGTCTTCCCTGTTTTGTGCTTTCATTGATCCACAGAGGTCTTGCATCCGGAGGCTCAGATGGGTCTCTTTGCAGTCTGTACCTCTGCAATCTCCTACTACTGAGCTAGTGCCTGGGTAATCTGGGAAGCCAAATTCCCGCCAAGGAGAGGTACCTAGAGCAGGCAGAGAGGAGCCAGGCTCTCAGATGTCTCAGCAAGCTCCCAGGAAGGGGGTCAACCCATTCTTTCCTAACTAGAGGAGACCATTAGGGCACAGGGCCTGGATCCTTGCAGCTAGGTTCAAAGTGGGTCTGGTGAGGAGAGGAGAGGTAGGTGCAGGACCTGGAGCTCAGGCAGGATAATATTTTTTCCATTTCTAGATCTTTCAACTGAAGACCTGACATAGACACACACCCAGGCATTTCCCCTTTAAGCTGATCTCCTCCTACCTCTAACACCTGAGGTCATTTTGATCTCTCCTTTAAGAAGAAGGAAATTGCGGCTTATAGAGACTGAGTGGCCAACTCATCCACACAATGAACAGGTAGATAACAGCTAAAGCCCAGGTTCTGGCCACTAGTGTATCCTGCTCCCTGGCCAAAAGGGCATTTATCACATCATTAAGTTCTCTAGGTGCCTAGTTCCCTCCCAAGCCCCAGAGAGAATTACCATACCACTCCCACCAGGCCCCTCCCTGACTGTCACTCAGGTCCCCAAGTGCCACCATCAGAGACTTCAGATTCCAGTTCATCCTGGTCACCTACCTAAATATTCCTGTTTTTCCTTAGCCAGCTGAAGCCCCTGTGCCTCCAGGCTTTTGATCATAGCTTCTCCTAACTGGGCATTTTTCCAGGTCCTGGGGAGGAAAAACAGATGGGAGAGAGGAAATGAGGAAAAATACAGTTAAACCAGAAGGAAGGCCCAGGGAGGAGAGTGTGTATTTTCTGTGTTAGCCCCGCCCCTTGCTCTACAGAATCTCAGCTCAGTCTGGCACCCAGGGCTCTGGGCACGCCACCAGCATTGATCAGTTACAGTAACTGGAAGCTGAGGTTGCAAAGTGGGCCACGGGGACAGAGCCAAGAGCACTCATGGAGGAGGGATGGGGCTGCTTCCCTAGCAGCCCTCTACATCATCTGCATGCCTGCCTGCCACTTGGTGCAAGGCTGGGTACTCAGTGTTATTGGTTAGGTTAGAAGTATGGACTGGCTCGAATGGGCACAGGCTGTGTTGGTCAGGTGATTTCTGGGACCTGCACTGTGATTTGTAAACACCATCTCTGGACCTTGCCAGGATTCAGTACAGGACTGGGAAGAAAGGATGAGGAGCAATGCTCCACTCCCTGCCAAGAGCTCAAAGTAAATAGTGTCCACATCTGCTACCTGTCATTGCAGACATCTTCCCAAACTCACCACGTAAGAGACCTCCCAGATGCTCTACAGCCTGAGTTGTCTCCTCCCACACACCCTAGGCAGCACCTACAGCCCTGTCTCAGGACCAAGCCGAGAGGTAGGTGGGCAGGGCCAGCCTAGCCCACCCCACGCATATGTCCCCTCAGATGCAGAGCTGGCAGACACTTACACCTTCCCAGACTCCTGAAGCATCTCAAGCCATTGTGTTTGCTCAAACTCAGACTCAGCAGCCAACAAGACATTGCCCTGCCGGAGAAAGGATCCAGAGTGAGAGGTATCCGAGAGAGAGAGAGAGAGAGAGAGAGAGAGAGAGAGAGAGAGAGAGAGAGGTGGGGGGGATTTCTTCTCTTCCCATCCCATCTTCCACAGGCCCCAGCAGCCCTCTAAGGGTAGACTGCAGAGGGCTGTTCCCAGGGGACCAAGATGAAGCTGCTTTGTCCTGTGGACCCTGGGTTGTGGGAGGGTCCCCACTCACATGGAAGTCCTGGTGTGAGATCTTCATGGCATAGGGCATACTGGGCTCTTCTCTGGCCTCCACCAGGCAGCCGCCCAGTGGGATGACACCCTGAAGAAGGAAGAGCAGGCAGATCCCACCCTACCCAGCCCAGCTCCACCCTACCCAGCCCAACTCCCACCCTACCTAGCCCATACCACTCAAGAGTCCTGGGAACCTCCTGGAGAAAGCCCAGGGCTTTGCTGAGGGCCTCAGGCTGGACCACAGCTCAGGATTATGCCATTAGAGCTAGAACTGACTTCCAGAAAGAAAAAGAGCTGGTACTCAGGAAGTGTGTGTGGAGGGAAGGACCCAGCCCAGAGGCTGTGTGTGTGTGTGTCTGTGTCTTAAGCCCCGAGAGGATTTGTTCTTCAGATTCTAAACTAAATCAAGACAACAGAGAGTTCTCTACCATCCCCAAATGTTCCCAGTGAGCCCCTCAGCATGGAAAGGCACCTCCTCACCTTTGGATGAATATTGAAGTATTTATTGGTTTCAAAGCTCTTTCTCTCGCTCTCAGAGTAGTAAAGCAGAAAGCTTTCTTTGATGATGAAAAACCTATGGGAAGGTGTGAGAAAACAGAAAGATCTTGGGGGTCAGCAGCACCCGTGGGGGCCCTGGACTCACATGGGAGCCCATGGGAACCCAAGTTCCCACTGCCCATTGCACAGAGGTCTCAGATGGACTCCTGTACAGGTGGTGAAGGAGGAGGCCATGACTGGCTTCCCAGAATGCCCTCTTCAGCACAGCAGAAACCTGTTGTCCTTCTCAAGTCCCTTTATCCTCTGAACTATCAGCTCCAGTCATGTGGAAACTCTTCCAGGTCTGGATGGAGGATTCAACAGATTGATTCTAGATGGGCATTATGGGTAATCAAATGGGATTGCTATCAACTGCTGGAGTCTGCAGTCCTGGTACCCCAATGTGATATCTGCATTCTCCTCTGTCTCAGAGAACTCACATCCTTTCTGGGACTCAAGTCTACCTGGGATCAAAGTGGCCATGGCACTTTCTGGTTACTGGAGAGGCAAACCCTCAATGCCAACAGGTCCTTGGCTTACCTTGAGGACTCTGACAGAACTAGCAGCAGAAGCTTTAAGAAAGCAAGTGTGCTCCAGGGGGAGCCCCAATTAGGCCTCAAAGCTCCTGAGGCTCAAAGACACTAGAGTTCTCTCTCCTCCAGGGACACTGCTATGATGTGACCTGAAAAGGAGCTGGAGAGACCCTGAATTGGTGTGTGTGTGTGTGTGTGTGTGTGTGTGTGTGTGTGTGTGTGTACATACAAGGGAAAGTTCAGAGCAGCGACATGTTGAAACCTTCTAGGATAGGCTCACAATGGCCAACAGTGTGACTTTCTTACCTGTTTACCATTCTGTGAAATGACACAGGCAATGACACTTGATACAGGCCATGGCAGGCGCATTTGCACCATGAAAATCAAATATTGCAGAACCACCCCAAAAGCCTGTTTTTAAACCATTCACTGGACCTTCTTGTGAGGAGCTTGAAAAAAATGTAAGGGGCATCAAGAACTCACAGGATCCCTGCAGGTCCCCCAGCTGCATGAGCTTCCCTGCCACCATCGCTGCTCTGGGGCAGGGTGGAGGGGTAGCCAGGATGGCTGCAGCCTCTGTTCTCTCTCCAGAGGAACCTGAAGCTCAGCTTTGTAGTTTGGTTTGAGTTCCACGATTTTGTCTTTTTCCCCCACCTCTCTTTTGATGTGTGTGTAGGGTCTTGCTATGTTGCCCTGGCTGGTCTTGAACTCATAGACTTGAATAGTCTTCCTTATCTCAATTTCCTGAGCAGTCGAGACTACACAGTTATACCACCATGCCTGCCTTCAACTCATTTTCTATATTCGTGTCAACCTTCTACTAGCCACAGAACAAATGCAGCCCTAGTGGACCCTGTGTTTGGGCTCTTGCACTTAGCACTCAATACCCATTGCCACGATGTGTGCTTCTTTATCCAGAGGGGGGCCACTGTGCTCCTGAAGGGTGGGGCCATGCCACATCAGTCCCTGGGGAAAGGCAAATGTCTCCTGACAGTTCCAAAAGAACATCACAGGGTAGGTAAGAGCTCAGACCTCGCATTTTCCTTAGGGATGGGGAGTTTAGGTAAGGACACTCAGTTCCCTGAGCCTTAGTCTCTGTATGTAGCCCAGAAGTGATGGCACCAGCATTAGGAGGTGGCCGTGTGGACTGAATGAGACTGTAGTTATACCCTAGCTTGTGTGTAAAGAACCCAGGGTGGGATGGAACGTCCTATGGTCTGGTAAGGTCCCTCAGCAGGAAAGGCAGGCAAGCAGAACAGAGCTGCCTCCCCACCCCCACATAGTGCCCCATGAACCCCTTAATATCTGGACACTGGATTTTTAGGAGGTAACTGTGGTTCAGTGAGCTAATAATTCGGCAGAATCATGATCTACTGGGGCTTTATAATTGAGGAACCTGGGCTGGGGGCGGGTGTAGTTATTGGTAGAATGCTTGCCTAGCACGCACAGAGCAATCTATAGTACACATGAAGTAGGTATTATAGCACACACCCATAACCCCAAATATCTAGGAAGTAGAAACAAGTTCAAAGTCATTGTAATGGCCTGTATATGTTTGGCCCCAGGAGTGGCACTATTAGGAGGTGTGGCCTTCTTGGAGTAGGTGTGGGCAGGGGCTTAAGACCCACATCCTAGCTGCCAGGAAGTCAATCTTCCACTAGCAGCCTTCAGATGAAGATGTAGAACTCTTAGCTCTGCCTGCATCATGCCTGCCTGCCTAGATGCTGCCATGGCTCCACCTCGATGATAATGGACTGAACCTCTGAACCTGTAAGCCAGCCCCAATTAAATGTCGTCCTTTATAAGACTTGGTCATGCCAGGCAGTGGTGGTACAAGCCTTTAATCCCAGCACTTGGGAGGCAGAGGCAGGTGGATTTCTGAGTTCGAGGCCAGCCTGGTCTACAGAGTGAGTTCCAGGACAGCCAGGGCTACACAGAGAAACCCTGTCTTGAAAAACCAAAAAAAAAAAAAAAAAAAAAAAAGACTTGGTCATGGTGTCTGTTCACAGCAATAAAACCCTAAGACAGTCATCTTCAGCTACATAGTGAGTTCAAAGCTAGCCCAGCCATGAGACTCCTATCCAAAAAAAAAAAAAAAAAAAAAAAAAAAAGCCTCACTAACTAGTAGCACATGCCTCTATAACCTCAGCATCCGAGAGGCTGAGATACAGAGGTTACAAGTATGAGGTCATCCTGAGCTACATAGAGGTCCTTATGTCAAAAGACTAAAAGAAGGTAATCTCTGAAGAGAAGGCAGGTACCTCAGACACAGAGTCCACTGGTACCAAGGCCCTGGGTTGAGAATGTAGCTGGTTCTAAAAGGAACCAGAAGGCTGAAGCCAGACTCCAGTCCACGGATCCAGACTGCACAGGCCTCCGTGGCTACTGTCATAGCAGTAATGGCAGCACTTACATTCACTGAGCCCTTACCACCCCAACCTACCCTGACTTGCTTCTGTTAATACATTTAACACTCACAGTCACCCTCTCAGACCAGATGGGTGCTCCTGAGCTTTCTGTGTAAGGAAGTAGAGGCAAGAGATGGCGTGAGGAGTTGGGATTACTTGGTAGACACTGGCTTTCTCTCCGAGTAAGATGGCTATGGGAGGGCTTCGATGAGGACAGACATGGTAGCTTTGCTGCATGGGCAACAGATTGTTCTGGCCTAGGCAGGGGATTGGCTAAAAGCTATCACCACATATCACTGGGAGCAAGAGATATGTTGAGTGGATAGACACATGTAGAGTTCCCAGTATCTTCCCAATACACAGGATGTCCCCCGATGCCAATCTCCTCTTAAAGCCAGCACAGGAAGACAGAGGAGATGCTCCAGATAGCCTTTGCTCCATGGTAGCCACCTTCAGCAGGCTGGGAGTCACCATGGACTGCCACATGAGCCATACCTGGCACAGACCTGGAGGCAGAGAGCAAGCTCCTACCCACCATGGTTCATCTGACAAGATCGTTGATTACTAAACTGCATTGGTGGTGGCCACTCTGACTGACAGCTCTCAGCTTCTACTCTGAAGCTGGGGCCCAGAGGGGCATTCATTTTCCTAAACTTTCCTCCAGAGTCCCCATGTTCTGGACATCATCATTCAGTATGCAAGGCTGGAACAACCTCCTTTGGGCACTGCAGAGCTGAGCTGTCAGTGCAGGGGCTGGGCACAGGCACCATTTTCCTGTGTTAGCTTCTGTGAGGCAAGTTATGTGAGGATCAGAGAACCCGCTCCTCAGAACAACACAGGAGGCGGGGCCTTTCACTCCCATCTCTCAGATGAGGAAAGAAAGGCTTAGATGTGAAGTAACTGTGGAAGGTGGATTGGAACCCAGGATCACCAGGCCCTTTTCCTGCTCCGTATATGGCTCACGGAGCTGCTGTCCTGGCTCAAGCCACACACCCAGGATAGAGGCTTTGGTAGCCAACTTGTGATAGCCGAGATGGGAGACTCACCACTTACTAGCAGTGTTGGGCTGAGGTTATCTAGTCTTCTTAGGTCTCGGGTCCCTCATGTGGAACTTGAGGATGCTAACCAATGGCCATTTCTCATGCCTGGGAGGGAAAGGAGTCCAATCACGTGAAGACTTAGCTCATAGTGAGCACTCTGGAAAGGATCCTTACCATTCTGATCGCTGTCACTCCTTATCGTTAAGTTCAGCATCCGTGCAGTCACCAGCCCCTCTTCCCAATTCTGCTCACACAGCTGATGCAGAGAGCATGGCTGCCACCCAGCTGGCTGGATGCCTGCCTTCCAAATACGTATACAGCCCTGTCCTCCTCCTATTCAGAAGTTTTACTATCAGCTTTTGCTTTTAGCCCCCCTGGGTTACGGGAAGCCTGGAATATATGCATGGTAAAGGTTTCATTCAGTACTGGCTGCCTCTTCTCTCCAGTATTATTATTATTATTATTATTATTATTATTATTATTAATTATTATCATTAATTTATCTATCTAAGACAGTACCTCAGGTGGCCTAGGTTGACCTCAAACTCCCTATATAGCCAAGGCTGACCTTGAACCTCCAATCTTCCTGCCTCCCCCTCTGAGTGCTGTGATTATAGGCATGAGTCACCATGCTTGGTTTGTGGAGTGCTGAGAATTGAACCCAGGCCTTTATACATGCTAGACAAGCAGTCTACCAAGTGAACCATATCCTCAGCCCCCCAACCCCACCCCACCCTGATATTTCTACCTCCAGATGAAAGAACATTTAGAAGCCAGCAGGGTATGCCCTTTGCTACACATACTTTATTCTATCTGCCTATCTAGCTATCTAGCTAGCTATTGGTTTTTTTGAGACAGGGTTTCTCTGTGTAGCCCTGGCTGTCCTGGAACTTATTTTGTAGATCAGTCTGATCTCGAACTCACAAATATCTGCCTCCTGAGTGCTGGGATTAAAGGCATATGCCACCATGCCCAGCAATACATTATTGACATTATCTTATTTAAATGACCCTAAGTGATGGATGGGTTTTTTGTTTGTCTTTTTTTTTTTTTTTCTAGCACAGTGGTAAGAAAACTGAACCACATCGAGATTAAGCAATTAGTAAGTAGTAAAGCCAGAGCTCTGCGGACAAGGCCAGGTTCTCAGCTGCCTGTATACTGTGTTGCTAGCGTGCTCACCACCATCCCCAGCTGCTTGTCTCCCTTGAGCTGGTCACTGTGGAATGGCGGTAGAACGGGTGAGAGAGCTGCTAAGGAGGCAGCTACTTGGCCTAGGCAGGTACTGTGCTGGGCCCTGCCAACTTGATGAGCTCCTGCCCTCAAGGGACTTAAGATATGAAGGTAGAAGAGAGCTCCTTCTTTGCCCCAGACCCTGTTTGAGTTGTAGCCGTTTGTGTAGTAATACATTTGCTGCTTATCCAGGTAGGTGAAGAAGACAGAGTGCAGAGAAATTAAATAATATGCCTCAGATCACACAGCAGGTAAATGGGGAAGCTAGAAAGCTTTAGGATATAGGGTGACACTGTCAGCCATGAGGGTACACGGCAACACAGAAAGCACCAGAAGGATGCTGTGACTCTGTGAAGTGCCTGGATACCTTACTGTGACATTTTAACCCAGTGGGGGACATTACAATGCCACACAGTGCCCAGAGGATGCACAGCCACTACAAAGTACCAGAACACATAGCAATGAAGGACATTTGTGTGAAGAACAGAAGCATGGCCCCCCCAAGGGGACAAATGGCTTAGGGTCTGACCAAGGTCTGAGAGGAGATCCCAAGTGATCAGGATTTTTTAAAGAATAAGAAATGTCTTAAGGGGTTAGAGAGATGGCTCAGTGGTTAAGGGCACTGACTGATCCTCCAGAGGTCCTGGGTTCAATTCCCAGTAACCATATGGTGGCTTACAACCATCTGTAATGGGATCTGATGTCCTTTTCTGGTGTGTCTAAAGACAGTGGAAGTGTACTTATATGAATAATAAATAAATAAATCTTTAAAAAAAATGTCTTAAGAAGTTGGGAGGCGGTAGAAGAGGAAGAGATGTTTTCTAGACTGAGAAGGACACATGTAGAGAACAGTGTGCTCAAGGTCATCACAAGATCCCTGGTGTTGTCATGTGCAGAGAAGGTATGTGCTAGAGGGTTGGTCAGGGTATAGGGGAAGGACAGGAGAGCACAGGCTTGTGGGCAGGGCCTGAGAGCAGGCAGCCCACCCCACCCCTCCTCCACACATTGCAAAGGTATCAAACAGGTACTGGGAGGTCTTAGAATTAGAGAGGTGGCCTTGAGGAGGTCACAGTGGGGTAAAGGGTGAACCAGAGTTATCAGAAGGTAAATAGCAGAGCATGCTGAAAAGTTAGACCATGGCAGGACGGCCTAAGTCTCAGGACATCATGGCCAGGGTTTTAGCCTGAGTGACAGGATGGACACAGGTGTCACCTAACATGATAGCATGGCTTCTCTGCACCCTAAGCTCTGAGTATAATAAGGGCCCAGCCAGAGCTTAGTGGTTGACACTGGTCTCATGAGCTATCTAGTAGAGGCAGAGGAAAATGTTGTTCAGAGCACAGATGCAGTATATACCAAGCAGGCCTTGTTAAAGAAGGACCAGCCAGGGGCTGGGAAGATGGCTCAGTGGTTAGGGGTGATGACTACTCTTCTAGAGGACTGAGTTCAGTTCCCAGCACCTATATATCAGCTCATAACCATCTGTAATTCCAGTTCTAGGAGATCCAATTCCCACTGTGACCTCTGAGAGCATTGCATGTACATGATATATAGGCAGAACACCAATATACATAAAATAAAAATAAGTAAAATCTCAAGAAAAATAGCAGATAAAGCTAACACCACCAGCAGTCAGTCCAGTCTACTGGGATCTTTGATGTTTGTAGATGTAGACAGTGGGGGTGGGGGAGAGAAATTGGAAGTTGGGAACATCCTAGAGGGCAGAAAGAAGGAGGTGTGACAGATGAATGCAGAGAGAGAGGTCTCAGTAACATGCATGAGTTTGGGTCAAAAGTGGCACTGCATGCACATGGTGTGATGGTTTGTATACGCTTGGCCCAGAAAGTGACACTATTAGGATGGGTGGCCTTCTTGGTGTCCTTGCCCTGGCTGCCTGGAAGCAAGTATTCCACTAGCAGCCTTCAGATGAAGATGTTGACTTTTCAGCTCTGCCTGTACCATGCCTGCCTAGATGCTGCCATGCTCCCACTTTGATGATAATGGACTGAACCTCTGAACATGTAAGCCAGTCCCAATTAAATGTTGTCCTTATAAGAGTTGCCTTGGTCATGGTGTCTGGTCACAGCAGTAAAACCCTAAGACAGAATTGGTACCAGGGACTGGGGTATTGCTGTTATAGGTCTGACCATGCTTTTGTTTGGAAGAATGTGGATTTGGGGACTTTGGATTTGGAAAGCATTGGAATGCTTTAAGTGGGGCTTAATGGGCTATCCTAGAAGGAATATGCAAGACTTGTTGCTGTGAGTGATTTGAACATTGCTGACCTGGCCCAAGAGGTTTCAGTGTAGAAGAATTTCAGTATGTGGCCTACAGACTGTTTTTGTGGTATTTTGGTAAAGAATGTGGCTAATGTTTGCCCTTGTCTGAAGAGTCTGCCTGACTCAGATTAATTGCACTGACAAAGGAAGTCTCAGAAACACCCATCATAGACTTTGTTCTCTGGTTAAGTCTCAGGAAGAGCATTTTAAACAAGCATGCAAGCTGAGCAAGGGAAAATATAAAATATATAGTTTGATTATTAAAAGGGTACCAGGAAGTGAAATGGAGCTGAATCCTGTGTTCAAGGATATTAAATTGAATTAAAGGAAAGATCCCACCCAGTTAAGTTTAGATCCAGACATGGTAGTACAAGCCTTTAATCCCAGGAGGCAAAGACAAGCAGATCTCTGAGTTCAAGGACAGCCTAGAGCACTTTCTAGGTGAAGAAAAACTTAAATCCAGGTTTGGTGGGCCACACCATTAAAGGTATGTGGCAGGAGAGAAAGCTGGGCCAGCGGCAGGTAAACTGAGGAATGGGCCAACTTCCACCTAAATTATTTAACACCAGACAGCAGGATACCTTCTGGGGATTAGTGAGGACAAGATGCAGGATTTAGACTTCTGTGGGATTTGATCTTGGAACCAAAGTTACCTCACTCTCAAGAGAGCAGCATGGACCTATCCATGGATGGGTGTGTAGGGTATGGGTTCCCAGCAAGGATCATGAGCTGAGTCCGGATGGCTCCATGGTAGTCTCAGAAGGGCATATCCCATCTACCCCTTGCTGACCCTGACTGAAGCCAAGACCATTCCCCATCCCCTCCTCCTGTTCAGAGACACAAGTCTTTGTATCTGTGTTTATGTTACCCAAGAGGAAGAAAAGGTCAATTTATCCTCTAGACCCCTCTCAGAATTCTCTTTTCACTGTTAATGAACACTTTTGAGTCCCTTCCCTCCCTTTGCCCACAGGAAAGTAAGCTAACAATGAGAGCATCTTTCTACTGCTGTTGGGGCAAGGTAGGGGTAGAGGTGGTGTGGGTGGTACTAGAAGCTCCCGCTAAGACAGACCTGAGGAGGAGAGTTTTAAAGCACTCAGGCAGCCACAGGCAGTTCCATCCTACCCTGTGGTTATTTATGCAGCATGGAGTGTTTCCAGGCCTCTTCCCCTCAGCTGCGCACTAGGGCATTGATTTCTCTAATGGCAAGCCTCTGCAGTGGCTGGTATTGGCTGCCCTGTCCTAAGCCTTCATGTGGCCACTAATTATCTGAGGTCCAGAAACTGCACTTCACAAATGGGGAAGTGGAGTTCAGAGGCCCTACAGGGCAGCAAGAGGAGACTGGCTGAGCATCACTCTGCTCCTCTGTACCCTGACTTTCTGACTGGTTGTTGCTGACTCAAGGGAAAACCATGTGTTGGGGTGGAGGATGGGGAGGTATTCTCCCAGAGGAGGGGCCAGGAACAAAGACCTAGAGCTGGCAGGTAGGATGTTTTCTGATACGCAGAGGAAAGAGAGTCTGCACAGGGAGCTCTAGAGACAGAGGTGACAGTCTCTTTCAAAGGACACAGAGCTAACTTGGCCCTGGACTTACTGTTTTGACTTAGACTGACTGGTTTGTTTTGGGCAGCTGTGGGAACTGCTGTTGGAGACTTAGGGCCCCAACTCCAAGTGCCCTGGGCTATCTGCCCCAAATTAACTGTATATGCAGGAGCCAGAGTCCCCTCCCCTGTACCTACAGTGGAAAAGGGAGCCAGGAGATTCAGCCTGAGGGGGCCAAGGCACCTACCACATACCAGATGCAATAAGGTGGAGATCCTTGGGAGGATAGTCTTAAATGAGGACTCAGAGGAGTACCTGGGATAGAGTCAGACCCAATGGAGAGAGATGGCTGCCTGCAGTAGTGCTCAGGATATTCTACTGAGAGTCTACAACAGCCCCTCCCCCACCTCCGCACTCACCCCTCCCTCCCCCCGCCCACACACACTCAAGTGCTGTGGCAGAGGCAGGATGCTCCTGGCCCTCAGTGGCTGCCTTCCAGACAGTTCAGCCCCGGGAGCCTCTCATATAACCTTCGCACTGCTCAGAGCCTTCACTTAAAGCATCAGAGAAAAACTCAACTTGGGAGGCACTCAAGAGGGCCTGTGTCCCATTAAATCCCCAAGAGAAATCAGACAGAAGGAATAAAAGTGTAAAACGTGAAATCCCATCCACACCTCCATTCGTCCTGAGGTCTTACAGGAATATTAAATTATTCATCAAAATTGATCAGAACTAACCACTACCACATGCACGTGATCTGCAGTTCTGAAAACATCAGAGGCATTCAGACTCAAGGTGTGGGAGGGAGAAGGGGCCATGCTTCCAAGAATGTTCATACTCTCCAGGGAGGGACCAGGACAAAGTCTGAGTCTTCTAGACACCGCAGGAAATATTTGTTTGATTTGGACATGAAAGCTATACAGAAAATGGCCTATTGCACTTGCAGCCAGCTTTGTGAGGCTCCTGCAAGCCCAGGTCCGGGAGTGCCCCTTCTCCCAACACTTGTCATGGCCATAGAAAGCCCATCTGGGCTTTCATTTGGGGTTGGGGCAGAGAGCCTGGTGCTGATAATAGGGTCAGGGTTGCTCTGTCTCCAACAACCTCCCCAGACATCAATCTTTTGGACGGGACCAATATATCCTCTCTTCCACACCAACTTCAGTTCCTTAAAGAAGGTTTGTGATTCTCCTCTCTCCTGAGTACTTCAGAACGGCAGTGGTCTGGCTTGCTCAAACGCTGTGTAAGGTTGAGGATGCGTGAATGGATAGAGGAGAGAGGCGCCCATTTCCCAACCCACTTTAAGCCTCGACGAAGGGATGGAATTGGCTTTGGAGGTCTCTGGAGAATCTCTGGTTGATATGGGATTTCTCCTTCTGCAGACTGGCCCAACTTAACCTCAATCTCTAGCCCACATGCAGCCTCGCCACTTGGGACTCGGGACTTAGTTCATTCCACAGAGAATTCCCAGCATCTACCGGCCGGTGATTCTATTCTAGCTCTCGCAATCAATTAAAGTCTCATCTTCCAGGTGGGGGACAGTATTGAGAGAAACTAGCTGGGCAGGTCAAGGTCACAGCGGAAGGCTGAGGCAGGGTGGTGACTAGATGAGTGGAAGCGGGGACACAACTCACCGTCTGGACCACTTGGCCGATGATCTTCCGAACGGCCGCTTCCACAGGACCCCGTAGAGCTGCACTTTGGTGCTGATGTCTAGAGCGTCCGCGTCGGCCTGCTCCAGGGACGGTGATGGCGACACGGAGTTGGACTTGGATGTGAACATCGTGTCTCGAAGACTCTGCCCTGGCCGGGCCCACTCTCTTCGTAGGACTGGAAGGGACAGGGGAGACAGTGGGAAGCAGTGGGCACGGCGAGTGCAGGCAGCTGGAGACGCCGTCGGGGCGCGTATCCCGACGAGCGGAGCGGAGAGCCGAGGGGCGCGGGAAGCTTAGCCAGCTGCTGGGGTGAAGCTCCGGAGCGCCGCCGGCCGGGAGGGAACTCCGCGGGGAGGGCAGCTCCGCCGCCGGCTCGCAGCATCACCCCCCCCCCTCCCCTCCTGTGCGGGCAGTCTCAATTCTGGTGGCCTGGATTGGCTGGGAGTGGCAGGTGAGCCGCTCAGGCCGGCCGCGAGCGCCAATCAGGGCTGGCGCCGGCTGCAGGAACTAGCTCAGTGAGTCTGCAGGGTCCCGGTCGGTCACTCGGCCCGGGATTTGGCCACTGCACCTCCCCACCCCCACTCAAGCATCCAACGCTCCCCCAGTTCCTTGTGGTCCTTCGTACCTACCTCAAAACGCTGGCCAGGTGTGGTCCGTGATGGGCAGGAGTCACTCTGCTGCCACCTGCTCGCCTCTGGGCGTGGGCGTGGTGTTATGGAAACTGCACTTGCCATTCCACCTCAGGCTTTAAATGGCTCGACTAGCTGCATCTTGTTTTTCTCATCTGTAAAGCGGAGACGCTCCTACCTCTTGGGGGTAGGCCGGTGGCCAGCTTCGGTAAGTGCCCAAGAATCCGCCTCGAAAAGAGGTTCCAGTAAGATTCTGGCCCTTCCCTGTTCCCGCAGGTGGGTTTCACTTTGCGCCGCCAAGTCTGCCTGGACCAGATCGGATTTCTTTTTCTGACACTTGGCAGTCTGTGTAGGCATTTGGCACTCATTGTCAATCTCAAACTGTCAATGCAGTTTGTGTTCATGATTTATCTATCTGTGCGCCTCCTGTACTCCCCAGGGCTACCTGCTCTGTCCACTTCCGCTCGGTGTAGGCATTTGTTGACAGCATCACTTTATGGCCAGGCCTGGGGACTGCCTCACCTTCTCTGCAAGTGGAAAGGCACTCCAAAAACTGAAGGGTTTATTTGCATTCTGGAGCCGCTCCCCTCCTTCTCGTCCTTCTAGACTCTTCAAGGTTGGAAAGCCACTGGCCCTCGGAGGCAGTCGTGATTAACCTGCGCCCTTAGCAAAACCACTTTCCTCCCTCAGGATCTATAATTCCTCTGTGTGAAACTGAGAAGTAAAAATGCAGCAGAGCTTGCAAACAAATGGGTAATCTGAGAGCCAAATCGGTTTGCTCAGACTTTATGAATTTGTCCTGCGCAATCAACACTGAGGTGTACTTAGTATACGGGATCTCAAGGACTCCTTTGATAAATGTATGCACCATGTGACCACCACCCAATGCAAGATAACGATCTTTCCAGTCCCTGCACCCTTCTCCAGTCAACCCACAATCACGTTTCTCAGTTTTCACCGTTTGCTTAACGTCTTGAAATATTTGACCTGTGTTGTGATAAATATTACTTGGGGGTTTCTACCCCGCCTTAGATCATTAAGTCCCCAAATAAAAACCACAAAACCTTTATATTTATAATAAGCCTTAAAGCACTAGAGCTGGACAGATATCAACTCTCTATGTTATTTTGTCTACTTCCCTGTCAACAATCCCAAGATATCATTTGTCTCATTCTGCCTGGGCCACTCTTACTCCAACTGGCCGACCCTCAGGGCCATGCGCTCATGACCCACATCCCTCATGGCGCTTTCTTCTTCCTCTCTCTCTCCTGGGTGGTTTCTGCCTCAGATCCCAAGTTCTGGGGAACCAAAGCACCACCAGCCTCTTTTCTGCCCAACCACTGGCTGTAGGCATCTTTTTTAACCAATGACTGATAACTTGGAGAGCAAGGTCTATACAATAAAAGCTAGCATGTGTGAGGATCTCATCTGGAGGCAGTTAGATCTTGAGATTCAGAATTTAGCACTTGAATACAAGCAGCAACAGAGCTACCTACTCACTACTGATCTGAATGCCCTAAGGCATCCTCGAAACCTTACTGTCCTTGTCAAGTGTTACCTTACAGGCACAGCTTTTCTTTTCTAGTCAACAAGACTATTGTCTTACAAGGATTAAACCAGGGGCTTTGTGAATGCTAGGCATGGGCTCTAACATTGAATTACACTTCTGGTCCCTCGCAGGTCCTCAAGTTTATAATCTTTGTTTGTTTGTTTTGTTTTTTGGGTTTTTTTTTTTTTGTTTTTTGTTTTTTTCTGAGACAGGGTTTCTCTGTATAGCCCTGGCTGTCCTGGAACTCACTCTGTAGACCAGGCTGGCCTCGAACTCAGAAATTCGCCTGTCTCTGACTCCCAAGTGCTGAGATTAAAGGTGTGTGCCACCACTGCCCGAAGTTTATAATCTTGATGCCTAGACACATTTCTTACTTTAGGAATCAAGTTCTAATTAGATAGAAAAACAAAACAAGCAAAACTTGCACCAAGAGCCTGTGGCATTGTGTTCCCTGGAGCAGACCATAAACACAAGCAGAAAGCAGAATGCACACTCACTTTCTCAGGGAAGGAGATGGCTAAGATACCTGACTTGCTTTGAATGGTCATTGTGGCTTCTGGGCTGCCTGCCTGGTGCAGCAGTAGCAAGGATGCCAGTTGCAGTGGTAGTCACTAGGAGTCATATCTGGCTGTATGTGACTGGCAGCACTTGTGGCACTGAACAGGGTTTGAGGTCTGGTCTTCCTGATATCCTTTTAGCAAATTCATTTTCTCCTGAATCAGGTCAGTAGCAGCTCTGGCCTTGTAGTAAAGACCAATGATGAGCTTGCGAGTGGTGGCATGAATAGAACCATTCATGAGAAAATCTTCAAGGGAAAGGGCTGAGCAAGCCCAGGGGCTCCCAGGAAACATTCTGCAATGGAATAAATGGAGCGAGGTTTTTTCAATGGCAGAGAAAAAAAAATCTTTGCTCATTTCATCTGCATGCAGAACATCTGGACAGCCCTCAGCTAACAGCAGCTAATGTAAGAACAACTGTAAGTGGCAAGCAACAGCCTTGATGATACCAGCTCAGGCATGGGCAAAGCTTTTCCAGTTCCCTGTGTTCTCCGGGAGTCTTAATGCACACGGAGAGCTCTATGGAAGACAAAACAAACCGGGGCTGCAGGCCAAGGTCAGGGCTTCCTAAGCATTATCCCCACTACACACCCCTCCCTTTCTCCTGAGACAGGATCTTGCTATGTGACCCAGCTGATATCAAATTTGTCATCCTCCTGCCTCCACTTCTGGAGCGCTGTATTTACAGGCCTGTACTACCATGTTTGGCCAGGATTGCTCAGTCTTAGCAATCAGATGAGACCAGGGTTGAAACCCAGGCTCCCTAAAGGTGTGCCCCAAGCTACTGGTAAGACGTAAAGCTGTCGTTAAGGTGCTGCTTGCTGCTTACCGAATTCAGCTAATTGTGATGAGAAGCTAAGGGGAACATCTTTATTCTTAATTGCACCAATGAGAAAACTCAAGATTAAAAAGTTTTCTAGCTCTTAATTTAAATTTGGTGAGTCATATATCCCCAGGAGTTCATCCATTTCTTCTAGATTTTTCCATCTTTTTAGAACACAGGTTTCAAAATATTCCCTAAGTATCCTGGCTGCCATTGGCACCTGTTGGAGCAGCACATGTTCCTACTCCCATGCCTTTGTCTTTAACCTTTTTTTTTTTTTTTGAGACAATGGCTCACTGTGTAGGCAGACCTGGACTTCACTATGTAGACCCCAGACTGGCCTTGAACTCAAAGAAATCCTCCTGCCTCTGCCTCTAGAGTGCTGGGATTAGCAGTATATGACACTCTAATTTTACTTTCTTTTTCCCCTCTTTCTTTCTCCTTTTCTTTCTTTCTTTCTTTCTTCCTAATGATTTATTTGGTGTTTGCCTGCATGTATGTCTGTATGAGGGAGTCAGATCCCCTGGAACTGGAGTTAAAGACAGTTGTGGGCTGCCATGTAAGTGTTGGGATTGAACCTGGGCCCTCTGGAAGAACAGACAGTGCTCTTAAGTACTGGGCCATTTCTACAGTCCTGTTCTTCTCTTTTTCTTTTTGTGAGTTTGGCTGAAAGTTGTCAATCCTGTTTGTCTTTTCAAAGAACTCCCTCTTGGGGCAGGGGAGATGGCTCAGTGGTTAAGAGTGTTTGTTGCTTTCTTGCAGAAGAAAAAGAGTTCAGTTCCCAGCACCCACACAGAAACTCACAACCACCTGTGACTTCAGTTCCAGGGGATCCAGTGCCCACTTTAGTCTCCATGGGCATCAGGCACACATGTGGTACACGCACATACATGCAGGCAAAACATTCACACATATAATCTTTAAATTTTTAAAAAAACAAGTGTTTCATTTTTTGTATCTTTTTAGTCTCTATTTCATTGCTTTCTGTCTTCTGGCTTGGTGTTTGGCTTATTTTTGTTTTCTAAGACTCTGAGGTGCACTGTTCAGTTGTTTTTGTTTTTTAAGTTACCTAGCACTCAGGAGAAAACACTTCTGTAATCTTAGTATTCAGGAGTCTGAGGCAGGAGAATCACAAGGATCAGACTTGGCCACATAATGAGACACTGTCTCAAAAAAAAAAAAAAAAAAAAAAAGTGTGCTGGAGGTTACACAGCTAGGCTTTTCCTGAAGCAGAGTGAAGACAAGCAGTCAACTGGATATCTTGATTTGTTCTGAATCTAGACTGTCCCACTGCACAAGGCTGTGGTAGCAGCTCCAGGTGACTATGGTGACAGTGGGTCTTTGCCCATTCTTGTATTCCAGCAGGCTGTCTGTTTGGTTTGGAGTTTTGCTCCCGTGTTTGCTGCTCTTCTGGATATGAGCTACTTCAGGGGAGGGTTAGGACATGCCGTAGGCACTCAGCAAATGCGCACTGCATTGACGCATCTTGCTCAGTTCCTGGTCAGGTGCAGTGGTTTTCTGCTTTTGTTGGCCAACCAAATGGAGACCATTGTCTCGGGCACTTGGCTTCCTTTCCTCTCTAAAATGGAACCTGCAGAGTGCCGGAGGATGGCGGTGGAAGCCACCGTTCAAGGTCAGACTTGGAGCGTTAGGCCCAGGCTTTGCCTGGACTTCAGCTGTGAGAACCAGGGATAAACACCCGGACTCTGAGGGCTCGACGCTCCCGGCATTTCTTACCCTCCAGCCCCAGCTAGGCCTGTACATTTTCCTGTGAACTCTCTCCCACACATTAGGGTGCGCCACAGTCCAGGCTTACTGGCTGTCCCTCATCTGATCTCAAAGCCCAAAGCCAACTACATATGTTGGTATCATATCGTCTGCTGGTCACCACTGCTGTGACCTGGTCCCCAACTCCTGACCTTCTGCTCTAATACCTCTCACAGCCTGACTCCTCCAAGCCCACCCCCTATCAGGACTCACCCTACACTCTAACCAACACTACAGCCACACTAGTTCTGGTGTTCTGGCAGGCTGTCATATCTTTTGTATCTTTTCTCCACATGCCCTTCTCTCTTCTAGAATGTTGCCCTTCTTCCTTGTCTGCTTAGACTCAGGTCAGGTCAAATGACTGTGGTCATGCCTTTCCCCACATCACCCCCCCAGTGTTCTATTCCTTCTGTGACTTTGTCAGGAGGGATTGTTGAACGAGGTGTGGCTGCCTCCAGGGTAACCTTGGAGAGATGCTGGTTCCAGTTTCATTCCTGTTGCCATGATAAAATACTTTGACAAAAGACAATGTAGAGGAGGGAAGGGTTTATTTTTCTTATAATTCCAAATTACAGTCCATTTTGGGTAAGTTGAGGCAGGAACTCAAGGAACCAATCACATCACAACCATGACTAAGAGCAGAGAGCATAGTTGCTTGCTTAGTTCCCTGCTACCTTTTCCCACCCACACAGGCCAGAGCCTAGCCCATGGAATAATGGTACCACCCATCAATTAACAGTCAGGCCAACCTTCCACAGGATGGACAACCTGATCTGAGTAAGTCCTCACTGAGACGTTTCTTCCAGATGATTCTAGTTTGTGTCAGGTGACAGAACTAAGCATGGCTGGAGATAAACTGGGGTCCATGCACCACAGGGGTGAGTTAGAACTAAGCATGGCTGGAGATAAACTGGGATCCATGCACCACAGGGCAGCACGAAGCCTGTAAGCTGAAGGTGGGAAAGGCAAACAAGAGTACCACATGGACGTGGAAGATGGCTGCCTTGGCTGAGTGATGAGGAGCCCCACAGGCCCTGCAGGAAGGCTTGCCTGCCCAGGGGAAGCTCACCTGAAGCCACTCTGCTACCCCATTAGAGAGCTCCCTGCCTTGGCTCCCTTGCACTAGTCTGGCAGATGAGCTTGCTCTCATCATCAGGTGATCCGTTGCCCTAAATGCCCACAGGTGCTCACAGCCAAGGATGCCAGCCTACATGTTTCTGGGGGTAGCTGGAGCACCTTGCTGCCCCACTGGCCTGCCACCTCCCAACACTAATATGGGCTTTTGGAACCCCAGGGCATCTCGACTTCTCAGAAATGTTTATGATGCTGTCCCTTGAGGGCACTATGTGGATTAAAATACACATTTTAATTTAGCTTCTAAGAACATAGATATTTTATTTTGGGTTTCAGCAGGTATGTTGAGTTTGGCTAGTAAACCCATAGGCCATTTATTGTTATAATCTCACACATTCCCAAAACATCCCTGAGCCAGAGCCAGGGGGTTGGTCCCTCATGTAGAACTGAATAGAGAATTTAGCAGGCCAAATAGCAGTGATTAGGCACCAGTGTTAGCTCCATCTTTGTCGGGAACCAACAGGCTTTAACCTGGCCAGTAGGCCTAAGTTCCAGTTTCTCAAACTAGATAGCTCTTCTTGGAAATCAAGCGTCCGGCCTGCAGCTAGAAGGTTCCGCCCTGCAGTACATCTTTTAGCAATTATCTGTTAAGAGCATTCTCTAGCAACTCTCTGTTACATTCTTTAGCAGTCTTCTGTTAAGTACATTTTTTAGCAACCATTTGTTATGTGTCAACAGTCTTTTTTTTTTTTTTTTTTTTTTTTTTTTGGTTTTTCGAGACAGGGTTTCTCTGTGTAGCCCTGGCTGTGCTGGAACTCATGCTGTAGACCAGACTGGCCTCGAACTCAGAAATCCGCCTGCCTCTGCCTCCCAAGTGCTGGAATTAAAGGCGCGCACCACCACTGCCCGGCTGTGTCAACAGTCTTGTGGTCTCCCTGCCCCTGTAACTTCCTGCTTCTTTTGCTTTATATTGGGCTCAGAAATAAAGTTCGTTGGAGTTTGATCGGATTGCTGTCTTGCTCCCAAGGTATCTCTTGTCTCCAGTCTCTTTCCTTTGCAGACAGTTCCCTCCTCAGACCCTAGTCGAAAGTCCCTCGGGCCAGGACACATCTTCACTCAATAAAAAGGTTGACAGTAAGTACTTTGAAACCCTCTAGAATTCATGTCAAAAGGGGGCCCTCTAGTAGAGTATGGTAATACATACCTGCATTCTCAAAAATCAGAAGGCTAAAGCAGGTGGATCATGAATTCAGGTCCAACCTGGGCTACATAGTAAGATCCTGCCTTAAGTGGAGAGAGGGCCTTCCAACACTCAACACTATATTAGCTTGGGGTGTTGTGCAAATCCTAAAGAAAGTTAATTTCTGGTTTTTAAAGTATTACATAAATTTGTCTATGGCATCATCAGGCTAACCCCCAAATGTACCCAATCTTGTTGAAGTATTGAGTAGAGCAAAGGCTGCAACACACTGGAATAAACCAGGCCTGCTTTTTCTGCCCTTCCATACCTTTTGTCCCAAGCCCACCTAAACCATGGGCTGGAGAGATGGCTCAGTAGTCAAGAACACTTGTTGCTCTTTCAGAGCACTGACATGATGGTTCATGGCCATCCCTAACTTTGGTTCCAGGAGATCCAAAGTCCTCTTGTCCTGAGAGTAACAGAAATGCATATGGTGCAGACATACATGCAGATAAAGCATATATAAAAAATAAAATTAAAAAAAATGAAGGTTTTTGATGAGACTAGAAAACTATGCATAGAGGGCAGTGGGCAGGGCCTTTTTTATAGTTCAGGAGAAGAGTGCAGAAAGACTGGGGAGGGTAGAGGCAGGGTAAGCAGATTATGGTGATCAGGCAGGACTGCACCTGGCAAGGGACACTGATGGGGTCCTGTTATCTGTATAATTTTACATTTTCCTCCACATTTCTTTCCCTTTGGCAGGGTGGCAGGGACTTATAAGCAGTACATGCTCTTTGCTAGTTTACTCAATGATATTTTCCAGAAATTTGGAGCACCCTGGGCACTATCTATCTTGTGACACCTGAGATTCATATGGGGCTCAAATGGTGTACAATAGCATGCACTTTCTCCACCCTGCCATCTGCATTACAGTTCAAAGTTATCTAAGCGGGCAGAGTGGTGCAGACCTTTAATCTCAGTGCTCAGAGGCAGGCAGGTCTCTGAGTTTGAGGTCAGCCGGATCTACAAGGTGAGTTCCAGGACAGCCAGAGCTACACAGAGAAACCCTGTCTTGGGGGGGGGGGGGGGGAAGATCTGAACTCCAAGACCTAAAAAAAAGGGGCAACAACTTTGGAACAGGTCTCTAAGGTCCCATGAAATGACAGTTTAAGAACCAGCAAATGGGACTACATCAGACTCAAAAGCTGCTGAATATGAAGGAAACGATGGTGAGAATAAAGAGACAGCCTACAGCTGAAACCTCTTGTTGGCTCTTCATCTGCCAGATGGTTAATATCCAGAATATATAAATAACTGGATAAAAGTATCCAATGAACAAACAATGCAACCAACAAATGAACAAAGGAACTGTACAGACACATCTTTAAAAGACACACAAATTGACAACAAATGTGTGAAAAAATATCTGATGTGAAAAAACGTTATCTGTGACCATCAGGAAAATAAACACCAAGATTTCACCTCACCCAGTCAGAAGACCATCATCCAAGAGAACAGCAGACCCTGGAAAAGATGGACCGAAGGAAGGAAAGCCTACGTTATTGGTAGGAACACAAACTGTTAAATCACTGCGCCAGCCAGTATGGAGGTTCCTCAAAAATGCCAGGTGACCTGGCTATGCCAGTCCCAACACACTGAAGACGCACCTACATACCTGTGCTTACTAAGGCACTATGCACAACAGCCAAAGTATGGAATCAGCTTAGCCACTTATCAACAGATGAATGGTTTTAAGAAAATGTATATGGAGCTGGCAGTGGTGGCGCACGCCTTTAATCCCAGCACTGCATTTGGGAGACAGAGGCAGGAGGATCTCTGAGTTTGAGGCCAGCCTGGTCTAGAGTGAGTTCCAGGACAGCCAGGGCTACATAGAGAAACCCTGTCTCAAAATAAACAAACAAATAAATAAATAAATGGGAGAGAGGGAGAGGGAGAGGGGGAAGGAGAGAGAGCGAGAGAAAAGAGAGAGAGAGACAGAGAGAGAGAGAGAGAGAGAGAGAGAGAGAGAGAGAGAGAGAGAGAATATGAGAATGAATGTGTATGTTATTTGGTCATAAGGAACAAAATCCTTTGCAGGAAAATGGGTGGAACTGGAGATCATGGTGCTATACGCAATAAACTAGATTTGAAGGCAAATACATCTTATCCCAGCTCTGACCTCAATTTTAAAGAAGATCACCCATCCCACAGTCCCAGTCTGTGGGAGTGGGGCACATGCCTTTAATACCAGAACCAGGAGAACCTCTGAATCTACAGCCTGGTTCTCATAGTGAGTTCCAGGTAAATGAGGACTTATAATGAGACCCCATCAAAGAGTAAAACAGGAGTAGAAGGCAGACTATTTGGGAAGGAGCCAGGAGCCAGGGGAGGGGGACAACAGAAGGGAACAAGGGGTGACTGTAACTGAAGTACATTACATACATGCATGCAAACATAGTAAAATCCATTCTTTTGTACAATTAACATCACTAATTTTTTTTTGAGTTGGGGCAGCCTTGAACGATGAGGTGAAGGACGAGCTTTAACTTGTGATTCTCCTGCCTCCGTCTCCTGAGTGCTAGGATTGCAGCCCCCCCCCCAATTTTGTTTTTTGAGACAGGGTTTCACTCCATAGCCCACCTTGAACTCATGACTATCTGCTTCTGCCTCAAGAGTGCAAAGTCATAAATATGCCGTTAAAAAATAAATGTCATTAATAAATACAATTAAAAAAAAATAAAGAACTCCACATGCTCTGATGACTCAGTGGGTAAAAGTGCTTGTGGCTCATCAAGCAAGCCTGGCAGCCCAAGTTTGAGGCAACCCAGAGTAGCAGAGACTTCTGAAAGTTGTTCTCTGACCTCCACACTGTGGCATGTCTATGCTTGTTCCCCCATCCCCCCATGTCTAATTCAAAAGTCAGCACTTCTATTTAAGTATCTCTTTGGAGACACAACCGATCACAGCACTTAGATGCTCACACAACACCCTGCCCTTTGAAAGGGGTGGATGGTCCACTTGCCTGCTTCTCTCTTCTGGCATAGCTACTTTTATAAATTATATCTGCTAGGGAAAGCAAGGGGGGGTGGTTATCACTGAATTTGTATTTTTGGAGCAGATGACATCCTAGGTCCCTCATTTCCCCTCCCTCACTCCTCCTCTGCCTAAAGGGTACCTTTCTTCTGTCCTTCACAACTTCCCATTACCTCAAATTTTTTTTTTTTTTAATTTTTGTTTTGTTTGGAGTGGGCATGCACACATACTATGGTATACACGTGGAGGTCATAAGTCAACGCATGGGAGTTGATTCTCTTCTTCCACCAAGTGGGTCTCGAGGACTCAGCTCAGCCATTAGACTTGGCAGCAGGTGTCTTTACCAGCCCAGACATGCTGATGCCCAACTTTTCTGTGCATCAGGTCTGGTTGCCAAACACAAATATTGCTGACATGTAAGTAAAGAGTCACTCACATAAGGTATGCACTAATAATAAAAATTTAATATCATAAAACAAATCAGAAAACAGCAATTTTTAAACCGTTCACAATTAAAGTGGAAAGACACAAATTATAAGGCAGCCATCCATGGAATGAGTTTATGTGTACAAAGGATCCAGAAAAGGGGACATTTAAAATCACTGTTTAGGCCACCAGACCAGGGAAATCATGGTATTACCATCCCATTAGAGTCCCAGTTTACAGGAATACACACCAGACAGAGAGCAAAGCCACTCTCTGTACTTAGCTACCGTGGGGGACTGAGCACATGTAAAGTCCTACTTGTCTTCCAGGCCCTTCCCACCAGCCCACATCTTAGGTCTCCTGAGCTGAACTTCAATGTCAAGTACAAAAAGGCTGCAGTTGTAAAATATCGTGACCAGTGATCTTCAGGGGTGAGTCCCACTCTGCACTGGACAGAAGTCTGCCACAAGGACTCTCTTGCCAACTGACTGCCTGTGATGCAATGGTCTGGGGCTCTGGCCCACAAAGGCAGGAGTGTTGCAGAGGCTTGTGCTGCTGACACACAGTCCCATGTTCAGAACTTCACTAGCGTGAGGGTCAGGGCTTAACACACTCTGTCACTGCTATGTCCTTCCTAGCTCAAATCCTTGAAAATAGAACCAGCCAGTTGTGATAGACTGGTTTAAAATATATATTTCCCCCTTTTATAAGAACAGACCTTCCTTTTCTTCTAATGATCCAAACCCCAGGAGCAAGCTGACTTGGGTGTTTTGAACTGAGAAATCTGGGGACTAAGGTGAGGCAGGGGAGAGAACATACTGCCTTAGTGGGTAGTACCATTCCAACCTCTGGCATTTCCAGGCCCAAAAGTCTGCCTGTAAGGACGCAAGCTGGTAACAGCACACACAGGAAAGCAGAGTCAAATGGGACATCACTGTCCTGCTGACTCGGAGACTGGCAACACTGGGAACTGGGAGGGAAGGGGAGGGTGCTCCAAATCTGAAGACCATCTAGATTCTGGGGGAAAGGGACTCCAATCTCAATTAAGACTGCTTTGGTCATGAGGAAGGATATAGCCCATGCTTTTCATCAATTGCTTCTTTGGTAGCCCATAATTCCACTTGTAATTGTGGCAGCAGCTGAAGTATCACCAATGTGTTCAAATGTGTTTGTGCATTAAGGCATCCACACCTCCGGGGGGGGGGGGTTTTAAGGAGGAAGAAAACAGAACTGAAATGTGTCGTGGAGTGATCAAGGTGGCTGCTCTGGGGGCACTGCCTGCCACACAGAGGCCTCTGCATGGTTCCTGCTGCCTCTAATGCATTTGAGCCCTATTAAGAGTCATATGGCTATCTGAGCCTGCCAGACAGGGAAGGGACGTGCAGTCCCCAGGCAGCAGCTCCAGGCCTGGAAAGGCCCCAGCTTTGGAAAGCTCACTATTACTGAGGCCCAGAGGGGAAGGCAGATTTGGAAGTTTGATGGTTCAGTCCTTGCCAGAGTCCAAGGCCCTGCCCAACATGACATTCTAGCCAAACGTAGAGGGAGACGGCAAGGCACTGCTGAAGGAAAGAGGCTCTGGCCAGCGCAACAAAGTTCTGACCGCTGCATGGAGCAAGATGACAGGAGTGACTCCTACTCAAACCAAACCAGACACGATGAGCTTCTAGAAAGAGCAAGACATCTGTACTTTGGAAGGACTAGATGAACTCAGACCTTTCCAAGTCACCTGTTTTTGCCTAACCACGAGTCACCCACACTCCCACACTGCACACAGTAACACTTGAGCATGGGATGCAGCGGCTACCAGCCTCCACTCAGAGCTGCATCCCATTTCTGCTGCTTTCTTCACTACAGCCAGCAGAGGGCACACAAGTTTAATCCCATAGCTGCTGGCTGATCTAGTGACAATTTAGGAGAGAGAGAAAATTACAGGCATGCTGGCATAGATGTCATAGAAAAATACAAATGACTGCACTCACTGCTCTGAAGAAACTAGTCTTGGCTCCCTCTTTATGTAAAGTTTTTTTGAAATGGTACAGAAAATATAAATTAATACAGTATTATACACTTATCTGACTAGGATTTATTCAGATTTAGGCAAACACAGAAAAATTACCTTTGTTGAATACTTTCGCTCTTTCAATTGTTTAAATAATCAGAGTACTAGTAACTGTGTCAACTCGCATGAGGAGGTGACATTTTTGACGGTGTAATAAGATTGCACTGGACACAAAGGTAACTTAGTTGAAGAATGAAGAATAGAGACAGTGCTGTCTTCATCATGGTTCAAATGGTGAGAATTCACCTCACACAAGTACTGACATCACAGGAGCAGCAGTACACAGTGCAGTCGGGGTGGGAGTGGAGAGCGCAGGGAGGGGTGGGATGCAGACATGATTGCAAGAAGGCTGAGGCCAGCAGCAGATACTCCCTCGGATACGGTCCTACTGTCTCCTGCACAGGAGCTAAGGAGCAGGCAGATACTCCCTCGGATACGGTCCTACTGTCTCCTGCACAGGAGCTAAGGAGCAGGCAGATACTCCCCTCGGATACGGTCCTACTGTCTCCTGCACAGGAGCTAAGGAGCAGGCAGAAACACTCTACTCTGTGCAAGGGCTCAGCCAGAGGGACTGCTGGCTGCTAAAAGAAATACTCAGAACAATGGTTCTCAACCTGTGAGTCCCAATGCCCACAGGGTGGCATATCAGATATCCTGTTATCACATTTACATTACGATTCATAACAGTAGCAAAATTACAGTTTTGATGTAGCAACAAACTAATTTTATGGTTGGGAGGGCACCACAACATGAGGAACTGTATTAAAGGGTCAGCATGTTCGGAGGGTGGAGAACCACTGACTTAGAAGAAAAGGACAGCACACTTTGTAATAGTGTTACTTTTAAAAAGGTTACTACAAGATATCAGTAACCATCCAAATTCCCAGGAAATTTAACATCCCTTAATTTCACTGTGATCACACTGTTCTTGACGGAAAGCCTGTGCCTGAACAGAATCTGGCTACTAAGAGTGGGCTGCAGACAAGTATTCTGCAAAAGACACTTAAAAAAAAAAAAAAAAAAAAAAAGCCATATGATAACACCACTTTTCAAAAGCCAGTCCCACCTCCATTGCTCTACTAGAAGGAAGAACAGGCTCTATTTAGGGAGGCGCGTGCAAAGGAGTTATTGACTCTAGACACCCCTTTCGATGGATGTTTCTTTTGGGTTCAGTTCAGCTTATGTCCCTTGCCCTTATTTTCCTTATTCTAACCTCAAATTAGTTGCCATCATCTTTAGCATCTAAGGGATGGGTGTTCCCACCTTCTCTCAAGGCATGTGGCACAGATGCTAAAGCACCAGTCTTACATGGTGAGAACCATGTTAAAAACCAATGGGTAAAGTGGCAGAGCCTCTAAACTAAGGGAAAAAAACTGTAGCTTAATTACAGAACACTGCAGTTTCATAATTACTGTTTCATTGTATGAAGTTCTCCACTTTTCTTTAAAACTAAATTCCATCTTCCCTGAGAATAGGGTTAAGAGAAACATCAAAATTCAATATATCAAAGTCCCTTTAAAAGACAACACAAAGTCTGTGTAATTCTGATGTTCCTGCCATATGCTGTTCCACTTCTCCACGATTGACTCTCATCTCCCTCGGACTCTAGGAACACGGGTGGAGATGGCAAGGTGAGACAGGACACTGAGGAGGTGAGGAGCGTCACACGCTTGCTCTCCTTCCCAGGTGGCAATGCCGTGGACTCAGGCTGGGACCTGAACAGTTAATGCTGGTGTCCTATCGATAGGATGAGTGGTATGAGGCAGCCCAGAACCAGGGCTGCCACCTCAAGGCGGCTGAGACCTCTCCCTCCAGTGGCGTCAGGTTTGTGACTGTGCCCCATTCCACCCACCTCAGGGAGGACATGTACGGTGGCAACATAAAGAAATGTCCCAGCAGAGAATAGCATGGCCACTCCAGTGGCATTGACCTCTGAAAGGGCTTCTTTACTGCTCTGTGAATTAGAAGAGATTAGAATTAGAATTAAAACAAGTCACATCAAAGTCAAGAGACAGAAAGATGTCCCAACTAAATCTGAATATTTATACCTGGTGCTGCTTGGTTCATGGAAACATTTTGAGATTGGAAATTCTGTCATTTATGGGGAGCTCTTAAATAAAGGTTCAAGAACACCAGTGACACATACAATCACAGCTTAAAAATTTATTTGAAGCCGGGCAGTGGTGGTGCACGCCTTTAATCCCAGCACTTGGGAGGCAGAGGCAGGTGGATTTCTGAGTTCGAGGCCAGCCTGGTCTACAGAGTGAGTTCCAGGACAGCCAGGGCTATACAGAGAAACCCTGTCTCGAAGAACCCCCCCCCAAAAAAAATTTATTTGAAATTCACAATGTTTATTATACAGATACTATGATTTGAGAATATAATGAAATAAAAAATACTTCAAATGTTCATGATTTGCAAGGAGAGCATTTAAAAGTTACCCTTACATTTTGTTAACGAAAGCTTTATTACCTAGAGTTGCTTTCAAAGCAACTTCCAACCACTGCCTAGGAGGTTTCACTTGCATCTCTGAGATGGAATCCCAGAATTTTAGGCATCAGTTCATTTGTTCTATTATTTAATGAGTATCCTCTGTGTTACCAAGCCAGGTACTTGAGACACAGACTGACCATGATGGAAGAGAGGCAGGCATCTCTTAGTTTGAAGCCAGCCTGGTCTATATTGTGAATTCCAGGACAGTCGGGGCTACAACAGAAAGACCCTGTCTCAAAAAAATAAAACAAAAAAAGATGCAATAGCTACCTTCATAGCACTAAAATACATCTCATTCACTAATCTCGGTTTTGTTGGTTTTGATTATTTAAGACAAGGTCTCATAGTATAACCTAAGCTAGGCTTGAACTCTGGACTCTCCTGCCTCAACCTCCCAAGTGCTGGGATTACAGTGTGTCATTATACCTGTCATCATTTGCTAATCTTTATACAACTAGTCATAGCCTTTCTATTAAAGAGTAGATCTGTGGGTCAAGGCAACTAGTTAAAACCTCACAGACTTGCTCCAGACACAGCATATCACTCCATGCTTCCAGAGTTATCAGGAGCTTTCTCCATGAAAACTTCTAAAGCACAGTGGTCAGTGAGGTGATGGCGTCATGTGATTTTAAAAGGAACTATCGGGTGGGGAGGTGGCAGAGTATTTGCCCTGCGTGTGCAAGGCCCCGGGCTTAATCTTCAGTATCAAAAGCAGGTGTGTGCGTGTGGGACAGCCTACAAAGAACTATCCATTGCTCTTAAGGTGAAAGGCCCCGTATAAGACTCATTTGCTAGACTCAAGATCAACAATCAATAGACCCTGGTTAACAGAATTTAACCACTCCTTAACCATCTTATTTTCTACATATAGTATCTTAAATCTTTTCCTTTCCTTCCTTTTTATTTTTTTAAATGAGAAAAGAACAGAAAGGAAAAAGAGGAAAAAAGAAAGAGTGGTCTGGGGTAGCTATAGTTCAGTGGTCGAGTGCTTGGCATGGATGTGGGAGGCCCTGGGTTCATTCCCACCAACCAGCCAACCAGCAGAAACCAGAAGAGTCAATACTCCTTTTAACGCATTTATTGTTTTGTATGATGATGGATCAATGACCTTCTGAGGAGGCATGGGGGAAAGGAGGTCCTTCCAAGTAGCCCTGGTTAGTCTGATACTAAGATTTTCCTCATAGCTTCTCCTCACTGACTTTACGTAAACTAGTAAGGGCGGTTGCTATGGACAGAATTAAAAGGTTTGGAAATGGGAGCATGTGAGCTCTAAGCTGAAGACTGACATCTCAACGCTGACACTATGCTCAGGTATAAAGAACTGAAAGAACTGGAATCCCAGCTGCCTACAGCCATCTTTGATCCAGCTCTACTAGAGGCCACTGAATGGCTTGTCTTGCATGCTTCCTGTGCCTGCCTCAGCATTAAATGTTGGGTGGTGGGGCTGGAGAGATGGCTCAGGGGTTAAGAGCACTGGCTGCTCTTCCAGAGGACCTAGGTTCAATTCCCAGCACCTGCATCATAGCTCACAACTGTCTGTAACTCCAGTTCCAAGGAATCTGGCACCCTCACACAGACATACGTGCAGGCAAAACATCAATGCATATGAAATAAAAATAAATAAATTAAAAAAAATTGAATGATTCTAATTAACTGTTATCTGCCAAACAAAGTAAGCACGGCTAGTTAAACACGGAATTCAATGCTACTATATACTTATGCAAATATTCTTAGAAATGATATTCAACGCATATGAATATTAAAGTCATAAAAAGGATTAAGTTGAAATGAAGACACTTTTACAGATTTTTACTTTCAATTTTTGTCATGGTTTGAGAAAATACTGTCCGGGAAAAATTACCTACGATATCCTACCAGATTTGTTGAGTCTTTTGATATTGTGACTGAATGTTGTGACATACTTATGTGACATACATAGACAACAATATAACTGAGTTAAAATAAAATAAATAAAATAACATAAGAAATAAAAATTGCGGGGCTAGAGAGATGGCTCAGCGGTTAAGAGCACCGACTGCTCTTCCAGAGGTCCTGAGTTCAATTCCCAGCAACCACATGGTGGCTCACAACCATCTGTAATGGGATCCAACGCCCTCTTCTGGGGTGTCTGAAGACAGCAACCATGTACTTATATACATTAAATAAATAAATAAATAAATAAATAAATAAATAAATAAATAAATAAATAGAAATAAAAATTGCGTCATATTTCAGTAAGTTTATGATTTTGTGTTGGGCCATATTCATAGTCCCATGCAGCTCACAGGCTGCAGGCTGAAGAGAGGAACTAGACACACGCATGACTACACAGTAAGGGATGCTCATACTTACCTTACTTAATCCTAAGTATGTCAGCATGGACATGGCTGGTGCTGCCAATGCAAAGACCAGCAAGTGCTTTCTGATTCGATTCCGCTCCAGGCCAGCATGCATCAGGAAGGAAACCAGCCCAAATGCTGCTGGGGCCTGGAAATGACAAAGTAGCCCCTTTATCACCTGACAAGCAGGGCTTGCTTCCACATCAAGAAATGCATGTGATGTTACTGACTGTGAACTCTCACACAGAAACCTGGGCATCCCATCAAGAGCAAGCTTGCCTTTTGTTCTCACAAGAAAATCCTACGTGCATCTGTATATATCTTTCTTGGTAGTATTGTACACAAGATTACTTTTTTTTTTTTTTTTTTTTTTTTGGTTTTTCGAGACAGGGTTTCTCTGTGTAGCCCTGGCTGTCCTGGAACTCACTCTGTAGACCAGGCTGGCCTCGAACTCAGAAATCCACCTGCCTCTGCCTACAAGATTACTTTGAATTTTAATTCTTATTATAATTGTGTGTGTGAATGTAGCCACCTGTGTACATAGTGTGTGTGTGTGTGTGTGTGTGTGTGTGTGTGTGTGTGTGTGTGTGTGTATGGGGGTCAGAAGACAACTTTTGGAAACTGGGTTGTCAAACTTGTTTCGTAAGTACTTTTATCCACTGAGCCATCTAGTCAGCTATGTGAACAAAGTTCTATGAAAAACAGAAACTGAGGGCTGGAGAGATTTGGCTGGTTTAGTGGTTAAGAGGACTGGCTGCTTGCTCTTCCAGAGACCCTGTGTTCAATTACCAGCAACCACATGGTGGCTCACAACCAAGCATCTATAATGGGACTCTGTTCCCTCTTCTGGCATGCAGGAGTACATGCAGACAGAGCACTCATAGATATAAAATACATAAATAAATAAGTAAATAAATAAATCTTTAGAAAACTAGAAATCAGTAAGCATTTAGCCATTTGTGTATATGATGATACAAAAAAATAAAGTCCTTCAAATGAGTTTAAGAAAATAATAGCAAAACCAAAGGCACTGAACACACATATTTAATTCTCCTAAATGGATAGCAATTAAAATTGTAAAAAAGGGGGTGGCTATCAGATGCTGCAATGGGTCAAGGTGTTTACTCTACAAGACTTGGGGCCCGAGTTCAAACTCCAGGACTCAAGTAAAGGTAAAAGGAGGGAATCAATTTCACAGAGTTGTTCTCTGACTTTATCATGCTAACTGTGGCATGTGTACTCGTGTGCACACACATATATAATGAATACATTTTAAAGCTAAAAACATACATTTCAGAAATGCATCAAAGATCAAGACAAATTTTAATTACAAATATGTTCAATATCCAATCTTGGCTTACCTTGTGTAGCATTATTGCCACGAACACAATTAACTGGACACTAGTCTGTGAAGTAGAGGCTGCTGCTCCCAAAGCTACACCATCAGCTAAATTGGGAGACAAGGAAACAAGATGCTATGAAGGGAGGCAGTGCCGGGCTGAGTGCACGGGCTTCAAAGCCAGGCAGGGCTGGACTGGGATCTGGGGAAGCTACTCAGCCTCAATGAACTTCATCTTCAGGATGGGGTCAATAAACTGGGTGGTGATGAACACACCTTTAATTCTAGCACTGGGGAAGCAGAAGCAGGCAGATCTCTGAGTTTGAGGCCAGCCTGGTCTACAGAGTGAGTTCCAGGATAGCTAGAGCTACACAGAGAAACCATGTCTGGAAAAAAACAAGAAAAAAAAAAAATGGGGTCAATAAAATGTGCATTCTTAGGGCTTCATGAGTGCTAAAAATAAAAGAATAGATGCAAAGAGCTTAGCATCTGGCCCCAAGTCATCCATAAGTTAGCCATCTTTATTGCTTAAAAAAAAAGGTATGAAATACAAACATCTATTGATGAGCCAATTTGTAATAATATGCTAACAAAGAATTTCAAAGGACACATCTTGCTGTCTTCAAGGCTTGAGGCTTCAATACAGATGATTCACACGATGGGAACTCTCTTAGCTTGGGTTACTATGCTGTGATGAAACACCATGACCAAAGCAAGTTGGGGAGGAAAGGGTTTATTCAGCTTACACTTCCATGTCACTGAAGGAAGTGAGGACAGGACTCAAACAGGGCAGGAACTGATGCAGAGGTCATGGAGGGGTGCTGCTTACTGGCTTGCTCTTCCAGGCTTGCTCAGCCTGCTTTCTTATAGCACCCAGGACCACCGGTCCAGGGACAGCACCACCCACAGTGGGCTGGGCCCTCCCCTCCCACATTAGCCACTCATTAAGAAAATGCCTTTCAGCTAGATCCTATAGGAGCAGTTTCTCCACTGAGGTTCCCTCATTTCATATAGCTCTAGCTTGTATTTAAGTTGACATAAAAAAGTGAAGATAGGGACTTTGGCTAAATGGGTATGTCTAGAAATGGAGTCATGTGAGGAAAATTCTGAGTGCTCATGAGAACACTCCAAGAAAACAAGACAAGTCTTGTAATCCCAGTTTCGTCAAAACACAGACTTGTTCTTGGAACGTATTTTAGAGCCCATTCCAGGTGTACTGGATAGGCGTGAGTTGACTTCAGGGTACTCATTACTGTTCGCTGACGTTTTCCTTTGTATATCTTTATGGACATGTTTTTGCCATATGTGGCTTGTTCTTGTGATTGTATACAGTCTGAACTCATGAGAACTTTACTCAGGTGACCTTTCTTAGCCCTTGAGTATAAATTGTCTGGGGCTCTGAATAAAGTTGGCTATTGTGTGAGACTTCAGTACACCTCATTTATTGGCTCCCTTCTCCCAGGTCCCACAGCCTCTAGTGCAGTGATATGGATGATTTTGTTAGAAAGCAGAAAACAACAGGTTAGGAGTGAGCTATTTTTCACATGCCTTTATTTGGACCTGACAGAATCCTACCTACCATCAGGTCTAGGTTTAGACTGTGCTAAAGCAAGTCCCATCAGCCCTACTGAGTCTTCTGCTTACTGCCTACACTGGCAGCTGGGCTGTTTGGTGCTGATGTGCACAGGCTCTTTTCCAGACAGACCTTAGGGCAGAGGTCAGCAAACTCCTTAAAGCCCAGACAGGAAATAGTTGAGCTTTGTAAGTTACTTGGCCTCTTGTAACTACTCAACTCTGTCATTACTGTACGAAACAAGCCACAGGTGATACATGACATGTGGGCATAACTGACTTCCAGAACGGCATTATCACTCTATTACCGTAGTTTTCCAGTGACATGAAAGATCTTTGTTTGGTAGTGCTGAGGAGTGAACCCAGGCCTTTCACACACTCAACAGATGTTTTGTCATTGAGCTATAGCCCCAGACTTGTTTGGACAGGGTCTAGATATGTAGCTCAGGCTAAAATTAAGTAGTCAAGTTGGTCTTGAACTCTGGATCCTACTGCCTCTATCTCCTGGGTGCTTGGATCACAGGTGTGTGCTACCATGCCTAGCTTATACTCTGTGTTATTAAAAATATAGAACACATTCTTAGCTTGTAAACTCAATGCAGAATATGCCAGGGCTTGTGCTCCAGCTAGAGGGCTTTGTTCAGCAACTCTCCCCCAAGAGCATTCAGCGTGGAGTCTCCTCTGTGAGGTCAGGAGCAGTCTCACTGCAGTGCTGACTTACCTGCAGCATGGACGACTAGCCCCAGCGTGGTGGTGATTTTGGAACTGCTGGGCCTTGCTGTTTCTGGATCTACAGAGAATGAGAAAGTATCACTGAGTAGTATGACATAAAAGCAAAAGAAACACCTGTCTGAAGATGGTCCACTTCTTCTCATTATTTTAATTTTAGAGCTGGAGTCTCACTGGGCACCCCTGGCTGGCCTCCAAATCCATATCTCGGCTTCCCAAGCACTGGGATTAAGCTTTACAACACCACATCCAGCTATATAAGTATTTTGAAAGCTCAGATTTTGAACTGTTTTCCTCACTGTTCTCTTTTCTTCAATGTTCTCCATGTACAGTAGAGGTGGGTGTGAGGGACCTCTTGACTGGGCTTCCCTGCATAGTTCTGAAATGAGTAACCCCAATTGCCTGAACTTCCCCAGTCTGCAGAAAGTGCTCCACAGGTTCTGGTTACTTCTTCACAAGCTCAACTAGCTCCTGCAACTGTTTTCATGCAACCTTGGTCATATTTTTCCTTCTCCATTATGCAGCTATTTTCACCAATTTAAGCCCAAGTTACAGCAGTTTCCCACGGCTTTGCTTACTTTCCCCAAAATCACCTCAGCTGGAAGTGTCACAGACATCTTTAAAAAGCACCGCCCTCCTGCTGTCTCTTTTAGAGAGCTCAGGTCAGCTGCAACTACACCAGGCTTTTTCCTTTTGGCACTGAGGATTGAACCTGGGGCCATTTGAGCACTCACTCTCCACTGGGTTATAATGGCCAGCCTCAAGTGACAGACTGGCCTTGAACTTACTCTAAAGACCATACAGGCCTTGGATTTGTGACTTCCCTGCCTCAGCCTGATTAGCCGGGATTACAGGCCCACACCACACCTGGCTTGAGGACTCTTAAACTGTGTATCAGCTGCTTCCAATCCAAGTATTTCTCAGTATCTAGACCAGTTAACACAGTTTCTCTAGTACTTTCTAATCATTCTTGCCCTCCTTTCCCCAAATCTCCTCACTTCTAGTTCTTGACAAGCTTACCCAGATTATAGACCCAAAACCTAGACATTGTTCTAAGTCAAATCCTAGGACCACATCAATCAAGAAAGGATAGAGAATAATCTCAGCTCAAAACAATTGCCCCCTGGCTCAACTTAGGTTCTGTGTAGCTGGAACCCATGTGCCACTTCGGAGGTTCTTCTGTATCACCGTCCTCCATCCCCAGATCGGCTGTAACCAATACCCTGTACTTCTTTCTCTTTCTTTTTACATTCTCACAGAATGTGGTGCAGCACTAGGCACCCCCATGTTGCTTTATAAGCTCTGATGGAGATATTATTGTCTTTATAGGAAACAGATAGGGGTTGGGGCAGGGCACCAAGTTCTACTCCTAGCTAAGGAGCTATTGGCATTTGGTAGTTCCTGGGAGAGGAAGGGTCAGTTTTCTTTAAGGTTGACTCCTAGTAGGTGAACTATTCACCAGAGCAGCCTCTACATCCCACACCCAAGAGTATTGAGCAACACAAACCAGACTCCTGGAGGAGGGAGAAGAGAGAAGACGGGGGGGGGGGGGGTGCGGGGGGACAAGAAAGAACACACAAGATCTTGGAGAAGTTGAAGGGGTGAATATGATCAAAATACATTATATAAATTTATCAAAGAATTAATAAAAATATTATCCCAAGGAAGTCTATGTTGGGGTCTTTCTTCAATCATTCTCTACGTTGCTTTGTTTTGTTCTTGTTTTGTTTTGTTGAGACAAGGTCTTTCACTGACCCTTTCATCGACTCAGCTAGGCTGGGCTGGCCAACAATACCTTTTAGGGATCTTGCTAACTTCCTGCCCCCAGCACTGAGTTTACATGTATGAGAACATGCCTGGCTTTTTCTTGGGTATTAGGGACCCATCACCCCAGCCCTAGCAAAACCAAACCAAAACAAAGTGTTGGACTTTGCTTATTTGTTTAAGATAGAGTCTTCTATGTAGTCCTGGTTGGTCTAGAACTCACTATGTTGACCAGACTGGCCCTGAACTCACAGAGATCAGTCTGTCCCTGCCTCCCAAGTGCTGGGGTTAAAGGTGTGCTCTAGGGAAAAAGGATAGGGAAAAATTTCTTTAAAGGTGTAGTATGGACTTAGTGGCACATTCAGTGCTTGAGAAGTGGTAGAGGAAGGAGAATCAGGAATTGAAGGTCATCAATGGTTACATAAGGGGTTTTAGACTAACCTGTTATATATGAGACTTTATCTCAAAGTAAGCACTTAAAAAAGATACAATAAATACAAGGAAATGGAAAAGCTTTGTTGATACCGAGAGTTTTGTTTCTGACAGTATGTCAAGTGTTACTATGTAGCCAATGCTGGCCTCTACTGAATTCACAAGCTCCAGCCTGTGCCCCCTGAGAGCCCTGATCATATCATGTGCCACCACACCTGCCTATTCAGCCTGCTTTTGTTTTGTTTCAGTACCATATTTTTTTTTCTTAAGGTTTGGGATTAAAGCCTTGCCTGTCAAGCCACGCCATGTTCAGGCACAAAGCTACATCAAAAGCTTTGTTCATTTATTCAGTCCATGATTAAAACAAAACAACTTTTATTTGGAAATAATTTTTAATCTTGAAAAAAGCTACAATAGTTTACAGAAAATAACCACGTCCCTGACCAACTATGTAAACATTTGGAACTATTTGCTCATAGCTTGTATCCATACTTTCCATACACAAATCTTTACACTTAAGAGTAAGTTGTACACATCATAGCTGCCTAGCTTTAGACACTTCAATGTGCATTTCCTGAGGGAAACTATATACCATAAAGGATATCAACTTCAGCAAATTTAGCATTATTTCTGATTCCTGTTGCATATTCAGCTTGTGTCAGTTTTCTGATAATGTTCCTCAGAGCACTTCCTTTCTAGGAAGATCAATTCTGAGATCACACACTGCAGTCAGCTGATTCTGAGATCACACACTGCAGTCAGCTGATTCTGAGATCACACACTGCAGTCAGCTGATTCTGAGATCACACACTGCAGTCAGCTGTTTCTGAGATCACACACTGCAGTCAGCTGATTCTGAGATCACACACTGCAGTCAGCTGAGTTTGACATTATTGGAGAATAAATTCACCTCCTCGTATCCACATTTTTGTTTGTTTTGTCTTCCTTCCTTCCTTCCTTCCTTCCTTCCTTCCTTCCTTCCTTCCTTTCTTTCTTTCTTTCTTTCTTTCTTTCTTTCTTTCTTTCTTTCTTTCTTTCTTTCTTTCTTTCTTTCTTTGTTTCAGAATAATCCTCCCTTTTAGAAGACTATACCTCTGCTGACCACAGGTGCTTTTCATGTCAAATCATATACCAGACATTGTTAGTAGAAATATCTCATGAATGATCTAGGTTCTGTCATATTTTTCTACAGAATTTATGTTTTGCTTTATGTAACTTAGTTTGTCTCAAACTGTAACCTGTTTTTTGGACAGCTCAGTTTAATTATTTTAGCTTAATTGCATGGAGTCTGCCCAAATGTACATGGCTCGGGAGTCAGCAAGAGACCTGAACAGCTTACTCACAGAAACCGGGGCTGAATTCTAATGTAACAGGTCCCCAGACCTTAGCACAACTGACGCCATGATGGAAATACCCATTCAGGCCTTGGAACCTAGCACATAGGCAGCAACACCTGCCAAAAGATGAACAAAGTCCTAATCCATCAAAGTCCAGAGTTTTGGGGAAGTCCCTAAATATACTAGCATTGCTTTTGGCTTCTACAGTTCTGTTTTTGGCTAACTGTTCTTGCTAGCTGAAGTCTGTCAATCCAGGATGTGGTTTTGTGCTTAAAAGAGAAAGACTCAGGTCTATCTATACTGGTATCCCAAAAACACAGTGTAGTCACCTGTTGGCTAATAAAGACTTTCTATTGGCTTAAACCCGTGTCTGAGTAGTCTTCTCTGGTGGATACTCCATAACACTAGGATTCTCCCTTCTTCTTAGGGCTCTGGTTGTCCAGAGTTCTGTCCCACAAATACTGGGGACTTTCTAAGACAAGGTCTCAAGTAGTCCAGGCTGGCTTCAAACTTGCTATATAGTAGAGGCGAGTCTGGATTCTCCTGACCTCACCTCCTAAGTCCTAGGATTACAGACATGCAACAATGCCAGGGAAGATGGAGTTTCTATCACAAGGACACTGTTACTAACCCTATAAAAATTGGCATCTCTATTCCTAATATTGACACTCCGCAGAATGTGCTTGCTCTTAATGACTCTCTGCTGTCTTTAGCTGGTAGTTTTAAAAACTGTATCCAGGGTTTAGAGTTATCCGAAAGGAGGCTGGACTGATGGTTTCCTGAGCTACACCAAAGCAGAATGCTGGTGACACTGACTTTGATCACCTGGTCAGAGCACTGCTGGACTCCTTTGTTTATTTACTTCTTTCTTCCTTGTATTTAATAAGCGGATCAGAATTTACTCACTATCAAGTTCTTTGCTTGCTTGGTTGGCTGGTTGGTTTGGGGTTTTTGTTTGTTGCTTGGCTAGCTTTTAGATAGTATCTCATTATGTATCTCCTGGAACTCTATATGGAGACCAAGTTCTTGTAGCCTTATGTACTAAGTGTATATATTTAAAGAGCAACATTCCAATAATTGGGATATAGACTTTAGACTGCCTAAGGGCTCCACAGCATAAAACAGACTAACTACTTCTGCCCTAGACTCTCACTCAAATGTGACTGCTTTAAGCCCAGCAGGGTTTATATGTCAATAAACAGTTGCGTCATACCACAAATCACTAGCTCCCACAGTTGAATAAAATACCTGAGAATACCTGAGGAAAACAGGAGTTTGGCATTTAAGTGAGGCCATTGGTGTAGACGGAAACATTCAGTTTGTAAATTTCCAAACTACAAAAGTGCCTGCATAGCCCAGAAAACCTGAGAGATACTCACCATCAGTGGAATGCACATGGGAGCTGCCAATCTGGTCCACTAGCAACATAAAAACAAAGCCCAGTACAAGGGACACACCGATGTAGGCATGCAGCTGGGTGTGATCATGGTTGTGCTCATGTTCGTGGACAGCTGATATTTCTGCTGCTTTGTCTGATGCAATCCCATTTTGCTTCGTTTCACTGGCTTGGTGGTGTTTTCCTGGAGCAAACCAAACCACAAAATGTGACAGCTTTCATTTGTATTTTAAGTGCCACTCAATTTACTGTAAGTAATTACTGTCTAATTCCTATGCTGTAATCTAGGCAACCATTAACCCCTTCAGTTTAAAAGGTTGTAATAAAAACAGTCCCAAGATAAAAACATTCTTCTGCTTTTGGCAAGCAGACCTTCTGACTGCCTATCAACTTAAACTCTTGGACACAGAGGGAAATCACCATGCAAGAATGCAGTGACATTTCAAAGAGACCCAAATCTAAACCTTCCTTTTTCCCCTCAGGATAGCACATGAGCTTCACTCTGATGAAACCAGGTAAAGAAAGAACAGTGGCAACAAAAGCAACTGTGGTAAAATCACTACTGTTATACCTAGGTTGATACAAAATTTAAAGCAAACAGAATGGTAACTGTTCAGCTTTTATAAAATATAAAGCACGTGCACCCATGCATGCACTCGCGCGCGCGCACGCGCGCACACACACACACACACACACACACACAAGGAATTGAAAAGGCACATCCTTCCAATTAATTAAAGTTAAACTAAATTAAATTAAGTTTAGCTCATCAAATACCAAAGGGTATTCCTAATTTGTAGTCACATGTTTGATACTTCAAACATCAATAATGCTTAAAGGCTAAAACTTTTTTATTTTTATTGAAAAATTTTATACAATATATCTTGATTAAATTCTTTCCCCTCCTGCATCTCCTTCTGGATCCTCTCCACTTCACCCAACTCCATATTCTTTATCTCCAAACTAAGCAAAAGTGGACAAAAAAATTAAAACTAAAAGAAAAAACACCAACAAGATAAAAGACAAAAAGATACTTGAAACAAAACAAAAACACACAAAAAAATATAAGATATATTTTACGTTAGTTAACTCCTGGGGATGAAACCTACCCTGGAGTGTGTTGACACAGTTTCCATGGGAGAAAACGAATTTTTCCCTTTCCCAAAAGATTTCAATAGCAAATAGCCTCTCAGCTAGGGTTGGGATTTTGTGTTCATTCCCCTTCTCAGTGCTGGGATTTTGCCTGGTTTGATCCTGTGCAGGTCCCGTGTGTGCAGTCAGTCTCTGTGAGTTCACTGAGCATCGGCCCTGTTGTGTCTGGAGACACTGTTTCCATGGAGTCACCATCTCCTCTAACTCTTACACTCTTTTTTTTTTTTTTTTTTTAAAGATTTATTTATTTTTATATATGAGTACACTGTAGCTGTCCTCAGACACATCAGGAGAGGGTATCAGATCCCATTACAGATGGTTGTGAGCCACCATGTGGTTGCTGGGAATTGAACTCAGGACCTCTGGAAGAGCAGCCAGTGCTCTTAACCGCTGAGCCATTTCTTCAGTCCAACTCTTATGCTCTTTAGGCCTCTTCTTCTGTAAAGATCCCTGAGCCGTGAGGGGGGTGGGCTTTGATAAAGACATCCCATTTAGGGCTGAGTGCTTCAAAGTCTCTCACTCTCTGCACATTGTCCAGTTGTGGGTCTCTTCGTTAACTACTATTAACTACTATTCACTGCAAGAAGAAGCTTTTCCAATGAGGGTTCAACCATGCTCTCTGCTCTGGTTATAGCAATATAGAATTACAAGTCATTTTGTTCACTATGTTCCTTCATCAGAATAACAGTAGTAGGCTTTCCCTTAGGCCCATGACTTAGCTAGTCTCAGGTTCCTGGCCACTCTAGCAGTGTCAAGTATAGGTTCCATCTCATGCAGTAGGTCTTAAATCTAATAAAAAAGACTGGTTACTCCCATAAATAAGGCTAAAGATTTCTGTATGTCTGTGCATGTGTTATACATGTATGTGTTCAACTGTACGTGTGCATGCAGAAGTCAGAGGACAACATCAGGCATCTTCCTCTATGGCTTTCCGCTGTATTTTCTCCTTATTTATCCGTATGGGGAGGCGTTACTGCACATGTGCAATGATGTGCATGTGGCGGTCAGAAGACAGCCTGGGGGGTCAGTTGTCTCCTCCCACCACGTGGGTCCTGGTGACGTAAGTCAGCAGACGTCAGGCTAGATAGCAAGTACCCTTATCTGCTAATCTATCTTGATGGCCTGCCATCTTATTTTCGGAGACAGGGTCTCTCATTGAGCTAGAAGTTTACCTTTTTTTTTGGCTTACAATGGCTGTCTAGCAAGCTCCCAAGATTAGCTTACCTATGCCTTCCTCCAACCCCCCTCCTAGCCCAAGGGTTACTTACAGACACATATAACCATGGCTGGCTCTAATTTTCTTAATATTTGTTTTATTTGATCAAGGTTTGCACCAAAGTTCCAGAAACCCTCTAAGGCCAACGTGTGACAGGACTCAGTTCCCTGAGTGGGCTGTGCCTGAAGCCGAGGGGAAGCCATAGTTGCAACAGAGAGTTGTTATAGCACTCGGAACACAAGCCATCTCTTGAGGAAAGCTGCAGCACATGAGTGGAATAGCACAAGACAGCCAGAAATGCTACCGGGGACAGAGCTGTGGGGCAGGGCTACCCAAGTCCACTGGACCATGACAAGTCACTAGACATGAACTGCAGACTTTGGTGTCTAGGTTTCCAGTTTGCTCTGAGATGATCTTTCTGTAGTATGGAAAGTGATTCTCAAGCTTCCTGATGCGGCAATCCTTTAATAGTTTCTTACATTGTGGTGGCCCTCAACCACAAAATTATGTTTGCTGCTGCTACTTCATAACTGTAATTTTGCTAGTGATGAATCATGATGTAAATATCTGATATGCAGGCTATCTGATATATGACCCCTGTGTAAAGGTCATGTGACCCCCAGGTTGTGAACTGCTGTGCCATACTGATTTCCAAATGTTTACTCTGTGCCACTGTATACTTTGGGGGAAGTAACTTGTTTCTGATTTTGCAGGGGCTCGATGTTAGACAGACTGCCTTGAATCTCAGAGGAGACTTTGGTTTTTTAGACAGTTTAGGAACTGCAAGACTACGGGGACTTTTGAAATCAGATGAAACATATTTTGTATTATGAGAAGACCATGAACCTAGAGGGCCAGGGGTAGAAAGTGATGGTTGGAAGTAAGTTTGTTCCCTATAGGCTCGAGTGTTTGAAGACTTGGTTCTCAGCCCTGGTGTTATTTTAGAACGAATTATGGGACTTTTAAAAGGTGGGACTTTATTTAAAAAAATGGCTTGCTGGTTCAGGCCTTATGGGTTAGATCTACCCCTGACTGGGTCTCTCCTTCTTGCCACTTCCTAACTGCTAAGGCAGGTTACCAGTCATTCCACATGCCTGCCACCATAGCTGTGAGCCACTCTTGTGCCCAGGCCTTTCCTGCCACTATGGACCTGATCCCTTTAAACTGTGAGCCAAAATATCTCTCTTCCTTCAGTTGGTTTTCCTCAGGAATTTGGTCACAGTGATGAGAAAAGTTACTAATACAAACACCTTCCAACATGGAAGGCAACTGCCCAGATGATAAATTTGCCAGTAAATTCTAGCAAACACTTAAAGAAAAAATATTAGTTCAGTAATCGCTTCCAGAATACAGGCAATAAGGAAATAATTTTCAACTCTATGAGTACTTATGTAAAAAGCCAGGCATGGTGGTGTGTGCCCCTTTCCTAGCACTGAGGAGGAGGCAGAGGCAGAGGCAGGAGGATCCCTGCAGCTCTCTGGCCACCCAATCTTGCCAAATTGGTGAGCTCCAGGTTTAGTCAGAGACCTTGTCTCAAAAAATAAGATTAAGTATATTAGCTGAGAGGCTAAAAATGAATGCAACCAAGCCCAGTTCAATCACAAGGACCACATGGTAGAATAGAAGAAACGACTCCCACAAACTGTCCTTTGACCTCTGCATGCACCATGCATGTGTGTACCTATCCCCTCAAACAAAACAATAAAACACAATAGAAGAAAAGATGCGGAGAACCAGAGGAAGAGACCAGATCAGTCCGGCTTCCATACTCATGTGTACACATATTAACATGTATTCACATGCATACACATATGTGCACGCATCTCACACACACACACTAAGTGTTACACTTAAAAAGACTGAAATTACTCATTATTGCAAACAAATATTAGGTAGTGCCCATGAAAGAGTTATGGCATTCACAAAACTGCTAGGGACATGCACAATGTCTAAGATGTCCAAAGGCGTCTCCTAAACACTCTTTCAGGACAAACATAAACTATATCCAGAAGAAATTCCATGAATTCTTCTGCTAACATGTCTTAAGTAAGACCTGTCTCTCTCACCCTCCAGAACCTCTTCATAAAGTGCGTGCACCCCTTCTGGCACGATAACAGCCAGTGCAGTTCCACAGAGAAGACCTGCACCCAACACAGTCACCAGCTTCAGCCGCTCCTAGAAAAATAACAAAAGAAACTATTAGAAACACCAACTGATGATTAGGGAACATTTTCTATTCATGAAACCAACAGCTGCACTGGCCAGTAAGCATGAAAACTGGTTGGCTTCGTAAGTAATGCCAATTAAAAGGTGAGAAGCTGGGTATGTCGGCTTCTGAGGAGGCTGACTCAGGAAAGCTGCTTGGGCCCAGAAGTTTGAGGCAACCTGGGCAACACAAGATCATGACTCTTTGCTTCTTTGTTTGGAGGCAGGGTTTTGTGTAGCCCAGGCTGGCCTCAAAGTTGAAACTATAGTTAAAGATGACCTTGCATTTCCTCCTGCCTCTTGTCTCTTAAGTGCTGAGATTACAGACATGAGAGCCACACCTGGTTTTATGCAGTGCTGGAGACCAACCTGAAGGCTTTCCACATTCTACCAGCCGAACTACATCCCCAGTCCATTTGTTTGTTTCATAAATAGCTAATTTCTATTCCTTGAAAAACTCGCATACAAAGTAACGAGTCTCATATGGCACTGAAGCACTGCTCCAGCATGGAATTTAATGTAATCTGAGCACATGTCTCTCCTCCATTTCAGTCCCACTGTCGCCTTTCCTCTTCCCAACTAGCCTCCCTGCCACTTTCCTAGATGGGTGAGGGTTTGTCTACAGAGCATGAGCATCTTACCAGTGGCTACACCACTGAAAAAAATGTCTCCGGCTAGAGAGATGGCTCAGCAGTTAAAAGCACTCTTCCAGAGGACCTAGTTCCTTTCCCAGTACCCACATGGCAGCTCACAATTGTCTGTAACTTCAGTTACTGGAGATCTGGCTCACTCTTCTGGCCTCAGCCATCACTACACACATGTGATGCCCAGACATACATGCAAGTATAACACCCATACACATAAAATACAAAATAACAATTTAAGAGAAAGTCTCTTCCTCCCCTGACCAGGAACTACCAGCTTAAGCAGGCTTTAAGCCCACAGCAAATCCTACCTCAGTCTCCCAACTGCTGGGATTACAAATACCAGCTGCCAGAGAGACCACAACCCTTAAAGTAAAATGAGAAAAATGGTGACGACATAGGAAAAGAGTTACTGTTCATGAACAGGAGCAATGAATGTGAACTGCTACAACTTAATTTGGACCACAATTTGACAACTTAGGCTTAAAGTCTCTAAAGACGTAAATTCTTGTAAGAAACTTGCTGTACAAGTATTTGGACCGGGGTTCAAATCCCAGCAACCATGTAAAAAGCTGAACATGGCTATGTGCCTGCCTGTCACCCAATGCTGTGGAGAGTTAGAGAAGGATCACTGGGGTTTGCTGGCAGCCAGTCTAACTCCAGGTTCAGTGAGAGACCCAGTCTCAAAGGAGTAAGGCAGAGAGTGAGAGAACAGGACACCTGGTGTCTTCCTCTAGCATCCACATGTCACTGTCACACACACATACACACATACACGAAAATGAGCAGGTAAGTTATACAGTGTTAGTACGCAGCTCGATACTCTCCATGAGCCAGTTGACGGTGACCAACATTACAGAGGCAACACTACTGAAAAGGACAGTCAAACGACATAAGCACCACTGCCGTGAGCTGCAGTGACAATTTTTATTAGGGAAAAAAAGATCCTGAACTGTCTTATGAGGGTCACTTTTGCTGATGGAACACCATGACCAAAGCAAGTTGGGGAGGAAAGGGTTTATCTGGCTCACACTTCCATGTCACTGTTCATCACTTGAAGGAAGTGAGAACAGGAACTCACACAGGGCAGGAACCTGGAGACAGGAGCTGATGCAGAGACATGGAGGGATGCTTCTTACTGGCTTGGTCAGCCTGCCTTCTTATAGAACCCAGGGCCACCTGTCCAGAAGTCCCAGCACCCACAATGGGCGGGATGCTCCCACAACCATCAAGAAAATGTCTTACAGGTTTGCCTACAGCATTTTCTCAGTTGAGGCTCCCTCCTCTCTGATGACTCTAGCATGTGTCAAGTTGATTAAAACTAGCCAGCATAGCACCAGAATCATTTTAGATGCAACATAATTTACTTCAAGCCTAGAAATAATAGCTCCATGGTGTCTATATGGCTGTATTCTTTCATATAACTTTACAACCAGGGATTCAATCTCAAATTATGTCTTTATCAAAGTTAACAAAGTGCTGGCAGCCTCTCTCTATATTTAAATGAAGAACTACAAATTCCAGGTATATTTCAAGATGGGAAGAGAGCTCCCCAAGCAATAGTGTCTGTCAGAGTAATGAACTATTTCTCAAGAGAGGCATGAACTGTGCAGTGCCATTGACTTTACTACCACATGTTTAACTTCACAGTTGTAGCTGACTGGGCTAAAGAATCAGCCAGCTGTATTAATTAAAACAACAGCTTGCGTTCTATGTCATTAACTATCAGTGCAAAGCTTTGAAGTCTGTTTAATTTTCTTGGCAGACAGCAAGAAAATTAAATAGTTTTTTTTTTCTTCTCATAAAAACAGTCAACAAACTATTCTGGCCAACCAAATACAAGCCATCGTTTTTAGAAACTTTTGATACTGAAAATTCCTGTCTCGATCCTTGTGTCTAAGCCCACTTTAATACTCAAGGCATCAACAGTGCCCTAAAAAAAGAGGTAAATTTGTTAGAGCAAAACTGATTTGATCCAAGCACTGAAGAGCTATCAAGGGAGATGAAATAATTCTTGTTCAAACAACAAAGGTTTTCTCTATACTCTACAAAGAGATGTTTCTTAATATTAATTTAGCCACTACATGATCTGCCATTAATATTATAACTCAGATCTAAATTTTTTTCAAGTTTTTCTGTCTGAAACAAGGTGCCTCAAAGCTCCTGGGCTCTAAGTGGCAGCTGCATGAGCCTCCCCGTGCTTCCATGTCCTCTGTAAGCAAACACTGTTCCTATCACTACATAGCAACAGGGTATTGGCACACTCCACAGAGACTCTGCTAGTTCTTATCTTTGACATCATCTGCTTCATGCACAGAAAGCTTCTAAGAGTAGAGAAATGCTTGGAGCAACTTAAATGAACAGCGGCCAGCGGCATCTAAGATATCTCTTTCCTAATTCATTTAACTAATGAAGTCTTCCAGGAAGTAATACTAAGCATGCACTTCATAAAAGCCACTTTCTCCAATCTTGAAATAAAAGACTAATCTGTTTTTCTTTCTAAACTTTTATGTTTTAGTATGCCAGTTGGTGGTGTCATAGACTCAGAAGCAGAGGCAGGCAGGTCTCTGAACTTGAGGCCAGCCATACCAGCCAGCGCTACACAGAGAAACCACGTTTTGAAACACAAAACAAAACAAAAAAAAAGAACTGAACATAAATAAAAATCCTATGTAGATTCTTTCAGGTGACCATAAAAACAAAAGCAGAAAGCCACTAGCAAAGAAGTTGGGGAAAAATAGGCAATCAATGTAGCAGTAATATATAAAGAGCCCACTGAACAGACTATAACAATAAGAACATCTTTTTCCCCTATCAAAGTTTTTAAAATGAACAATAATATGGAAATAAAGTATTATTTGCATTTGCTGGACAAATATATTCTTAAAATATTGAGAACCTTCTTAGAGACATTTATGTCCTCTGACCCATCATTCTATATTTTCTCTTTTCTCTTTCTTTGTTTCTTTCTTTTTTGGTTTCTCTCTTTCTTTGTTTCTTTCTTTCTTTTTCTTTTCCTTTTTTTGTTTGGAGACAGGGTCTCTCTATTATGTAGTCCTACTGTCTTGGAACTCACAATGTACACCAAGCTGGTCTCCAACTCACACAGATTCACCTGCATCTGCCTCCAAAGGGGTAAGCCAGGCCACTACACCTGGCTCCATTTTTCCATTGTTTTTGATTTAGGGTTTTTCTGTGTAGCCCTGGCTGTCCTGGAACTCCCTCTGTAGACCAGGCTATCCTGGAACTCACAGAGATCCGCCTGCCTCTGCCTCCTGAGTGCTGAGATTAGAGGCGTGCGCCACCATGACCCAGCTTTATTACCATTCTTAAAATGTGAAATATGGCCACAGTTTTAGACATTAAAAAAAAAAAAAAATCACTCAATCTATCATGTCAAAAACAAATGAATACACAAGAATTTCAGTATAATAAATGATTGAATGTAGTGAAGACATTTGAAAATGGCTATATTAAATTTGAACAATAAAGGAAAATGATAAGGAAGTAATTCACAAACTAAAGGGAAAATATAAAATTATACACATATCACCTACTCAACCATGTTAAAAATTAAAACAGAAGGCTGCGCAGTGGTGGCACACACCTTTAACACCAGCACTTGGGAGACAGAGGCAGGTGGATCTCTGAGTTCAAGGCCAGCCTGGTCTATACAACTGAGTTCCAGGACAGCCAGGGCTGCACAGAAAAACTCTATTTTGAAAAACCATCACCACCACCAACAACAACAAGAACAGGACAATGGACATAAAATGTGTGGTGATTTGAATGGGAATGACCCCCACAGACTCAAGTGTGTGAATGCTTGGCCATAGGGAGTAGCACTACTAGGAGGTGTGGTCTTGTTGGAGGAAGTGTGTCACTGTAGGAGTGGCCTTTGAGGATTCACATATGCTTAAGTTAAGCCTAATGACAGTCTCCTTCTGCTGCCTGTGGATCAAGATGTACAACTCTCAGCTCCTTCTCCAGTACCACATCTGCCTGCCATGTTTCCCACAACAATGATAATGGACTAAACCTCTGAAACTGTAAGCCAGCCCCAATTAAATGTTTTCCTTTATAAGAGTTGCCTTGGTCATGGTGTCTCTTCACACCTAAGCAATGAAACCCTAAGACAAAATGTTATTAGTGATTCTACTAGGCTGTAGGAAAACATTATTTTCTTTTCCTTCTACACATTATATTAAATTTCCCACGAAGTATCTGTAAGTGACTATAAACAGGCCTCCCACCCCCCATCCTAAAATGCTGGAAGCAGAAGATGACTTAGCAGTTAAGAGGTCTGTGTGCTCTTCCAGAGGACCACCGAGGTTTGATTCCCAAAACCTACATGGCTGTTCACAACTATTTGTAATTCCAGTTCCAGAGTATCAGACACTTTCTTAGACATGCATGCAGACAAAACACCCATACACATAAATTATTCTCAATTGCTAACTATGGGCTGGGGATGTTGCTAGGATTCATGGCTAGCAAGCATGAAGACTGGGTTCCATCTCCAACACCACATAAAATTAAGCATGGTGGCACACATCTGCAATCCCACCATTAAAGTGGAGGTGGGGGTTTCAAAATCCAAAGTCTTCCGTAGCTACTTAGCAAGTTCCAAGTCACTCTAGGTTAGCATCAGATTCTATCTCAAGAGGGGGAATCTCAGGAAGCAGAGGAAAAGTGAATCTCTGATAGTTCCAGGCCAGCCAGGGTTACATAGTAAAATCTTGCCTCAACAACAAAAATTCCTGGGAACAGGAGAGAGCTTAGCAGTTAAGACTGCTTGCTGCTCTGCCTGGGAAGGTTTGAATCCCAGCACCTACATCAGAGACTTATGAACACTTGTAACTCCAGCTCCAAGGGATCCAGTAGCTTCCTTCTACTCTTTCTTGTGGGCGCACTAAAGGAATCAATGCTAGAGAAACTGCCCAGGAGCCTGCTCAGCAAGCATGCCAGAACCAGAAGGGTAACACCTCCCTGTAATAATTTCTCTCCAGCCTCCTCTATTGACAAGGAGTTAACATCCTGCCAGCTGGCAAACAGAAATATTTAAAGGTCCAGGTACATGTTTTTGCAGAGAGGATGATGAAGACTGAATTTGGAACAAAAGGCACTCAACTGGTATCTGACCAAATAGTTTATGAGAAAAAGCAGGAGCTATATGAAAACCAAGGGCAATAGAGAGCAAACAAAATGCTTACTCTCAGGAGGTCTGACAAATCAGACTTGCTGGTTCTTTGGATTAACTAGGTTTCTGGACGGCCAGGTTCTAGACAGGAAAGGTGCCAATATTCCTTGTCCATCACTATATAACTAGCAGTTGTCAAGTACTCAGTAATCCATATATTCTACTATAATCCCTTTATATGTATCAGCTCAGTTAATCCTGGCAGCAATCCTATGAGGTAGGTACTTCTATTATCCCCACTGTACAGTTGGAGAAACCAAGACCTAGAAAGTAATTTGCCTAGCCTCACATAGCCAGTAAGTGGCACAGCAATAACTTGGACCTATGAATTCTAACGGGAGTTTATAATCTTAATCACCATGCTAAACTGCCTGTTGGCAAAACTTAATTGTTTAACAGTATTTTGCTTTTAGCAAGTGTTCTCCCATTTGCCTGTCAAATGCATAAATGAAGCTGAGTGTACAGCTTGACGGAGAGCCCAGGATTAGCTAGATTATAATGAATACATAGGATCAAGGCAGCAAAGAGAACCTTCCATGATGGATGTAATCATCTAGACCTCATCATTTCACAGTCCATATAACTGAGACAGGAAGGATTTCTAACCCAATAACCAGACTACTTCTGGCTCAGGAAACTGGAAATCAAACACTAGTATTCAAGGATAAGTAAGGAGCTTTCTGTTTTTCTTTTCTCTTGTTTCTCTTCCTTTTTTTTCTTTCTATGTAGCCCTGGATAGCCTGTAACTCACTCTGTAGATCAGGCCGAGCTTGAACTCACAAAAACCCACCTGCCTCTGCCCACCATGTGCCGGGACTAAAGGCTTGGGCTACCATGCCTGGCATTCTTTTCTTTGTAAAGAGAGTTCCTAATATGTACACTGAATGGCTTTGAACTCAAACCTGCCTTTGAACACCTGTCTCACCTGGGATGAAAGGGCTGCACTACCGCACCTTGCGAGGCTTCTGAAATCCCACCATAGGGTCCAAGTAACACACCCACATTTACACTATTCTCTATTACATGGAATTTCAAATGGAGCTATAGTGTATGTTAAATCTCATCATTCAAAAAAGCCTCATTTCTAAGTTCTTCAATTATGGGGTTGGGGATATGGCTCAGGGTTTGGTAAAATGAAGATTTGAGTTCAGATCCTTAGCACTTAACATAAAAATATGGGAGTGATGGTGTGTGTCTGTAGCACCAGCACTTGGGGCAGCGACAGGTCAGTGACAGGGAGAGAGCCTCGCTGGCCAGCCAATCTAGCTAAAAAAAGCAAGCTCCCTGCTCTGTGAGAGACTCTGTCCCCAAAAAGTTGAAGAAGCAACTAGGGAATACAGACAGACAGACAGACATAAAATTTTCAATTAGAAACATTCTGAATAGGTTTTTCTCTTCTTCCTTTAAAAGGATATCACTTTTAGCACCATAAAAATGGAATACGGTTAAATAGTGAAGATATCAAATTGAAACTGATCTTAGTTCAAAATAGTAACTACATGAGATTCCAATTAGGCAGGTGTTATAGGCATCTGGGCCTTGCATACATACAAGACCATGGAAGGAAAGAAACTGGGAAGGCAAAATGTTCTTAGTGCTCCCGATTTGGTAGGTGGAAAGAACAGACTTAAACAGATCCTGTTCTCATGCCGTCTTTACAGTGCTCGTCAGGAAAGTGATGTCATCCAGTGGACAAACACTGACACCAGGAGTCAAAGTCTCTTGCCACCAAAGTGTGTGGCTTCTCCTGCTGACTTAGTTATTTGTAAAGCTACATTAACACTATCTCTGGATCTTGTCCTGAGGCTTAAATAAGACAATGCCTACCAGTGCCTGATATACAGGAAGAGCTCAAGAAGCACATGCCAGGGTAGTGGCGCACACCCTTGATTCTAGCGTTCAGGGAGCAGATACAGGTCTCTCTGAGTTCCATGCTAACCATATAGTCAGGACCCTTTTTTAAAAAAAGAAAAGAAAAAGAAAAAAAAGACTATTTTTATTATGCAAGTAAATCTTAATTATGCATATCCATATAGCATCTTAGAGAAAATACATTTTTCATAAAAATATTGGATCTGAATATATCCTAATTTTGTCTCACTTAAACTTAGTTTATCAGCCACAGAGCCTTACAAAATAATCATCTGTAGTTCTGATCCGAAGAAAGACATGTTACTGGCTGCTTTCCAGATAAGGATAAATCTACTGAGGTAAAACTTAAAAGTCTTATAACTCATAAATGAAATTCAAAAGAGGGGAAAAAACTACTGCATTCTCATAAAGGAATAAAAGAGTAAGTCACCAGACAATGCAAAAAGTCCTTGAAATGCCACTTGGTCAAACCTACCTCAAAGGGGACCAATTGCCAAAGAAAACGCAAACTGAACAAACTTGTCCTTTAAACACATAGCTTTTATTTGGTGATAAGTCCAAATACCCAGAGACACTTATTTGGAATGAATCACTTATTATAATCAGACACAAAAGAAAACTCCAAAATGTGAAAGGACAAAACAAAGCTTAACACTAATGTTTAAAGAAAGGGAAAGGGAGTTACGTACCAAGAACACTGCCACAAAGTAGGGTGCTACAGGCAAAGCCTGGCCTCTCCAGGGGAAGCATGAGTCATGAAAGCTAAGGCCAGCCATCACCACAAGCCCTCTGCAATACAGATGAATGCTGAAAAGTTTCTGTGATTGTCAAGGACACGAGAGGGGAAGCTCTCATTATCAGAAGTTTGTTGCCACAAGTCATTAGAAAGGGTCAGGGAAACAGGAGGGAAGGGAGTGTAGGGGAAAGATCAACCAATAACAAGCATATGTGAAAAGCCAGAAGGAAACCGAATCAATGGCAAGCTAATAAAAAACAAATAAAAAGTTTGAAGTCCCCTATGAGGATAAATAAAATTGCTTTCAGAAACCATAGGTTATTAAATGAAAATTCCAATACTAGGGGTGGTACCCTAAATAGTTTTATGTTAACTTGACATAAGCTGGAGTTAGCAGAGAGGAAGGAGCCTCAATTGAGAAAATGCCTCCATAAGATTGAGCTGAGCAGGCCTTTAGGATATCTTCTTAATTAGTGATTGATATGGGAGGGACCAGCCCATTGTAGGTGGTGCTACCTCTGAACAGGGTGACCCCAGGGTTCAATAAGAAAGCAGGTTGTCAGCTAGAGAGATGGTTCAACGGTTAGCAGCACTTGACTGCTCTTCCAGAGGTCTTGAGTTCAATTCTCAGCAACTATATGGTGGCTCACAAATATCTGTATGTCTTAGTTAGGGTTTTATTGCTGTGAACAGATACCATGACCAAGGCAGCTCTTATAAGGACAACATTTAATTGGGGCTCCCTTACAGGTTCAGAGGTTCAGTCCATTATCATCAAGATGGGAACATGGCAGTGTTCAAGGCAGGCATGGTGCAGGAGGAGCTGACAGTTCTACATCTTCATTTGCAGGCCTCTAAGACTCACTTCCAGGCAGCTAGCGTGAGGGTTGTAAGCCCACACCCATAGTGACACACTACTCCAACAGGGCCACACCTCCTAATAGTGCCACTCCCTGGACCAAGCATCTAAAAACCATCATATTCTACTCTCTGGCCCCATAGGCTTGTTCAAACAGAGTCTATGGGGGCCATACCTAGCCATAGCATAGTAAAACAGTACATTTAGTCCAACTTCCAAAGTCCCCATAGTCTATGGCAGTATCCACAATGTCAAAAGTCCAAAGTTCAAGGTCTCTTCTGAGATCCATCCAATCCCTTAAAACTGTAATTCCTAAAGCAAGATAGGAAACCAGCTGGGCAAACTCCAAACTCTGCATCTCCATGTCTGATGTCAAAACAGTTTTCAGATCTCCAACTCCTTTTTCTTTGCTGACTGCAACAAACTTCTTTCTCCTAGGCTGGTTCCACTCCCTGTTAGCAGCTTTCCTCAGCAGATAACCCATGGCTCTGGCATTTCAAAAATCTTGGCGTCTCCAAGACAACCTCAATGTTACAGCTTCTTGTTTCAATGTCAGGGATCCACACATGATCTTCTGGGCTCCTCCAAAGGGCTGGCAACCCTTCTCCAGCTCTGCCCTCTGTAGCACTCTAAGCTCAGGTTGATCCACTCCACTACTGCTGCTGTTCTTGGTAATCATCCCATGGTACTGGCATCTCCAATACACTGAGGTTTTCTGCTGCACCAATAGCTCCTCAAAGGCTCTCTTCATGGTGTCAAGCCCCACCTCCTTTGCATGACCCCTTCAGTCCTGAACCGTCAACTACAACTGAGGCTGCACTTTAACCAATGGCCTTCCATGGCCTCTCACAGTGCCAAGCCTCAGCTGCTCTTCATGACCCCTTCATGCCTTCAAAACCAATACCACCTGGGTGACTCTTACACATTACCAAGTACAGCTGCAGGGTACAACCTTGGCTATCTCTAGAACACAGCTTCTTTGTGCTCTCAAAAATCACTTCCCAGAAGACTTCACCTCAGTGATTCTGGTCCCTTCTTAATCACTGCTAATTTCTTAGCTCCAGCTAACCAGCATCAATTGTCCCAGTAGTCCCTTCTATTCTGGAAAACCAGAGCCATGTAGCCAAAGCTGCTTGCTGGGGCTGAAACATGACCCCCTTATTCCATTACATTATTATCAGTGCCTAAGCTTGGCTGTCCTGGAACTTGCTCTGTAGATTGACTTTGAACTCAGAGATCTACTTGCCTGTCTCCTAAACACTGGGATTAAAGGTATGGTCCACCAAGCCTGGATTTAAATTTTTCTTCATCTACAAAGTGCTCTAGGCTGTCCTTGAACTCAGAGATCTGCTTGTCTTTGCCTCCTGGGATTAAAGGCTTGTACTACCATGTCTGGACCTAAACTTAACTGGGTGGGATCTTGTCCCAAAGTCACTACTTTCTTTTTTCTTTTTTTTTTTCTTTTTCTTTTTTTGGTTTTTTGAGACAGGGTTTCTCTGTGTAGCCCTGGCTGTCCTGGAACTCACTCTGTAGACCAGACTGGCCTCGAACTCAGAAATCCTCCTGTCTCTGCCTCCCAAGTGCTGGGATTAAAGGCATGCGCCACCACTGCCTGGTCCACTACTTTCTTAATTCAATTTAATATCCTTGAACACAAGATTCAGCTCCATTTCACTTCCTGGTGCCCCTTTAATACTCAAACCATGTATTTTATATTTTTCCCTTCTCAGCTTGTTATGCTTGTTTAAAATGCTCTTCCTGAGACTTAACCAGAGAACAAAGTCTATGATGGGCATTTCTGAGACTTCCTTTGTCAGTGCAATTAATCTGAGTCTCTTCACCTAAGCCTCAGGCAGACTCTTCAGACTAGGGCAAAAGTAGCCACATTCTTCACCAAAATACCACAAAAACAGTCTGTAGGCCACATACTGAAATTCTTCTACACTGAAACCTCTTGGGCCAGGTCAGCAATGTTCAAATCACTCACAGCAACTAAGTCTTCCATATTCCTTCTAGGATAGCCCAATAAGCCCCACTTAAAGCATTCCAATGCTTTCCAAATCCAAAGTCCCCAAATCTACATTCTTCCAAACAAAAGCATGGTCAGGCCTATCACAGCAATACCCTAGTCCCTGGTACCAACTGCTGTCTTAGTTAGGGTTTTACTGCTGTAAACACATACCATGACCAAGGCAACTCTTATAAGGACAACATTTAATTGGGGCTAGCCAACAGGTTCAGAGGTTCTGTCCATTATCATCAAAGTGGGAGCATGGCAGCACCCAGGCAGGCATGGTGCAGGAGGAACTGAGAGTTCTACATCTTCATCTGCACTCACTTTCAGGCAGCTAGGGTGAGGGTCTTAAGCCCAATGCCCACAGTGACACACCTACTCCAACAGGGCCTCACCTCCTACTAGTGTCACTTCCTGGACCAAGCTTATACAAACATCACACTGTAATAGGTCATAATGCCCTCTTCTGGTGTGCATGCTATACATAAAATATGTGAATAAATGAACCTTAAAAAAAAAGAAAGAAAGAAAGCATGCTGAGCAAGGCAGAAAACAGCACACCCCCATGGCTTCTGCATCAGCTCCTACTTCCAGGTTCCTGCTCTGTTTGAGTTCCAGGGATGACTTCCTTCTCTTCAATGACAAACAGTGATTTAGAAGTGTAAGCCAAACAAATCCTTTCCTGCCCACGTTGCTTTGGTCATGGTGTTTCATCATAGCAATAGTAACCCTAACTAAGACTGGTGGGATATCTCTCTATCAATGGTTGGTCAAAGAGGCCTCTGAAGACCCCGAAAATAATATAAGCATTTATCGTGGCTGTTGGTTGTCTACCAGAACTAGATGACAGCATATACTTTGGTTGTAGGAACATATAAATCAAGCTGGAACTGAGCTGGAAGCTTCTTCCTGTTAGCTTCTACACAGTGCTGCAGGGGGAGAATCATCACTGATTATTAACCTTGTGTGCTACACCATCAACCAGCCAGGCAAGAAGTACTCACTCGTGCAATAGTGGCAAGCCAGTAATGAGGGTAACCAACTACTCCCTGGTCTGAGTTAAGACCTTCTCCAGAGGAAGGTAGATTTACATTTGGTACTGTAAGACCCGTCAAAAGCCCATGGGTGGGTATGCCATAAGCACTAGTGGAAAAGCTACTGCTACTGTTTTGCTAGATGGACATAATGTACCCATTAAGTTGTTAACTAAATAATTATGTTTATACCTATAAATTTGCCTGCTTTGGTGAGAAAAGCTGCTTTTGGCAGGGTAACTACACAAAGTCTTAACTCATCAAAGTGCTGAGAATAAGAAACTGTTCAGTGACTTTTCTATCACCCTCTCCAAAGTTCAGGAAACATCAGGGAAGACGGGGTAGAAAGAATTTAAGAGCAGAGGAAAGAGTGGGATGAGGCAGAATGCTGCTTTCAGAACATCACATCTCTTGATCTCAATGCAGCTGTGATTACCAGCACAAAATGGGACTTCTCAACATCCTGACATATAAGGGAAAAAAGCTCATGAACCATCCCCTCCAAAGCTAACTCCTGTAGAACCTATAAGCAGATAATGGAGGAGGAGGGGCTCAAAGCCTCAGCCCCTCCTTGTCTATTTATCTAAAGATAGTTAATGGCCAGTGGGGGAGGAGAGAAATTTCAGTGGTATAGTTACAAGAGTAAAGAGTCCACACTCCTGCTAATAACCTCTCACCCAAATCCTGTAACCAATCGTAATGAAACTCACTGGGTCGTCAAAATACAAATATACAAATAAAGACATAAAAGTCGGTAGAGGAGGGACTAGCTAGGAAGAGATGGGGGTTAGAGGGAGAGAAAGGAGAACAAGTAAGGGCAACTGGGTAAACATGATAAAAACATATGCATGCATAAATATCCCATAGCCGAACCCACTATCATGTCTAATTAACACATTCTAATAAAACTAAATTTAAAAAGTATATATCACGCCGGGCAGTGGTGGCGCATGCCTTTAATCCCAGCACTTGGGAGGCAGAGGCAGGTGGACTTCTAAGTTCGAGGCCAGCCTGGTCTACAAGAGTGAGTTCCAGGACAGCCAGGGCTACACAGAGAAACCCTGTCTCAAAAACCAAAAAAAAGTATGTATCAGGCTCTCTGCCCCTCCCATTCCAGAAACAGCTGCATCTTCCTGTGCAGTGTTAGTCTCATCTCTGATATATTATGGTCAAGGTTGGCGTGAACAGATTTGGCCATATAGTGCCTTCACCTTTGGCAATGTGGATATTGTTGTCATCAGTGACTCTTTCATGGACCTCAACCGCATGGTCTACATGCCCAGTTAAGACTCCACCACAGAAAGTTCCACAACACAATAAAGGCCGAGAACAGGAAACTTGGCATCAACAAGACCATCTCCATCTTCTGAGAAAAATTCCCACCAACATCAAATGGGGTGATGCGGATGCATAGCATTTTGTGGAGTCTACTTGTGTCTTTATCACCATGAGGAAGGCTGGGGCCCACTTGAAGGGTGGAACCAAAAGTGTCACCACCTCTGCCCCTTCGGTTGATGCCTGCATGTTTGTGTTGGGTGTGAACCATGAGAAGTATGACAACTCACTCAAGGTTGTCAGCAATGCTTCCTGCACCACTGATTGCTTAGCTCCCTGGCCAATGTCATCCATGACAACTTTGGCATTGTAGAGGGATTCATGACCATAGTCTATGATATCACTGCTATCCAGAAGACTTGTCAATGGAAAGCGATGGCATGATGACTGTGGGGCTACCCAGAACATCATTCTTACAGCCACTTGCCAAGGCTATGGCAAGATCATCCCAGGCTGAATAGGAAGCTCAGTGATATTGCCTTCTGTGTTCCTACACACAATGTGTCCACCATGGATCTGACATGCTGCCTGGAGAAAGTCTCCAAGTATGATGACATCAAAAAGGTGTTGCAGCAGGCATCAGAGGGCCCACTAAAGGACATCCCAGGCTACAGTAAGGACCAAGTTGTCTCCTGCAACTTTAACCTTGATGCCCACTCTTCCAGTTTTAATGCTGGGCTGGCATTGCTCTCAATGACAACTTTGTAAAGCTCATTTCCTGATATGACAACGAATATGGCTATAGCCACATGGTGGTGGACCTCATGGCCTACATGAAAAGGAAATAAGAAACTTTGGACCACACAACCAGCAAGAATGTGAAAAGAAGAGAGGTTCTATGATGTTGAGGAGTCCCTGTCCCAGCTCAGGCGCCAACACTGAGCATCTCCCCTTACCAATTTCATTCCAGAACCCCAGAAGGGAAGGGCTCAGAGAACCCTACTCTCTTGAATACCAGCAATAAAGTTCACTGCATATCGCCCCCAAAAAACTATAAATCAAATGGAGATCTTACAAGGCTTTATAAGCAGTACTGACAATCCTCCCCCCAGTCCTAGGCCTAGGTTAAGCTTACTTCATCCCATCCTTACAACAGCCTGTAAGACTAGCACAGATGAGTGTGGAGCTGCGGGCTCCAACAGCAACAGTGATGTGGGGATTATAATACAGTTACAACATTTCTCTCACCCCTTTCTCCCCTCCATATTCTTCCATATACCCCTCCTTGCTCTCTTCAAATTCACATCTTTTTTCAGTAATTGTTATTGCATGTATATAGGTAAAAACATGTATATTCTCAAATATAACCTGCTCAGTCTATATAATGTTGCTTGTAGGCATGCTTTCAGTACTGACCATATGGTATTGAATAACCAAGTGGTGTGTATTCTTTCTTGTTTTGCTTTTTGAAACATGGTGTCTCTAGCTCAGGCTTGATAGAAACTCACTGTGCAGCAGAGGCGGGGCCTCAAACTGTAATCTTCCTGCCTCAGTCTCTAAGGGCTGGGATTACAAGCTAGCCCTGATGATACCCAGCAAACTGGTGTCTCAGTCCCTCTGAGATTGTTGGTTAGTCAAACTAGGCTCTAAGCTCACCCCTACAGCAGCACTATCCTCGTTTGCCTACTACAGACTCACAGTCTCTATAGATAAAAACTCAAACTGCTCTCTTACAACACAAAAGTCCCCAAGCTGAAAGTCTTCAAATTGTAACAATATGATTACTACAATTTCAGGAATAATTCTGTGTCTGCTGACTCTAATAACAACGCCTGTGGGACTATATTTGCTATGCCTTTTTTTCCACTTCATTTCATTTTTGCAAATGTATTGGTCTGGGTTTGAATGGAAATTTAAAATAAAAATAATCAACCTAAAATCCCACTCTAGCCTTCTATATCTACTTCATCAATCAGGAGAGCCGGTAAGTGTGAACTATGTAAACTAGGTTCAGTCTGTTCCCAAAGCTTTGTTACTAACTGCCAAAAAAACTGCTCCTTAGCAACTGAATCTAAAACGCAAGATGCCACACAGGACCTCAAAGTTGGCTGTGGCCTCCTTACAGGTCTAGTTCACTTCCCCATATGCTGATAAATTAGCATTCCATTCATTACCATAGTTATATATAATTGATTTGACAATTAAAGATTTTCTCCTTTGTTTCATAAATCAATTATTCATGAAGGTAGTTTCCAGGTCTAAGGGTAAAGAAAAAAGTCATCCACGAAGAAAGGTGGTTCTCGGCTGGGGAGAAAGTGAAGGGAGCCGGGCAGTGGTGGCGCATGCCTTTAATCCCAGCACTCGGGAGGCAGAGGCAGGCGGATTTCTGAGTTCGAGGCCAGCCTGGTCTACAGAGTGAGTTCCAGGACAGCCAGGGCTACACAGAGAAACCCTGTCTCAAAAAAACAAAAAAAAAAAACAAAAAACAAACAAACAAAAAAAGAATGAAGGGAAATCATGTCATATCCTCTTTAGTGGTCAGATGTAACAAGTAGACTGCTCCAGCAATTTCAGACCACTTATTTCTAACACTAATGCTGTAAGAATTGATGGCTCCATCTGTCAACTGACTTAATTTCTGCTCTGAGAAATCCTTTAGAGAAGCACAAAGGTGCACACCTTTAATCCCAGCTCTAAGGAGGCAAAAACAGGAGGACCCCTGTGATTTTGGGGCCAGCCTGGTCCACAGAGTGACTTTAGGACAGCCAGGGTTACACAGAGAAACCCTGTCTTGAAAAACAAACAGGGGCTGGAGAGATGGCTCAGCGGTTAAGAGTGCCGACTGCTCTTCCAAAAAACAAACAGCTGGTCAGTGGTAGTGCACACCTAGTTCTGGGGAAACAGAGGCTCCTCTTCTGGCCTCCAAGGGCACCAGGCACACACAAGCAGCACAGATACCCATGCACACAACACACACACACACACACACACACACACACACACACACACACACACACACACACACACACAAATAAATATTATAAAAGAAAGAAAGAACAAATGAAAGAAAGCATTATGTTAGAGGGATAACAGGAGGCTCGGGAAGCCTAGGCAGGAAAGTAACCCAAAAGCGAGGTTTCATTGGTCAAGGGCTGACAGGTCACCTGTTGCCTAGCTCTATCCAACTGCTACCTTGACAGAAAACAGGAAACAACAGTAACAATTTAAATAGCTAACAGTTAGTCTGTGCGCTGGAGTTGTCCCTGGGCTATGTAGTCCATGTACTATGTACCCTGGCCTCGGTGGACAGTGGCTGAAAATGGCTCTGACTCAGACTATGTCATTCCAAGATACTTGAACTTTTTCAAGTTACATAGCCTGTTTCCTTGTCTGCAATATGGCTGGGTGAGTCTGTTGCTGGGATTTTGTTTGTGTCAGAGCTAGGAACCAAATTTAGGCTTTGGGCTTTGCATATTCTAGGCAAACATTACCATTTGGCTATATACCCCAGGCCTTTCATTGAGTCACATTACATAATATATATAATTTTTTTTTTTTTAAAGTGTATGGTTAGGGGCTGGAGAGATGGCTCAGCAGTTAAAAGCACTAACTGCTTTTTCAGAGGACTCAGGTTCAGTTCCCAGCACCCACATGGTGTCTCACAACACTTTGTAAATCCAGCTCCAGGGGACCCCACAACTTCTTTTGGCCTCCAATGACAACTGTATTGCATGTGATACACAGACATACTTGTAGGCAAAACATCCATAAGTAAAAATAAAAGGAAATAACTTACTGTGTCATTAGATCCCAACGGGCACAGGTGAGAAAGGAAATAGAAAAGGAACACACACAAGCCGAGGTGAAGCCTTCCTTCTGTCTGGCTGAGGGCTCTATTTCTCCTCCCCACCTAGGCTCACCACCGTCTCCACTAGAGTCTGTTTCCTTCACTATCAATGCCATTCCTTCCCAGTCCCTGTGAGGCCTATCTCATGCCTCATCTTTCTTCTGAGAAAGTTAGTCCTTTCAGGAATAGAACTGAGGCAAGGGATTATTTTACTACTGATCTTGAGGATGAAACGATGGAATTCTCTTGCATGGAGTAGTTTTATTCCCAAAACTTTGAGCACTGTGCATCTAGGGAACTCTGACAATCTAAAGAATAGATGTGTGTATCTTTTCTCCCCCTCCGATAACCTATTTAATGGATGACAACCTAACAAAAAACCCAAAGTGTGACCAGGCTGGCCTTGAACTCAGAGATCCACCTGCCTCTGCCTCCCCAGTGCTAAGGCCACCATGTTCAGCAAAAAGTTTATCTCTAAACAAACAGATTTGAAAATAATCTTTTCTCACACTGATTGTAGTGCTGACATCCTAAATTTTCCTCCAAAAACATTCATGATTTTTCTCAAGAAATTATTATACTGATTTCACCTCAGTGAAATAATAGTCTCCAATTGGTTTTGTCTAATATCTTGATTTCTTGAAACCTCCGGGAATCATTGGAAATGTAACTGTGGTTCCTGTCTCTAGAAAAATGCAGAGCCCCAACTTTTGATGGTAGTGGGGGTATATAATTTTCAGAGGAGTCTAAACACTCCAGGTTCTCCAGTGTATCATCTATCCACCATTCTTGGTTAAGATTTATAGGTGCTTTGTTTCTACTGTAAAATGTTACATCTTTTCCTTAATGAGACCTTAGAGCTGAGAAACAGCTTCTTTGCAAATATCACTATCTCTAGCACCATCCTAACGCTTGGCAGAAGATGGAGAAATTCTTACCTCTGAGAAATTAACAGCCAAAGGAATGATTCCAGCCACGTAACATCCCACCAACATTGCCAAAGACAGTAGACTAATGGAGAGAAAATCATCCATTCTGTCCTCCTGTAGTCACCCTCTACCACCAGGCTTTGAAATTCCAGCAGTTTCAAAAGGCGCTTAGGCTGTTTAAACGTGTGGTCTTCCAAGAAAACAGGGGAATTCCCCACTTCTTTCAGCCTTGCCACCAGCCGGGGTGTTCACGAAGCGCCGCTTTCTTAAGAAGCAAGCTCCTTTTGCTGATATTAGCACCAGAGAAAACTTCGCGCAATCTTAGGTACTTGGTTGCCTGTCACTGGATTCTGGTAGGTAACAGATTGAGAAACTGTGCGAAGAGATCTCCTCAATCATCGGAATGAGGGTGACACAATGACCCGCTCCCCTAGACAATGTCCCTAGTAGCAGCAGGAAAAAGAGGTAAACCCAAGCGTCTTCTCCACACGCGGTACCTGTTCCCAGAGGTGGCACCGTAGATGATACGCCCCCAGGGAAGGGACCAGCCCACCAGTCCCAGCAAACTACCTTCCGAATCTAGAGTCGGGCAAGATGTCCTGCAAGTCTCTAACAATGGGCCGGAGGAATCAACAGCAAAGTCGATACGATGCTGTCTCTGCCCTACACCCGGTTCTACCCATGGTACTTCCCTCTGCCAGGCCCTGACCCTGAGTCGCCAATACTACAGCTGCCATGGCCGCCAAGTGGCACCTCTTCATTACTCCCACTTCCGGATTGTCTCTCCGCCTCCTCTTTAGGAGGGCACTTCCGGGTTACAACCGACCTATAGGCCGGGATCCTTATATTGCCGCCATTTTTTAGAAAGGCTTAAAAAAAGATGACTGGTGTCGCTGTTGTATTCCCCATCATTTTAGCTGCCTGTCTATTAATTAAAGTACAGAAGGCAGCCCCCCGAAACAAACTGTTCTTTCTAAAGCGCGAAAGATTCGCTTACACATCTCGGCGCCCTTACTCAAGATGGCTGAAACAGAATCGGTATCCACTCTAGAAACCGGAAATGTGTGAATCTCTATGGTCTGAAAGGCTCTTTTGCGTCGCGCTTCCGACGATTTCCGGCGGCGGCTCTCGCGGGATTGGCTGTTGGCGGCGTTGCGGCGGAGCTCGTGTGCGGCGGCGGAGGTTTTAGCGGCGGCTGCAGCAAAGCGTTTGGCGCGATGGTGAGTCCTCAGCGGTTGCTGGGATCCCCAACTTCGAGGGCCACCCCTGCTCCGTACATCTTCCCATCCTTCCCTCCCCTGCCCATCTAGCGCGAGCGAGCTGCTCTCCGCCCCCTTCCCTCCAGCTCGCGGGTAGACCCTTCCCCTTCCCGGCGCTGAGCCGCGGGGCCTGGCTGTAGGCCCCGGACCTGGTCCTCCCTGCGGCTGCGCGCCCGCCTGATGCTGGAGGCGAGGTGTGCGGTGGGCAGATGATGTGCTGTCTGCCGATCGCTGCCTGGAAGAGGGAGGCGTGGGGTGCCGTTCTTTCTCTTACATGCACTAGCGGACTGTAGGAACAATGGCCGGGGAACGTGTGTCAGACGTTTCCTGAAACTGACACACCCGTCACCTTACTGTTCCCGGTATGTCGGCCTAAAAAGTATTTTCCCTTTCTCAGTATCCTTAGTTGCTGTTTTGGCAACTCTGTCAGCCTTCAATCCTGTTCTTACTTTCATTCTCTTGGGAGTGGAGCCTGAAAAGAGACTCCAGGGTCCTGGTCCCAAAATCCGACAGGGAAGGGTTTTGTTTTATTTGTTATGTTTCTATGTTTGCACGTGAGTACAGGTGCCCTCAGAGGCCAGAAGAGGGAATGAGACCCACAGGATCTGGAGTTGCAACAGGCAACGGTTGTGAGCGGAGGATGTGGGTGCTAGGAACCAAACTCATGCCCTCTGTAATAGTAGCACGTGCTCTTAATCACTGAGCTATCCACACTCTCGTTGTTGTTTTGCTTTTTGGGATCTTAAAAGATTTCCTTTTCTGTGTATGGTGTTTTGCCTGCATGTCTTGTGTGCCATTTGCATGCAGTGCCTGCGGCAGACAGAAGAGGGCGTCCGATCCCCTGGATTGGAGTTACCGGTGATTGTAAGCGACCATGTGAGTGCAGGGAATTGAAAACCGGTCCACTGGAAGAGCAGCTTGTGCTCTTAACCACTGAGCCATATCTCCAGTACTCCGGCCCTCTTGTTTTTAAGTAAACAAAAGGGAAATATTTGGAGCAGGTGTGTTTGTACTTTTCAAATGTTATTATTTCAGATTATTCCTTAATTTGCCTTAAAGTTGTAAAAAATGTGGCAAAGAATGAATAGCATGTCTAGGATGAGCCATTACAAGAATGTAAATATGGTTTCCATGAGACTAATTTTCTTCTCAACAACAGACATTCTGAAAGCACCTTTTGGGAGCTGGCCTTCTATGAGCCCCTACACAACAAACAAATCATACTTTCTCTGGCTATTAATCACTAACAAAACACTGTTCACATCAGTACAGGTTTCTTTTGTTACCAAATTAGAGTTTTGTCTCAAGTTTTATCAAACTTAATCAAAATGACACAGATCTTGCTGGGGATGGAGAAATAATACTGCTCTTTTGCTATATGAAATTTAAAGTACTTTTCTCTCTTTTTTTTTCTTTTTATCCAGAAAGCCTAGCTATCAGAATCTTGGTTCAATTTGTTGATAATTAAATTTTTGGATTGTCTCAAAATAGTTTGGGCATCCTGACATAATTTTTTAGCCAGAAACTAGTGTTGCAAGTGAAGAAAACAAGATGAATAATTTAGTTGCGGAGTGGGCTTGCACTGGAGTTGCATTGTGCTAGCATTTGTTTAATTAATCATTCCTAAATGCACGGGAGGCACTACATAAGGCTGTGCTGGTCAGGATTACTCCTTGTCTCATTTGAAGACATTTTTGGTTTTTGCTACTTTGAAGGGAGTTGGTGTTGGTAACATCTAGTGAGTAGAGACCAAAGATGCCACAAAACATCCTGTAGGCACAGGACAAACCCAAAGAATTCATTTCTGTCCCAAAATATAATGAGAACTCTGGAACTGACTCCATTTCCCAGTGAGCAGGAGAGGAAAGCATTCAGTGTCCTGCTGTTCCTCTGGTACAGTCAAAGATTGTGTACATTCAAAGATAAATGATTTGGATATGAGCTAGCCCCTTAAGGCAAGTCATGTAGGTGAATAGTTCAATGGATGATTTTAGTGTGATATTTACTATATACATTTTATATTATTACTCTGTCTTACACCTTGATGTGGGTAACTCCTGTATAAAATGTGGCTCTGCTGTTGTGCTCAAGTCAGAAAAGACCTTAGGTTGATACAGTGCTTATTGTATTTCCTTCTCTCCTTTGATTACTCCATGTCTTAGTTTTTATTGAGTTGATAGAGCTAGAGGCTAGTGGAGACAGAAAACAGGATCTAAAATTAGTAAGAAAAAAATACAGGAGTGGGCACATTTGGAGTTTGAGAAATGACCCAGAGAGTAAGGGGCTGCCTTCGTTAAAGGAGTTGTGAGCCCAGCACTGATACAGAAACATGTACTGCAGGAGGAGCAACCTAGTTAGTTATGGTTTAGTAACTAGAACATCCGTGTCGTGTCGGGGCTTATGTCATGATGTGAATTTCTGAATCGAATGTTAGGATATTCATTGAAGTTGTTTTTCCCCTTCAGTCTCACACCATTTTGCTGGTACAGCCTACCAAGAGGCCAGAAGGCAGGACTTACGCTGACTATGAGTCTGTGAATGAGTGCATGGAAGGTGAGTGAGCACGGGAGGTACTGAAGGGGAGGGAAGTCTTCACAGTCCCCCGGGAAGGTAATGAAGGGGAGGGAAGTCTTCACAGTCCCCCGGGAAGGTAATGAAGGGGAGAGAAGTCTTCACAGCCCCCCCGGCGCACGCCCCGTTCTCCTGGAGATAAGAGATAAGTAGCGTGTGGGAACTGAGATCTTTTTCCCCCTACATTTCTTGAATTACTCATTTAAGCAGTGAACATGGGTTTTTAGCATGGACTGTTAACTGTATTTTGTTATGATATATGGATGTTTTACATGCATCCCTTCTATTCTACTAAACTGTAGCACTCTTGAGTTGTTAGGTCAGCTCTGAGAATGCCTTCTGAAACCTAAAATAAGTTAGCTCAGGGAAAGTCAAGGTTCACAGAATCAGGTCAGAATGATTTATTGTGCATTTGCTAAACTCACACCAGACTCACCCAGTGAGCCATTAGAGCACAGACTTACTGTTCGCTGCTAAGTGGATTTGTTTTTGTGCTTAATCATTACATCATATTAACTGGTTGTGCTGCCTGACATTTCTAGGGAATTGTTAGTTCTTTGCTTCTTTCTATTAAAAAGGTATATAGTTGGTTTGGCTGCACAACAGGTCCCTAAAACTGTTGATTATTCAAAACTAACTAACTGGGTTATTAGCCTCCAAATCGAACTGAGTATACTTACACTTGTGAAAACAAAAGCTGCTTATAATCAAAGATGACTTCAAGGTAGCTTGGCACTGCCATCAAATTCGACTCCTAAAGATGAAAGAGGGCGTCAGGTGGTAGTGGCACACACCTTTATTCCTAGCACTTGGAAGGCAAAGGAGGTGGATATTTGAGTTTGAGGCCGATTTCCTGGATAGCCAGGACTACACAGAGAAACCCTGTCTTTCAAAAAAAAAAAAAAAAAAAAAAAGGAAAAGGTGGGGGGGTTTTTGGGGGGGGGAGATTTAGGTCCATTCTTCTGCTAATCTTGGCCTTTGGCCTTTCCTAGCCTTGATTAATCTTAGTAAAGTCTTAACTTCCTTGTTTGTTTATTTATGCCAGTTTTGATACCTATCCAGGCTAATCTGGAATGCAAGATTACCCTACCACGGACTCCTAAGTACTGAGATTGTAGATACGTGCCTCGAGTCATAAAGAAGGGTTTCATTGCCCTAAAATTTATGCCTGCCCTGCCCTGCCCTCCAAACCCATGGCAACTACCAGTCTTTAAACCTGTAATAACCTAATACAGCATAATATGTAAATAATATTATACATTTTTTGTTGGAGAAATAAGAAAAAAGTATAGATGTTGAGTACCCGTGGAGATTGTTTTTCAAATGTTTCCAACCCATGGTTAATTAAACCCATGAATGCTGACCCCACACACAGGCCCAGTGTGCTGGTTGTAATTACTGCAGACAAACTTTTTGTGCTGATTTTTGCAACATAACATTGTGCATCTAATGTTTTATAACTTCATCTCATTTTTTAGATTATAAATTGTAGTTTATGAACTTGGAGTGTAGCTCATTTTATAGAGTATTTGCTTAGCATGTACAAAGCCTGAATTTGTTCCTAGGCACCACATAAACAGGCATAGTGATCTGAACCTGTAATTCCGGCACTTGGGAAATGAAGACAAGAAGATCAGAAGTTCAAGTTTATCCTCAGTTATAGTGATTGCAAGGCTAGCCTGGGCTACATCCTATTGAAAAGGGAAAAAATGGTAATTTATTTTCCATATTAAAAAGGTAAAAGACAAGTGATGGTCATTACCATCGTGTGTAATACCCACACTATTGAGGCTAAGGTCAAAGGAGCATGAGTGCTGGAATTAAAGGCATGCAGCAACTCAACCCCAGTTTTTAGAAGTTATTTTAGAGGTTTCTTAAGAGCTTATATATTACAATATAGGGCACGTTGCCCACAGGTAGCTAACGTTGATATCACTTGTTCCTTGAGCTGTTGGTGGTAGCAATGGACTGAACAGGTAAGTTCTCCCATTTGGAGAACACTTTACTGGTTGGAAATTAACAGATAATGAGCTCTGTTGATAATTGTTAATGCTACTATTATTGATTGTGGAGTTTTGGTTTGAGTTTTTGGAGACAGTTTCATTTATAGTAAGCTAGCCTGAAACTCACAATATAGCTGAGGGTGAGCCTGAACTTCTGATCCTCCTGCCTTAGCTTCTCAAGTGCTGGGATTATGTATGTGACCACCACACCTGGTTTTATTTTCTTATATTGGAGTATTTACAAGCTTCGCTTGTGCTAATGCTTCATATGTGTTACTTCAGATAATCTACATGTAGAACCCTTTGGAAAGGTATTTACTGTTTGTCAGGTAAGGTTTTCTGGGTGGAGGTGTTTGTCCTGGGTTGTGTGATAAATAAGCTAGTTTTCTGGAGTCCTCTTGAGTCCAGCATCTAGGCTCTTCAGTGCCGTATTAGGATAAGTTCCAACTTCATCACCAATTATTGTGACTTTTTCCATTGCATCAAAATTTGAAGGTAAAATAGGAAATTTCCGTCTTCTGCTCTCCAGCTTTAGAAAGATTTATTGGGAACCCTGATAAAGGGATCACACTACAAGCTGGGCGTGGTGGCGCACGCCTTTAATTCTAGAGCTTGGGAGGCAGAGGCCAGAGGATCTCTGAGTTCCAGAACAGCCAGGGCTATGTAGACAGACTTTGTCTCAGGGAATGTGGGAAAAAAAGAGCCACAATACTATCTGGAAAGGGTCACTGCTAATGACCAGACAGACATAGGACCTTGGGCTAGCAGTCTATCCAGAAGCCCAGCCCAGACCTTTAATGTTCGTTCAACTCCGGGGATTTGAAGTAACCATCTCATTATAAAGCTTAAAATAGTTATCAGTGCTCTCATAAATTTAAATTGCTAGTCACAAAATCTAAAACAAAAGTGACCAGCCTGTAGTCTTTTTCCAGATCAGTTTCCCTAAGGTAATACGCTGACAACACAGCACTACTTATGTTGTTGTCCCCCTCACAGGTGTTTGTAAAATGTATGAAGAGCATCTGAAGAGGATGAACCCCAACAGCCCCTCCATCACCTACGACATCAGCCAGTTGTTTGATTTTATTGACGATCTGGCAGATCTCAGCTGTCTTGTGTAAGTATTAGCCACTGTATCTTTCAATTTGTATTTTTCGGGAGTTTTGTCAATTTATATAGTTACTAGTGTTTCACTTACATATAAATAAAAAGTTAAAATGAAGCTATAGAGCTGAAGGCATCAGAGGCTTGGCAGTTGCTAGTGTGCGGTGAGGATTGGGCCCTCCATTGTGGGCCATAACCCTGTAGGCCTTTTCAGGCCTTTTCTTGGGTTCTCATCCTCTTTCTTTTTCCTAAAGTAATTGTTTTCAGATTAAAACCGATCTTGAAGTTTAATTTATTCCTCCCTAGTGTAAACCGGGTTTGTTTTGTTCCCTTGGTATGATGTTCTAGATTCTAACATGCTTACTATAGTTGTATTTAAATTTTATTGTCAGTAGTACTGATGTAAATATCGTTCTGTACTCTACACCTTGAAGTAGACTAGACTGGCACTTACTTAATTAGGATATCTGAACACAGCATGATCCTAGGAAACTGTTCACTTTTTGGAATATTTCTCATAAAACTGCGTTAGTAAAGAACTCTTCTTTGTGTTTGATTAGGCGTGTTAGGCAGTGGGAAAGAAGCCTATGTAAACAACCTGTGGCCTTACCTCTCAGAAAAAAATTGATGTTGGTCATATAGAGCATTCCTTCTTTGGAGTTTATTTTTCTTATTGGAAATTGGCCCTATGTGTGGGGGTGCAGGCTTGTAATTGGGAGGGTGAGGCAGGAGGATGGAAAGTTTAGTTTAAGGCTAGACAACTTAGTGAGATTCTGTCAAAAGGTCAGCAGAGACTTGGGTGTTTGTAGCTCAGGGTAAACTGCCTACTTACCTCCCAGGCATGAAGCCCCATTTCGGTCTTTAGTACTGTGAACCATAATAGCTTGTCGCTTTCTACCTCGGTAGATATGGTGGGGGTTCTGACGCCTGGAATGTTGAGCTGTACTGTGTATAATGGATGACAAGATTTATGATCTGAAGCAAAATGAACCTTGCCCGGCATCACTTAGCTGTTAGGTGGTTTCACTTTAATTCTTGACTTTCTTACTTCCTTTTTATTTTTAAATATAATTGTAGCTACTTACACGAATATTTTTTTAAAAAGATAGAGCTAATTCAGATACTTAAAGTAATATCCCATGCTTCGTAACAACTTTGTGGGGTTTGGGTTGAGGCAGGGTTTTTCTATTTAGCCCTGGCTGTCCTGGAACTCACTCTGAGTAGACCAGGCTGGCCTTGAACTTAGAGATTCACCTGCCTTGCTTCCCAAGTGCGGGGATTAAAGGTGTGTGCCACCGCCTGGCTAACTTTAATTTTAATACATACTATCACTTGTCTACCTCTTTTTTTTTTTTTTTTTTTTTGTATGGGTGTCTTGTCTGAATCTTATGTCTGTTCACTACATGCATTTCTGATGCTCTCAGGCCAGAAGAGGGGTGTCCAGTCCTCTGGAACTGGAGTTACACACAGATGGGTGTGAGCCACTGTATGGGTATTGGGAATGGAATCCAGATCCTCTGGAGCCATCTTTTGAGCCCCTCCCCCATTCTGTCAATTTAATTCGTTTGTTTGTTTGAGACAGGGTTCCTCTGTATCCCTGGCTGTCCTGAAATTTGCTCTGTAGACCAGGCTGGCCTCAAACTCAAATCTGCCTGCCTCTGCCTCCAAGTGCTGGGTTTCTATGCCACCACACCTGCTGCTTCGTCTCTCTTGTTATACTACAGGATTTTTTGTTTGTTTGATATTTTCTGTGTATAGGTGTTTTGTCTGCATGTATGTCTGTATACTACGTGCAATGTACATGCAGTGCCTTCAGAAGTCAGAAGAGGACATTGGATCCCCTGATACTGGAGTCACAGAACCTTGTGATCTGCCATGTGGGTGCTGAGGATCAAACCCAGGTCCTCTGGAGAGCAACCAGTGCTCTTCACCACTCACTAAGCTGTCTCTCCATCCCTGTACTTCAGCTTTAGGATGTATTCCTCCATAGGCCAGCTGGAAAGCTTCTCTGTTCAAGTCCCATAAAGATATCTTGACTGGCTCAGTGTACTGACTCTGAAAACCTTCATTACCAATAGAGATCTGCTGCTGCTAGTCTTCCTGCCTTCCCCTTCTCTTCTGAAAGAGATGTTCTTCTGAACTTTCATCTGTAGGCCTTTGGTTTTTATTTTAAAAAGCAAATCTTAAAGCTATAGTTCCTTAAACAGCAGGAAATCATTATTGAAGTAATATTCTATTAGAGATATCTTAGTTGATTCAAAATAAATTTAGCAAGTCCAAACTTTGTACTAGTGTTTAGCTTTTGTTTTTAATCACTAAAGAAATTATAAAAATAGTTCAATAAAAATGGAAGCTATGGGGCTGGAGAAATGGCTCAGTGGTTAAGAGCACTGATTGCTCTTCCAGAGATCCTGGGTTCAATTCCCAACTATCACATGGTGGCTCACAACCATCTGCTATTCAATCTGATGCCCTCTTCTGGTGTGTCTAAAGAGAGTGACAGTGTACTCACATACATAAAATAAATAAATAAATCTTTAAAAAAAGGGTCTGGAGAGATGGCTCAGCGGTTAAGAGCGCCGACTGCTCTTCTGAAGGTCGTGAGTTCAAATCCCAGCAACCACATGGTGGCTCACAACCATCTGTAATGAGATCTGATGCCCTCTTCTGGGGTGTCTGAAGACAGCTACAGTGTACTTACATATGATAAATAAATTTTTTAAAAAAATGGAAGTTATGTAGAAGAAAAACAAGGTTTTTGGTCAGTAGGTGTGTTAACTAAGTTAAGAGTTCTGGACCTTGGCTTTTACCACCATAAGATTATACTAGGTGATACAAATCTGTTTGTTAAAACAGCAGCATTGGGCTAGAGAGATGGCTCAGTGGTAAAGAACACTGACTGCTCTTCCAGAGGACCTGAGTTCAATTCCCAGCAATCACATGGTGGCTCACAACCATCTGTAATGGGATGCCCTCTTCTGGTGTGTCTGAAGACAGTGACTGTGCTCATGTACATAAAATAAATAAATCTTAAAAAACAAAACAGGAAAACCACAGCAACATTGTCCACTTTTGATTCTCTTCATGTATGAAAATGTGCAGGTTGAGCACCCCAGGCAGTTCTGTGGGGCTCTAACTGACCACTGTAACTTTGCATGTTTCTTTCTGTCCTCAGTTACCGAGCTGATACACAGACATACCAGCCGTATAACAAAGACTGGATCAAAGAGAAGATCTACGTGCTCCTCCGTCGACAGGCCCAACAGGCTGGGAAGTAATTGAGTCAGAAGCATTAGGGGCTGGGGGTGGACTTGGAGCAGGTGCATACAGCGTGCTGTAGTGAACCTTTTGTACGATAGCAATCCTGTTTCCACTTTGTTACACTCGAGCCAAGATTGAATGTCTGACATGAACCGCGAATGATCTTTTCACTCTGAAGCCACCGTTGCCCCTTTGCTCCTTTACTTTCGTTTTTTTTACTTAAACATTTTTATGATAATTCAGATAGAAAGCGTTTTTGCCATTTAAGGTTGGTTCCAGTCCTTGAAACTGTCCGAGTCTGCTTTATAGCAGTGAGCGCACTAACCCTTCGTGGGGGTGGGGTGGGGACAAGGTTAGTTATATCCTCTGGGAAAGTCTTAGTGAAAAATAAAGAAATGTTCTGTAGTTGTATTTTCTCACTGAGTGGTTTCCTTATTTGTTGTTTGTCTCTAAATATTGAATTATCTGACCATTTCATTTTTAAAATCAGCAGGCTGCTACACAAAGAACTTAAGTTCACATTTGGACACATTTTGCTGTGATTTCTATGACAATAAGCCTTTACCTCCTTTTTTCCAGCAATCAATAAATCTCAATTGTAGTGTCAAGATTTGTATCTATTGTGGATACAAATATAAGATGCTTATAAACTCAATAGTAAGAGTACAACCCATGACAAATTGGAAATAGTCTAAATCCAAATGCATTTGGTGCACTGGACACATTGCTCTCCTCTCCTGGCTGCCTGGTGGCTGTGTCTCACCTCACTGCAGCTTCTCAGCATTGCTAGAGAATATCTAGACCTGGTGTCATCAGCTTAGAACAAAAGCAGAGTTCAAAACACAAAATGTGTGTTTTTCACACCATCCTAAGTTGGAAACCATTTATAACATTCTCTGGGTAGTCATTGTGCCCTGGGAATCTGCAGCAGTAAATACTAACTGCTCACTCTTCTATGGAAGGTATTAGGGTGAAGGGAAGACCACAGAAAATACAGAAAGTCATCTTGTTTTGAATACAGTGGTCCTGTGATGACAAACACATCATGCCGGCCTTCCAGTCATTGAGTGCTGCACACTCCTGTTTCGTGGGAGTCAGCATCTTCACACTGTGACATTGATAGTTTACAGGGAGGTTCGTGGCTGGCCTAATGTTCCCCCTGTTTCCTTCCCCATCTCCTGCATTAGTCCTTCACTCTCTGTTGTATGCACAATCAAATTCTAAAATTGATATTTATTGTGGCACTGGGGATGAACTTGAGACCTTACACGCTGAAGTCATACTCTTAGCACTGAGTCCCAGCCCTGCATATCTTAGTGGAAGTATCACTGTACCACGGAATTATTAAAACTAGAGTACCTGACAATTCCAGCAGCGATGCTCACCAAGAATTAGCCTGACTTAAGGCTAAAAATCTCAAATAGCTGCAGAGCTAAGTCGAGTGGACCTGTTTTTAACTGCATCTGTCCTAATTGTGTTTCTCTAGCATGACTGCTTTGTTTAAGGTATAATAGAACAAATCTGGAGGGAGTGGGACCCTTCATTCTCCAGCTTGGTTGTAGGTTATGATAGACATAGATAGAAGCTACAGCCTCTGTCAAGTTGACAGAGCTAGGCAGCACATCAGCCAGACAAGTGCTTCTCTTCCATGGTAGTAATCCTCATGGTGGTTCATCCGTCTTCCCAGGGATTATCCTCCACACAAAGACACAGCTCATGTACAAGAGATGAGTTGAATAACAGCCACCCTAACCTAGATACTTCATGCACAAGTATCACCTCTCATAGCTGAGTGTCTTAGAGCAAGAGGTGGGTGCATCCCCATTAGGAGAGTCACTATAGAGAAATAGCTGTTTCCTGCCTTGGGTCTGTAATTTTTCCCAGGCTAGGTATAATTTGCCATATAAGGGGTCATTGCTTACATAACCAACAATCTTGCCTAGTAGTATATTACATCTCAAGAAGAAAACTGAAAAATCAATCCACAGTCATTTGTGGAGCAGAAGTTTCCTTGATCCCTTATCTGCAGACATGTAAGAAGTCTAAGACGGTCTGGTTGCCAGCTCATGAAGGAAACACCTCTTTCTAAATTTGGAGGATTTGTTTCTGAAACATTCTCATGTTGCCAACCTGGCTGCAAACTCCTGGGCTCAAGTAGTTCTTCCCCTTTATCTCCTGAGCAGCTGGGGTCAGGTCACACACTGGCTAGAGGGCAGTCTAAGCTGGGCCTTAAAGGACAGCAGGATGCTAGGCCAAGCAGTAGGGGATGTAGTGTTGGAAGTGTTTGAAGGATAGTAAGCCATTGCGTTTGCAGTAGAGACCATGTAACAATAAAAACCAGGGAAACTATGACCACAGTGCCTTCAACATCAAACCAAGGCTTAGCCCTAATTCCATAGGCTACAGGTATCCTTAAAAGATTTTCAGTCATAACCTGTCAGATCTTTGCATGAGGAGGATTAGGCACTCTGCTTTGTAGACTAGATTAGAAAGCCAGAGAATGTAATATCCTCAAAGCCTAGTCCTGGGAGTTTTTCAGTGAAACAGGTAAGGTGAGAATTACAAAAAGGCTTTTGATTTGCATTTCAGGAGGTCTTTGCAGCAGCGTACTATAAAGACACTTGGCACATTTGCAGGTAAAGGGGACAGGAGTGTGGGGCGGGTGTTACGCCTGATCTTGATGTTCCCGAGTCAGGGCTGGAGGATCTCCAGCTTGAGGTGGGGGAGGGCCTCACTGTAACATCCTGTTTTAACCAGGAACATGCTTGCTCTCCCTCTCCCTGTCCCTGTCTCTCGCCATCTCTCTTCCTCTTCCTCTTCCTGTCCCTCTCTCTCTCCCTCTCCTTCTCTTCTTCCCTGTCATAAAGGACTTTACCCTCAACTATGATCCTGTTGCTTTTGTTAGGGATTTTATAGCAATGGGAAAAGTAACTTAAGACAACTAACTAAGTTCACTGAAAACTTAAAAAGAGTGTGGTGATACAAAATGGTAACTTTCTAGAGTGGACGTGTGTGTGTGTGTGTGTGTGTGTGTGTGTGTGTGTGTGTGTGTGTGTGTGTGTGAGAGAGAGAGAGAGAGAGAGAGAGAGAGAGAGAGAGAGAGAGAGAGAGAGAGAGAGAAGGGGGGCAGTGGTGGCGCACGCCTTTAATCCCAGCACTTGGGAGGCAGAGACAGGCGGATTTCTGAGTTCAAGGCCAGCCTGGTCTACAGAGTGAGTTCCAGGACAGCCAGGGCTACACAGAGAAACCCTGTCTCGAAAAACCAAAAAAAAAAGAAAAAAAGAAAAACCGAAAAAAAGAAATTAGAGAGAGAGAAAGTCTAGAACTTATCAAATAGGCTAGAATGCTTGACCAGCAAGCCCCAGGGGTCCACCTGTCTCTGGTTTCCTAAAGCCAGAAGTCCAAGCTGACTTTTTAAAAATATGAGTCCTGAGTATTGAACTTGGGTCCTCATGCATGTCAGGCAAGCCCTTTACTGACTGAGCTGTTTCTAGCCCTAAAATTTGTTTTGTTTTGTTTTTTTCTTTTAATGAGGGTAATTTACTCACATGTGTAAGCAGAGAACATGTCTAAGGCTTTTATTTTTATTTCTTTCATTTTTTGAGATTATAATTGCACAATTTACCCTTCCCTTTTCTTGCTCCAAATCCTTCCATGGATCCCTCTCTGCTCTCTTTCCAAGTCATGGCCTCTTTTTTTCATTAATCATTGTTACATGCGTGTGTGCAAATAGATACAAATTTTCCAGGTCATAAAGACAACCTGGAAAAATTGTACGAGCCAGAGGAGCAAGGGGTTTTGCTGTGAAAATGTCAGAAGCTTCACCCATGAAGTCTCACCAAGATGGCTGCCTAAACATGAGCTAACCAACAACAGTAGGCTGGGCAGTGGTGGCACACACCTTTCATCTCAGCACTCCAGATGCAGAGGCAGAGAGAGCTCTGTGAGTTTGAAGCTAGCCTGGTCTAAAGGACAGCCAAAGCTACACACAGAGAAACCTGGGAAGGGTTTGGAGGGTGGGGCATGACCAACAATAGACATGCTAATATGCATGGGGAAAGCTCTGGAGGCTTCAGCCGTAAACAAAGAACTTACTGGCAACTTCTGCTGAGCCTGGGAGAAGAGGTCTTCCCCAGGGAAGAATGCCCCAGTTATCAAATACCAGGTGGCCATCCCTGAAAACAAACATACACAATTAACATGATACAGACTCGGGTTTTTGTTTTTAATATATTGGTCTGCATGCTACAATTTTTCAAACCCCAGAAAACTGGATTCTGTCAGAGTTTGGACCAGCGAAAATAAAAGGCAAAAATTACCCAGACTTCCACCGCCACAATAGAATAATAAAGCCTAGACTAATAAAATAAGCAGCTGTTCCACTCTAGAGGTGCTAGGCAACGAGGCAACTCGGGGGTAAGAACTAGGAGAAAGCAGAGGGAGTCCCACACCTCTGCCTGGATGAATTTTTCTGGGTGGCAGACATGGGGAGTGTCCACATAGGGACTGCTGCCTTGCAACTGAGGAGACCGCTTAGAACCCAAGTGAAGTTGAAGCAACTGGGAGTCACAGCGTGTGATGGCTTTGAAAATACTGGGCCTAGGAGGTGAGGCCTTGGAGTGGGTGTGGCCTTGTTAGAGGAAGTGTGTCATTCTGGGGGTGGGATTTCAGACCTTCCTCCTAGCTGCCTGAGAGTCTTCTGTTTGCCTTTGGAATAAGTAGAACTCTTACCTCCTCCAGCGCCATGACTGCCTGGAAGCTGCCATGTTTCCTGCCATGATAATGAACTGATCCTTAGAATCAATAAGCCAGCCCAATTAAATATTGTCTTTTACAAGTTGCCTTGGTCATGGTGGCGCTTTACAATAATGGAAACCCTAAGACATAGGACAAAGATTGGGACAAGAGGAAGCTGAACAGAGGATCTTCCAGAGTCCCAGGGAGCAGGCACATGGAGGAATCGGCAGAACGGCTTGCTCCTCAGTTTCATGTTCTATACAATCCATGTCTGTAAGACTCTGGCGAGCCTTAACTTACCAGAGATCCCCCCATCCCCCGAGTGAACAACTTGGAGTCGGAGATCGAAGCAAAAGCAAGAGGAATTTTATTGTTCCAGCATGCTGGGGTCACCCTGCACAGGAGGGAGGGAGAGAACGACCTTGCGCAGCCCATTCAGCAAGCTTTAATACAGTTTCCAGGGGCAGAATAGAGCATCAGCAACTAGACACACTATGATTGGCAGAACAGTGTGCCCTTTAAACTGATTGGTCTTTAGGGAATGAGGTAGTAGGGGTTTAATCATGTAAGTACACGGAAACTGTCCTCAGACACACCAGAAGAGGGCATCAAATCTCATTACAGATGGTTATGAGCCACCATTGCTGGGATTTGAACTCAGGATCTCCGGAAGAGCAGTCAGTGCTCTTAACCACTGAGTCATCTCTCCAGCCCCCATAATAATAATAATAATAATAATAATAATTATTATTACTTTTGGGTTTTTTTTAAGATTTATTTATTTTATGTATGTGAGTACACTGTAGCTGTCTCCCATTACAGATGGTTATGAGCCACCATGTGATTGCTGGGAATTGAACTCAGGACCTCTGGAAGAGCAGCCAGTGCTCTTAACCACTGAGCCACCTCTCCAGCCCCATACTTTTGGTTTTTCGAAACAGGGTTTCTCTGTATAGCCCTGGCTGTCCTGGAACTCACTCTGTAGACCAGGCTGGCCTTGAACTCAGAAATCCGCCTGCCTCTGCCTCCGAAGTGCTGGGATTAAAGGTGTGCGCCACCACTGCCCGGCTTCATTATTTTTGAGACAGGATCTCAGCTCTAGTTCTAGGGATCAAATGCTGAGCCTTGTACATGATAGAGCAGAAGCTTGTACAAAAGCATTTTTGACAAACATTGATTTTGGAGTTTTGAGACAGGGTATCACATATTCCTGGCTGGCCTCAAACTTACTACATAGCTATAGATGACCTCAAGCTTCTGATCCTCTGAGTACTGGGATTACAGGTGTGCCACCATACAGGGTTTGGGCTTTTTGTTTTGCTTTATTTTAAAACAAGATCTTGCTATGTTGCCTAGACTCAGGCAGTCCTCCTTCGTCATCTTACTGAATGGCTGAGACTATAGGTATGCGCCACTACATACAGCTCCAATATAGTCAATTCCTATTTCTCAATGTAAAAAAAAAAAAAAAAAAAACTCAATTAAAAAATTGTAAAGATTCTTAGATAAAATCAGAGGTAACTGACTGCCAGCATGTTTGTACTACAAGAGACCAAAGGAACCTCTGCAAGCCAGGTCAATAAAACAGATGAACACAGGGGCCGGAGAGATGGCTCAGCAGTTAAGAGCACTGACTGCTCTTCCAGAGGTCCTTAGTTCAAATCCCAGCAACCACATGGTGGCTCACAACCATCGGTAATGAGATCTGATGCCCTCTTCTGGGGTGTCTGAAGACAGCTACAGTGTACTTACATATAATAAATAAGTCTTAAAATAAAACAACAACAAAAAAAAGAAAAAGAAAACCAGATGAGTATATAGCTATGTGGGGCCAGAGAGAGCAGGGGCCAGAGCGAGAATAAAAAAAAGTGTCTGAGGACAGCTACAGTGTACTTACATATAATAAATAAATCTTTAAACAAAAACCAGATGAACACATAGCTGTACACGAGCATCACACGAGCATCACAGATGGGAAACTTGTGGGCAATCTCTTGTTTCGAATCTTATTTTCTATTTGTGTGTAGACAGGTGTGTGCAGGTGCATGTGCCTGCACTTGCACACATAGAGGTCAGAGGTCAACACTGACTAACTTCCTCTATCCCTCTCTATCTCACTGATACAGAGTCTCTCACTGCACCCTCACTGGTTGGCTAGAGTGGTTGGCCAGCAAGTGCCGGGATCTGCTTGTCTCTGCCTCCCAGTGCTGGAATTACAAGTGTGCACTACCGTGCTTGGCTGCTTTTTTTTAACTAGAGTGCCGACAATCCAAAATCGGATCTTCATGCTTTTTCAGCAAGCATTTTTCCCACTGAGCTATCTCCCTAGCATTTATTTTTAATTTTTTTTTTAATAAAACATTCACCTAGACTGGCCAGGTGGCACGTGCCTTTAATCCCAGCACTTGGGAGGCAGAGGCAGGTGGAACTCTGGGAGTTGGAGGCCAACGTGGTCTACATAGCAAGTTTCAAGATAGCCAGGACTACATGGAGAGACCTTGCTTTAAAAAATCACCTCTTAAAGTAAAAACGTACTGTGGGGTTTATGACAAGCCAGTAGGCATGTATGACAGTACAGCTGAGGGTACAGCCCAGCTGCTAGAGTGCTTGCCTCCCTAAGCATGAAGCCCCGAGTTCAACCTCTGGCACCCTAGAAATTGTGTGTGATGACACACATTTGTAATCCTAGTGCTTGGGAGGTAGAGGCAAGAAGATCAGATGTTCAAGGTCATCCTCAACCACAGGGAATTTGAGGCCATCATGGGCTACATTAGACCCTGCTTCAAAAATCAAACCTCAAACCAAACCACCAAAAAATCCACATGTAATAAATTGCTCCTGAGGAGATTTGACAGGCACTTAATCTAAATGTTTAATGTCTGGGCCTAAGGAGAGGTCAAACATTCTACATTTTGCAAAACTTCCAGGTAGGTGGCCGTACTTAGAGTAACAAGGTACCCCACACGATACAGCTTTTCGTGAGGTAACAGAAGAAAGTGCCTGGCACAGTAGATGCACAGTGATTAGTGACTGAAGAGAGTGAAACGATACAAGGCACAGGTTCAGCTGTGAAAACAGAGTGGTCTCTGGCAGTGTGGGGAAGAGCATAAACTTTATTACCAGGTGCTACCCATAGTTGGGGGTGAGGGCATTGGCATGGGAGGAGAGGACAAGGAAACAGGTGACATGCACATTATAGAAAGGTCAGCCAAATGGTAGGCTAGCCCCCCCAGGTGAGTGACAGGTGACAGGGTGGAGGGACCGAGAGTCTGAAGTCATCAGGACATTTACGAGATAGCAAGGCTGGAAGAAGCGAGCTCACGGTCCAGTGGCGGTGTGTGTGTGTGTGTGTGTGTGTGTGTGTTGGGAACCTTTGGGGAGTCATTTCCTAGTGATTTACTCTTCTGTCTACTCCAATTCTCAGCTTGAGTCATCAGCCATCTCTAAGAAAGATGTTTTGTCTTTGAAGACAGCAAGCAATCCTTTCTGCTACATTTGAGGGCCTGTGCCAACTCATCCTCCACACACCTTTCTCTTTTGTAATTATATCCTTGCACTGGATGCCAGACTCCAGACATATTGTGGAAAGGTTGGTCTAAAAGCCTCTTCAGTGCCAAACGTAATTTGCTTTATGCTTCTCGAGAGAACAGAGAGAAGCTAACAAGAACTGATTACATCACTTTAGCTGAGACAGGCCCTGGGTCCTTGTCAAGAGATGTTTGAATTTAAGGCCTCTGGACTGTAATTTCAGAGAAATGGGATAGATCATGGTTTCTTTCTTAGAAGCCTGGGCCTGGATAGCTGCCATGGTTGTGCTAACCCCCACTTCTACCTACAGGTGTTGGTTTAGGATATCTGTCCTGCCACAGGGCTGCAGGCTTAGCCAACTACATTGCTCCTGAGGCCTCAGAAAAAGAAAGTGTAGGTGAGCCTTCCAGTGTCTGCTCCAAGGTGAATAGGTGAAGGATACCCAGCAACACTGAGGCCTTCCCCTCAGTGGCCCTGGCCATCTGAGACTGCTTTGCCTTTGACCCTTCATGAGGTCAGTCGGAAGCCTGTGGAAACACAGCCATCACCTCCACAGTGATGTGGTTCCAGGAAGGGCTGTCACTCACCCAGTTATCACTCCAGCCCCAGTGGCAGGTCACAGATGATAGAGGAGTGTTAGCAGGGGATTTGAGGTGCCGGTAAGTGAAAGGCCATTGAGGACAAATGCTGCCAAGACTGAGGAACTTCTGTGGCTCTAAGAGGTCTAAATTAAAAACCCTGATGTGCCCAGAGTCAGGCCTTCTGAACATGTTCAAAACATGGTCAGTGGTTCTCAACCTGTGGGTCATGGTGACCCCTTGAAGTTGTATAGCGCATCGTCACATCATGTTCATAACAGTAGCTAAATTAAAATTATGAAGTAGCATTGAAATAATTTTATGGATGGTTCCATGAGAAACTGTATTAAAGGGTTGCAACAATAGGTAGGTTGGGAAACTCTGATTTGGACTGAGAAATACTCTTTCTTTTGTGTGAGAAGCTGTGCCTAAGATAACTATGTATACCAGACCTATGTGGTCTTTGTGACAGGAGAGCATTTCTGTGGTCTCACCAGTTTTTCCTGTGCTGCCGACTGTAGACACTGGTATCATGCAGTTGATATAAGAGTCTGGGTCATTCTTAACAGGCCTCAACAGGGGGCAGTGTTGGTGGCCCCCACAGGAGCTAGAGAGTTCTGTCCTAGAGCCACCGATTGGAAGTCACTCAGACTTTCCCACAGAGACCACCTTCTCCAGGCCAGTGAGTAGTTTTCTGAACAGCTGTCCTGCAGGTCTGGTAAATGCCAAAAAGTTTCATAGAAACATGGGGTTTGGGGTTTCGAAGATGATTCAAGGGGTAAAAAGCACACTACCTAAGGTTGGATCCCCCAAATCTACTGAGTACCAGATAGGGTAGTGTGTGTCTAGAACCCAAGCTCCTATGAAGAGAGATTGAGATACAAGACTCCTTAGAAGCACACAGGCCTGCCCGCAAGCCTGATACGTACAAACAAGACTGTTTTACAAGGTTGAAGGTGAGGATCAACCCCAAAAGTTGTCCTCTGACTTCCACACACATATTATATCATACACACATACATACACACAAAGGAGGAGGGAGGGAGGGAAGGAGGCTTTGACCCTCCGTGCTGACATCTCTCTGCTCGGGCTCTACCCCGCCACCTCCCCAAGCCCCCGTCTTTCTTTCTCGGGGTTACTCTGCAGACACTGCCCATTCACACGGGTGACTTCACATTCCTGTGGCAGCCATCAAATGGCAGCTAGGCTACTTCCCCTTCACTTTCATCTCAACGAGTGTGAGCAATCCGCAATCTTCCCACAGCTCTCAGGCTCCTGGGCTTTTGTGTACTGTGCTGTAATAACAGTGCTACTGATGAAATACTGCCAGAAAGAAAGTATGAAAAGATTCCTGCCGCCATCATCTTACCACTGCCTGGGACCCTCCAGCATCCCAGCTTCAGAGACAAGGGATCACTTTTCATGTAGACACTTTATGGTTCTCCCTGAAGCACCGAAACGTGCCAGGAAGCTGAAGTTGAACACTGAGGGCTGCTTTGGTTTTCTACTGAATTATGTTAAAAGGGCATTAAATTGACAACGTTGCTAAGCGCATCGGTAAGATCCCACCGTCTCCACTGCCTCTTGTGACGATTTTGCGTCTGGCACAGCATCCTGAGAGGGCAGCCCCTGCATCAGGTTGCCTCAGGATGAAGGATTTATGTTTTTTTTTCTTTTTTAAAGATTTAATAACAGTGGTTATTACAATTTCTATTGTTTTTTTTACATTCATTGATTATGTGTGTGGTATGCACACTTTCATGTTGCACGTGAGAGACCAGATCTTGGGTTAGGACTCCATCTTAGAGAACTCCATCTTAGGGTTCACTCCTAAGGTTGAACTCTCTAGCACCAGTTTCCAGGTTATTCCCCAACAAATCTGCACTTCCAGGTTACAAGCCCACCCCTAGCATTTTACTTCCTAACAACCACCAATCAGGAGAAAAGCAGAAGTTAAGTTTATGGTTTGGCTCACAACACCAGCCAATTATGTTAAAGGGCAAATAAAATTCTGCAGTGGCCCCCAATTAGATGTGTGCTGGGCTAGATACCTCCTTCTTGCCTCTATAAATACCTGCTTAAAATTAGACTTGGGGCTACACCCTCCCTTTCTGCTACATCAGAGACGGTGGTGTGGCCCAAGCCTGAGCTGGAATAAAGACCCCAGTGTGAGCCGGGCAGTGGTGGCGCACGCCTTTAATCCCAGCACTTGGGAGGCAGAAGCAGGTGGATTTCTGAGTTCCGAGGGCAGCGTGGTCTACAGGTGAGGTCCAGGACAGCCAGGGCTACACAGAGAAACCCTGTCTCGGAAAAACCCCAGTGTGACTGCATCAGAATCGGCTCCTTTTGGGGTCTTTTGGGGTTTGAAAACACTGAACTGACACAACACATGTGCATGCATTTATGCATGCCCTACACAGCATGCTTGTTGAGGTCAGAGAACAACAGAACAACTTACAGGGGTCCATCATCTGGGTCCCTGGGCATCAAACTCGGGTTGTCAAGCCTGGTAGCAAGCACCTTTATCAGCTGAGCCATCTTGATGGACCCTTACTGCCATTTTGATTATTTTCTGTGATGTTGGAATACACACTGAAATATTTACAGATAAAGTGGCATATTGTCCAGAGTTCACTCCAAACAATTCTATGGAAAGGTATAGCTGAAACAGGAGTAGTCATGCAACAATAATTACTGACAGTATGGAAAGGTATTAATCGATATTTTTTCCTGTACTTGAGATTTCCCATCTTGATACCTTATGAAGGTAAAAAGCATTGACTGTGAAGTTGTGTTGGCCTTGACGTCTGCAGACCTGGCTTTATTTACATAGCCTCTCTCTTACTCTCCCCCTCTCTGTCCTCACTAGAAGCCACCCAAGCTAGAGGGGCGCTGCTTTCTCAGAGTAGCGCCTATGTAAGCCACAAAAAGAGCTTTTGTGTTGGAGATCTCTTTCTTTGTGTAATGGGGGGGTCATACTATGTAGCCCAGGTTAGCCTTGACCTTGCTGTCCTCTGGCCTCAGTCTCCTGAGTGCTGAAATGACTCTACCCAAGAAAGAGAGCTTTTCTCTGGACTGTTTCGCTGCTTGAGGGAGGAACTCACAGGAAGCTGAGATGACTCTGCTGTGTCAGCTAGCCATTCTACAGGTCTGAGAAGTAGCAGAGGGACTTTTGGAGCTACTGAAGCTGCATTTCCAACACACTAATATGCCTCACCCAGGGCTATGAATCAAGACAGCACTTCAAGCTAAATCCTAGTGATATTTGAAAGCTCCTGTAACTCCCCTCCCTAAGATTGCTTCTGTCCAGAAGCAGGGCCTGACACTTTCCATTCTGATCTGATAGCTGTACAGCACCAGCTTTTGTGATGCTGTGATACCTCGTCTCAAGCCTCTTAATGTGCCTCCCTAGTCTTCTGTGGTCTGGGCAGGATACATCACACAGGGGACCCTAGAGAACTCCTGTTGAGGAGACAGAGGACTTATTGATATGATAGTTGATATTGAAAATGTCACCCTAACTTTAGACCATTCCTAACTGAGAACTACCAGTCTCTGGGGTGGCTGTGGTCACTGGTAATTTGCAAAAGTGGGTTTTTGTCTGAGATCAGCCATTGGTTATACCATCCCACAGATCCCAAGGACAGAGCAAGGGAGGCCAAGGACTGGGATGTTTCTTATGTAGATTAGCTGACAACTTTACTCCATGACATCACCCTTCATCCTGAAAGCTGGCTGAGCCCATCTGAAGTGGCTCTCCCTGCTTCCTAGGGGAAGCAGTCAGCTGCTGTTCACACCTGAGAGCAGGGTGGGAGGCTTCATTTCTCACTTTCTCCTTTGGTCCGCAGTCCCTGCCCTTGGTTCTTACACATCCTCTTATTGGCCCCTAATGACTGTGCCAGTGCCTTGGCTCAGGCCTTCATCCCTCCCAACAGCCCATTTCCCGGCTGATCACTCTTCAAGGTAGCTCTGTGTCCTCTAGTCAGTCCCCATCCTCTTGTCACAAATGACCAAACAAGGAAAGGGGCTCGTTTGACTTATGTAACCAAACTTGTGCCTGAGCATGGGTGGGACTGAGGGGCCAGGGGAACCAGGGATGCCAGCCTTTTCATGAAACGGTCCCATTTCCCTGAAGCAGCAGGTCACTCTTCCCACAGATCAGCTTCTTCCTCTTGAAGAGGAGCATGGTTGTCCATAGGGTCATCCGATTGTACCATCTGTGTGTGTACCTATGTGAATGCTCGTGTGTGTATGTACAAGATGCACACGCGCATGTGTACACGTATGTGTAGAGGCCAGAGGAAGGCACTGGATGTCTTTCTCAAGCACTCTCTATTTTTCAATTCTATTTATTTATTTATTTATTTATTTTTGAGAAATAGTCTATTATAAACTTGGGCTGTTCTGGAACTCACTATATAAACCCAGATGGCCTTCAACTCACAGATATCTGACTAACTCTGCCTCCTGAGTGTTAGAATTAAAGGAGTGTGTCAATACTTCCAGCTCTACTTATTTCAAAATGTAATGCACATGAAACTTGGAGGAGCCTGTTCTTCTACCATGAGGGGTCCGGGAACTAAACTCGGTTCGTCGAGCTTAGCAGCAGAGGTCTTTACATGGTGAGCCTTCCCATTGTGCCTGGCACTCAGCGATCAGGTAGGCTGGCCAGCAAACTCCAGGGATTGCCCTGTCTCCACATCCCTCCCCCAGTACTCTGCATACTACTGCTTCTTGCTTTTTAGTGAGTGGTGGGATCTGAACTCAGGTCTTCATGTTTGTACAGCAAGCACTTTACAGACTGAACCATCTCACCAGCCCAACTATTCCACTGTTATCTGGCCATGGCTGGTTCGCACCTGTGATGGCACAGAGACCCTGAGCTTGGAGCCAACCTGGACTACATTAAGAGACAAAGCAGCATCACTTTAAAAAGACTCACTCAAGTCAGCGTATCCATACATGTCTTTAATCCTAGCATTTGAAAGGCAGAGGCAGGTGGGTCTCTGAGTTCAAGGGCTGTCTGGTCTACACAGCAAATTCTGGGGCAGCCAGGACTTGTCTCAACTCCCACCCCAACCTCCACGTAAAAGGGAGGAGTGGGAGGTGAGAAACCTAAGTGGAGACTCAGAAACAAGTTTAAACAAAGAGCCAGGCCCCGGGGTGAAGTACATCTGGCCAGCTGCAGCTGCTGGGAGTCACCGGTCCTCCTGCTTCATTCTTTTTTGCACTCAGGAGATACAATTTTCTAGCAACCCTCCCACCCAAAATGGCCAGGCCAGAGCTGTTTGTGGCCTTGGCACTAAAACAAACCAATCATTTTAAAAGTCAACTTCTTCACAAACCTCTTACCCAATCATGTAATGCCAAGGCTGAACAACCCTTGCTTGCGGGTTTTTTTTCTTCCTTTAAAAACCCCTTCTCCTAGCCAGGCAGTGGTTGCACACACCTTTAATCCCAGCACTTGGGAGGCAGAGATAGGTGGATTTCTGAGTTCGAGGCCAGCTTGGTCTACAGAATGAATTCCAGGACAGCCAGGGCTACACAGGGAAACCCTGTCTCAAAAAAACAAAACAAAACAAAACAAAAAATCCCTTCCCCTAGACCTCTGGGCAGCTCTCCTATCCTGTTGCATCAGGAAGGTTTGTGGCCCAAGCTTGCGAGCTTGAATACAGACTCTCGTGTGCTTGCATCAGAGTTGTGGTTCCTGCTGCTCTCTTTGGGGTTTTTGCAATCTGGGCACAACTGAGGGAAGTTTGTTTGTTTTAAAGACTATTCAGATAAATATTCCTAAAGAAATATTCTGATTGGCTCACTTCGGGTCACATGGCCTATGAAAAGAGGCTCCATTTTGTCCTAGTTTTAACTGTTTAGTGCCCTAACCCTACCCAGCCTGGAAGAGCACATCCAGCTGAGTGAGCAACCTCATTCAGCCACACCCACACCCCTGAAAGCCCATTGTTTTACAACCTAAGACAACTTGCTTAATCAAATGAACTGAAGCTTTGGAGACCTGGTGTGTAATGTTGTGATTTGGGGCTTTATAATCTTTCCTCACTTTGAGGGTCGTTGGAGAGGTGGAGAGTCCTTTCTGGCATGAGCCTGCTCTCAGACACTGAGAACTAAAGGACTCTTCACTGACTGGCATTCTCCTGCAGGCACATCTGTGTGCTGGGCATTCTCTAATACAACCTCCTTAAGGATCCTCATTAAATGGTGGCACACCCTGTGTAGACCCCAATAAGGGTGATTTGCTAATAAAGTTCTCCTAATAAGTAAAAGACATCAGAGGTCATGGAGTCTTCCTCTAGTCCAGAGTATTAGGAAAGCAATGGCTTCCACCCTAAGTGTTCTCTCTTAAATAGTTTACTCTGGGGCACCAAGCTGCCATGTTGCAAGAGGGCCCTTACACAGATGGCCCATGTGAGCAAGCATAGATCAAAATCAACAGCTGGGACTTGAGCACTCAGGGGTTCCTCTAAGCCTGAGGTCACATCAGGTCACTGAGACTTGAAAGAGCAGGTGGAGTGGGGATCTGCTGTGTGAGGGTCCTAACTGTGCTTACGGAGGGTGCCTGAAAGACCTGCAGAGCAATGGAGGAGAGAGTCACCCAGGATAGGGTTGGGACAGGTGGGGTCTGAACTGAGCACTGTAGAGAGCCAATAGGGAACCCTGTGGGGTTGGGATGAGATGCGCTCTACTCTGACATTTATCCTGCCAGGCCAGTGCTGGCTTCAGCCAGGCCTTGCATGAATAATTCACCTGGAAGGAGGTGCCCTGGTGGCTTCCACACCTAGGACAGACATCAAAAGCCAGCTCCTGCCCAAGGAGTTGGCCCCACCCCTCTAGGCCACCTTCCCAGTTACACAGTCCCATCATTCTGTTTTTTTTTTGTTGTTGTTGTTGTTTGTTTTTGGGTTTTTTTGTTTTGTTTTTACGAGACAGGGTTTCTCTGTGTAGCCCTGGCTGTCCTGGAACTCACTCTGTAGACCAGGCTGGCCTCGAACTCAGAAATCCGCCTGCCTCTGCCTCCCGAGTGCTGGGATTAAAGGCGTGCACTACCTCTGCCCGGCCTCCCATCATTCTGTTTTATTTTCTCCATTCACCTCTCAGGACAATCCTGTTCATCTTCTATCACACTGTTTGTGTTATTCCTCGAGGGTACATGTGTCTGGAAGCCAGGGGCTTTGCCTGTATTGTTTACTGTGGTCTTTGTGCCCAGAATAGTATGCACAAGGTGATAAGCATGTATCCTATTATTTTCTTTACCTACAGGCTTTGAACATCTCTCATGTACCAGAGCCAGTACCATGTACCAGAACAGAGCAGATATGGACTCAGTCTGGGGCCTGGCCTCGGTGCTGGCTTGTGCAGCTTTGCAGGGCTGATGCTGAGTATGAAGGCCCCACACTTGACTTGATTCTATTATTACTTTGAAACTCTTGTTCTTGCACGTATGTGTGTGTGGTGTGCATGCCTGTATGTATGTGTGCTTGCATGTGTGTGCACATATGTGTGTGGGTACATATCCCCGTGTATGTGCAGGCAGATGGCGGTAAGAAGCAAATATCCAGTGCCTCTCTTGATTAATCTTCACTTTATTTACTAAGCACGTTCTCGCTGAATCCAGAGCTGGCCAGCTCCTTGTCTTGCTAGTCAGGTTGCCCTAAAACCCTCTCTCTGGCTCTGACGGCTGGGATTACAGGGCAGTGCTATGCCTATCCAGCTTTGTGTGGATGCTGACCATCCAAATTCAGTTCTTGTGCTGGCTGGGCCAGCACTTTACTCACTGAACCATCTCCCAGGCCCAGTTTGGATCCATGTTTGTGTGTGGGGAGGAAGGGTAAAAGCTCATAGTTTATTGTCTTCATAATGAAATCGACTTAGAGCTGGATCACCTGGCCCTTTCTCTTCTCATTGCCTCCCAGGTCAAACGCTTGCATCTCTTACTAGCCAGCGTCCTTTAGCTCTGCAGTGGCGCTCAGCTCAGCACACTCAAATCTCAGCACCATCTTCTTTGTAGTTTTAGCCTTTTCATGGAACATAGGCTTAGTCTGCCCACCACAGCCGCTCTGTCTCCTGTCATCTTGCTGCTTTCCCTGGGCAGACAGAGAACCCTTGCCTTTCTTGTATTGTGTCGCCTTGTGGGACTGGTGCTAGCTACATCTCTTGCAGAATGTCTAGTGGACCTCAGGAATGCTCACCATGTTCCAGGGATCAATATCAGCTCAGAAAACCCACTTTCGGTTACTAAAGACACAAACTCTATGGCCTCTGTTTTCCTTTCACTAAGGCTGCTCTTCATCCCACTCCCAGAGAGCTTGCCACAGGGTCACCTTGCAAAACAACTGAGGCCTGTGCCTCTTCTCTGTGCACAATTGTGAATCATCTTAACAGAATTGTTTTAATATTTAAAGAATTGTAAAGAATATGTGTTTTTCAGAGATGGGGTAGTTTAAAAATAAATTTGGGGAATCAGATATCGTTGGATTCCAGGCCCAGGCCTTTCCTAGCTGTGTGACCTTGAGTGTGGCAAACACTATCTGAGTCCGGACTTCATTACAGGTGGAGGTGAGCACGGGGCCCAGCCCATTGAGTTGCTGTAGAATTAGATAAACTAACACTATAAGCAACCAGAGAGTGTCCTGGGAATCCAAAAGGCAGGTCTCTCCACCATCCACACACCCTTTCTTTGCCTCTCCCCTCTCTCCTATGCACTCCTGGGAGGGAAAATCTGGGTCACTGTGAGTGGCTGCTTAAGTGAGAGGAATAATGAGGAGAGAAACTTAGGGATTTTAGCCTTCGGGAAAGCAGCAACACTTCAGTTAAAAATTGCCTGAGCAAATTTGACTGTGGACATTTGCAATTTGTATGCAAATAAATGAGACTCCTCTATCCTGAGCTGAGACGTAGCCCTGGGCCAAAGCTTGCAGAAGGGCCCTGCTTGGGTAGAAACCTCTATGAGCTTCCCTCCGATGCCAGTTTAAAGGAAACCTTTCCCCACCACCTCGGCAGCCTTAGTCCTTTACAGAGTTCATTAGTATGTCAGACAGCTGCTAACCAGTGAGCCCTTTCTCACAAAGGCAGTCCACATCTTCTCTGCCGTGTGACCCACACACTCAACTCATTGTCTGTTTAACCAGGTACTGATTGAGCGTTAACCTGCAAGTGCTGAGTCTCCTGCTCTTGATGAAAAAGAATTTGCACTGGGTCAAAACTCACCTGATTTCATGAAAGGCCAAATCAATAGACAAATTAGAGGAGGAAGCAGAGAACAAACTGGCATGTGTCCCCAAACTCTGGCTCACAGAATCAGAGGAGGCATGACGTCTTACTGTATGCATGTCCATTCATTCTTTCATTCATCCAGCAAGTATTTATTGAGTACTTACTGTGTGCCTGACACCATACTGGGTGCTGTGGATACATCTGTTTTCATGGAGTTTGTAATTCAGTGGAAATAAAAAACAAACAAAACACCTGCAGGCAGCTCTAATAAAACCCTGATTTAAGATGAAAGGGCAGACAGCCAGGGGGTCCCCCATGCCCTGCAGGTCCCCTCAGCTACACGGTGAGGAACAGAGAAGATGAACCTCATGAAGCACCTTCTACTTACTCATTTATTTTTGAGAAAAGGTCTCACTATGTAACCCTGGTTAGCCTGGAACTCATTATTTAGACCAGGTTGGCTTCAAACTTGTGGGCAATCCATCCTGTTTCTGCCTCCCAAATGCTAGGATTACAGGGGATTACAGATATATTCCACCACGCCCAACCAGTACACAACATCTTTCTAGAAGGATCCATTTTGCCTTACACAGAACCTCATTCACTCATTCATTCACATATATTTATTTTTGATAGTTTTCGTGTCACATTCTGGTGGTCCGGGCATGAACGAGGCAAATACTTCCACTTCTAAGAACCATGTTTACCTCTGGGTACCAGACCCCCCTTTTCTGCATTTACTTCAACTCACTTTTAAATGTCACCTAATCTCATCATATCTCCAAGAATCTCCAGCAGAGGCTCTGGCTAGGATCACAGCCTCTCTTTGTTCCAGGGGACCCAAG